>JAGKQL010000007.1:29710467-29753568 GCA_018398635.1 Cyprinodon brontotheroides
GGAAGTTGAGGGTCACCATAAACAACAAAGGCGAGGACTTTAAGAGACCCAGGAGAAAAATAGAAGCTGCAGAAAAGAATTCTTGTTAGGGAACATATGTTATTCTTACATCCCCAGTGAAAAGGTCACAGTGAGACAAAGTAATGGCTCTAGCATATTCATTGCTGGCGCGCCTTCATTTGTAGCAGATGAGCAGAGGGAGGGGGGGTGGGCACCGCCATCATTTATAATGGTGAAATTATGTACTCGGATGCTGTGAGGGGAAAAGTCGGGTTATGAGTTCCAGACTTATGGCTTTTCAGGACTTAATGAAGACATCACTTTGCTGCAGTGCCGCCCTTTTTACAACAGTTAAAGGCTTAAGCTTAACATGTGATGTTGAGACCTTTGACAAATCTTCAGCACGATTCTCAGATAAAATGCTACAATTGCCGCTCCCTTTAATTATTTCTGATCTGAAATAGAAAACTAGAGTACAGATTGGTACAAGACTTTTTTTTCATTCCTGTCTAATGAGCTGAAAGAACTCTGACAATTTTATGCCGCTGCCTCGAGAGAATAAAGCCAAATTTCTGCAATTGTTCAAGAAAACTGCCCTCATTAGAGCAGAAATATTATTAATCAAGTGCATGTAATCATGCAAAACTAAGCCTCCTCTTTATTCATGCCACCTGAAACATTTCTAGACGGAGGTACAATCTAAAACAAACAAAAACACTGTGTGAGACATTGAGTTTCATATTTTTTGGGGGCTAGTTTTTTAGTTTCATTTTTAATAAAGTTTGCTGAAACTGTCTTTTGATATCCAGGTTGGCACCTTTTGTGAATAAACTTTAACTTCTCGCTATAAAATATAAGAAACACTTTCTAGTTCCCTTTCCTCACAGAATAGTTTGAGTCTTTAATGCTGTTTTAATGTTAGCCATATTTCACAACAATGACACTGAGTCTCTTTAATTATAAAATAAGGATTTGACAAATAGACATCAGTGAGATCTAGTTGGAGTTTGCTATATTTCTGCCTAAAGCTTACAGCTTATAATACTTCTACATCCAGACATTTCTCCTGATCCTGCAGCAGCCTGCCAATGTCCAAAAGGTCTTTAGGGTCAACTGACCAATCTAAAATTCCCTTTAGATTGTTTAACCACTGCTTCCACCATTGTAAACAAAGCTCCAACAAACACAGGAGTGGTTTTTATTAAAGACATGGAGATTCATAAAGATACTTGACGCACTTATTTAGACATTTACCTGATCAGCAAATCCAATGGGTCTTCCCTCTGCCACCGAAACTGACCGGTTTGCTTAGTTTGATCCTATCTAAGTCAAAGAGGTTAAAGGAGAAATCTGGTCATATTCAGAATTGAAACTTTTTGAAATACTTTAAATGTGAAATTATTCCATCCTGTTCAATAAATGATCAATGTTTTTAATTCAGAGTAATTTTCATGTGAATGTGCTTCACTGGAGGCATCCATGTTTTGTCAAAGAACAATTACTGCCACCTACTGGTTTCAGACGCCACGGTGCGGTATCGCTGTTGATCAAGTCCCAGTGCTGTATCTGGTGCTTGTCACAACGCCGCTATTATCCAAGTCATCTTGAAAACATTCTTCTTCCAAATGTTGGCAGCTACATATTAACGCAGTTTTTCTCTGGCCAGAAGTTCGATGGTAAATCCTCCTCTCTTCACAGTTGGCGCATCCAACGACCAACTTCCGTTATCCGTGGAGGATCAGGAATCAGAAAGATTTTCACTTTTACCCCATGTATTCCAGCATCCAGCCGCCATGCACGTGGGCATTGTCAGTTTCACTATAGCTCTGGTGAATTTCAATGGTGAAGTCCTCTGGAAATCTTCAATAATTGTTGTTGATTGCAGATGTGTCTAGTAGTTGGAAGATGGCATGGAGTGGGAGAGGGTTACTATATTTGGGGCAAAAATGGCCGCTCCCAGTGATCGTCAGTGATCTTGACTAAAATTTTATTTTTTATTTTTTACTGATTTTATTTGGGTTGAGGTTTTGAGGACCCAAATGCAGGAGGTGGAAATTTTAAAGATTGAAAAATTAAGTAGTCACAGCTAACCCGAGGCAGGAACACAAAAACCATAACCTTGGAGACATCAGGAAAAACAAACATGAGGAGCTAGGAAAAGACAAGGAACCAGCACAGAGGAACTGCACAGGAGATGTATATATATGGTAGACTGAAGAAAGACAGGGCTAATATGAGCTGATTGGGAGCAGGTGTGAACAGAAAAATCTAGAAGGAGCTATGGAAAAGGAGACCAACACAAGAGGGCAGCAGAGGACAATCAAGAAATACCTAAGAACTCAAATATATCCAGAAAGCACCACAAAATATGAATTAAACCAATAAAGAAAGAAAAATAAAAAAACATGGATCAATGTGAAGATGAAATCTCAAAGAAAAACTTAACAGAACCCAGACCATGACAATGATTAAACTTTTCCTTAAAAACTTAGAGGTTGGGGGAAAGAGGGACTACTGATAAAAAGCCCCACCCTAAGGCTGAGATGTCATCCTACACTGGAAGCACATTTCAACAGTTTGTGTCTGTGATCCTGTTCTTTTAGTTGTGATCCATTGCTCTTTTTTCATTGTTTTCCCAGCTTAGAGTAGCCTCCCAGCATCACATTGGTCACCTATGCTTTCTTCCAGGAATTTGAAGGCATGTTGCTTTAGAATTGCCCATCACACGCTTTCACGCTGAGCCGGTCTCAGTGCAGCTCAGTTAAAGACCCAAGACAGCAGAGAAAACAGATGACATTGGAACATGTTATTTTTTTCTCTAAACGGCACAGTTTTCTCTCCAGGTATGTTGCAGAATATGTTTGTGCATAAAAATCGAGGACAAAATATCAGCTTGTTGGCTTATTGCTTTGACTGACTTGGTAGCTGCAGATTATTTTGACTTCAAACCTTCTCGTGGATGGAAGAAACTCAACTGGATTGTAAAGAGCAATGGCAGTTTGTGATATCAGTGATGGCGCCCTGATCTGTGTGTCCCTCTGACCGGGACCCAGTTTCAAATATTACTGATTTGTGTGTCTACTCAAATAAATATGCTCCCTGGTCTTTTCCAAAGTGTAAACTAGTTGAATAATGGTTGACTCAAGTGAGTTAAGAGATTTTTAAAGGAGTTTCCCTATGATTTGTACAGAAGAGGATTAGGGCCACTGAAAACATAAAAAAAGTTACTTGATTTTTACATTTTATTTCAGGATGATATAAGAAAAAAAGTCGTACTGATTCTTCTTTTTTCTCAGAATTCTGATTGAATTCTGACAGCTAAAAAAACCCAAACATGTTAGCATCAAGTCGTAGAAGCCATGTCTGTTTTAGAGACTAAACTAGCTTTCCTGTTTTAATCACCTTCTGCTTGCTTCCATTCACTTGAGGACCCGGGACCCTCGGCCAAAAGTAAAGTCGCCTAATTCTGCTAATACTCATCTTTGTCAGTGAAGCTGAGTGCTCCCACATGGTGCCCATCTACATTAAGATTCAATATTCTGAGAAAAAAGATCAATATGGGAAGATTAAAGTCAAAATGTTGACTTTAATCTCAGAATTCTCAATGAAAAGTCAGAATTCTGATATTGAACTGAAATAATATTTAAAAATCAGTTAACTTTTAATAAAACTCTTTAGTGGCACTAATCCTCTTCTGTAGTTTGTGCAATAAAGAAAAAACACAAAACAAATGTTTGTTAACTCCACACTAGGAGGCCTTTTTAAGCTTTTATTTAATTCTGTATAGATAAAAGGGCACGTTAGAGTAAAACGTTTTGGTTTCAACCCTCTTCTTTCTACAAGCAATATTCAATTATATTCTTCTTTTTTGTGTTGCACTAAAAGATAGAAATACATTTTTCTGTCATTTCAACAAGATAATAAAAGGTTTTGCTAAAACAGCAAATAACATTTTAAAGCAACACAAAGGTTTAAAATGAGAAAAGGAGAACAGGATGATGGTTATGGGAAAGTCAAAGAGCATATTTGTATAGATGTGCTGCTTAAGCATCCTTTATGTACAAAGTGGGTTATGGGGGTGGGGGTTATTTTCAAAACTCAGTCATTTCCTGCATCCCTGCTTAAAAAAAAGAGACCATACATATTTTACGCCTCTAATAGTAAGTATAGTAGGTACACAGAGCTTATGTAAATCTGTGAAGATGACTCAATACGACGTTACTTCCATGTTCTGACACCCACCTAACTTTGCTTTGGGCTGAAGAATGGTAGTTTCCATGGATACCGCCCTTTGTTTTATTGCAGAAACTCACCTGAACTCTGAGTAGGTAGTGACTCTGAACAGCTTTTATTTTGGTTGGGTGCACAGGCAAAATGATAAGTAGTCAGATAATGAGCAAAGCAATTAAATGTACCACATTAGCATTAGGTAATCATTACAACTCTTTACTTGGTCATTAACTCACTCTGCTCCCTACATTCAGCAAGACGTTTGTCCTGAACAACTGAAGGAGCAGTGCTGAAAATAAAGTGAATACAGACTGGCAACTGAAGTAATACAACTTCCTTTAAAGAGAATACAGATTAACAAATGCCTACTAGGAAAAAAACTGCTCACTAAAGCAAGCCCCCAAAGCATGGTGGAGGAGGACTGATGATGTGGGCTGGTCATATGGTTACAGCAAATGGAGCCTAGGTGGAAGTTCAACTGAAGAAACTGATGGCTTTCCGACATTCACCTGCGACACAACCAATCCAATAATTTCTCCCTAATTGTCTTTTTTTCTCTCGATGGTGAGTTTTTCAGATTGAAATCAGAGTTACTTTAATAATAGAAGGTTGAGCTTACTAAAGACAATCCATTAAGCACTTAGAGCTTCAGGTCATGTTGGATAAAAATTGTGTAAATCATTAGAACAGCATCTCTTTTTTACAGTAATAGAATTATTTTAATGTTGGTTTTAAAGAGAAGGTTACGCCTGTTTCTGGCTGACTTAAGATGCAGAAAGAGCATGAGTGTGTTTGTGGGGGGTGGGAGGTGGGGGGGGCAGCTGGGGTCCCCCTCCTGAGACATGAGCTGACGACCCTGAAATCACACGCTGGGGCCGTCAGAACAAAGCAGAGCAGCAGAAATCAGACTCCCCTCTCTGCCCTCACTGCTCCTCACTGGTCAGCCACCGAGGTCTGGTAGGGGACAAACCTGAGGGGGTCGACGTCATTTTGGATTCCAGTTCCTGCATACCCCTAACCTCAACCTCCCAACATCTTCTCATTTGCGGGCCCCACGTCCTGCACTTGATGGCTGACATTGATCTGTACTTCAAAACCACAACAGAGCCTCACGTTCCACCCCTCAGCTGACACAAGCGATTTGTAAAGATGGGCTCTCTGCAGCCTGGCGTGCTGACAACTGAACACACCCCCACCCACCCCCATTTCCTCTCTCAACCAAGTCTCCCACCCCACATCTCAGCAGACAAGCAGTGTTTTGTTTTTGCAATGCAAAAGGAGGGTTAGCTCTGTGCTTTTCTGGTATTTGAGTCCACTGACCAACATTAAGCACAGACACAGCAATTCAATCCTCAGTTTATTTTCTATAGCACCAATTCACATCACACGTCATCTCAAGGCTCTTTCCAGTTCACCAGATCATCCAGTCCAGAGTGATTCAACTTTTGCTTTTCTATCTAAGGAAAACCAGTTGATTCCATCAAGACTTCATTGACTCTTCAGCAAGCACTGACATGCTTGTAGCGAGGTGGTGGGAGGAAAAACTCCCTTTAACAGGGAGGAAATCTCCAGCAGAACCAGGCTCAGTGTGGGGCCATCTGCGAGTGCTGGCTAAGGAAGTTCAAGGAGACAAACAGAAAGAAGCAGAGATACAAAGGAACTTGTTAACCAGCTCCACAGGCGGCCTCATCCAGGAAACACACAGCCAGTCAGACAAGCTCCAAGATAGCTCCCATGTCAGAGGATGAAGAGAGCACATCAGTTAGTCACAGTCAGAAAAACAGGACTACACTGAAAAAGACCACGCTCCAACAACAAACAAATGTGTTAATGGCAGCAGCAGCACAGCTGATATTTTCTTTCCAGGATAGATTCACAGCCAAACAAGGAACAGACCAGATGAAGCTACTATGAGAGAAAAGCAAAGAGAGCAGAAGCGTTAGAGATTGAACTAACAGATTCTGAGAGGGAGGAATAGAGATAGAATGAAGCAGGATGATGAAAAAGGGGTCCTCCAGCAGTATAAGCCTATAGCAGCATAACTATAGAGATAGCTCAGGATAATAGTACAGCAGGGAATGTCTCTATAAAGTGATTCATCAACAGAGATGGCAAAAGTACTCACTCTTCCATATTTGAGTAAAAGTACGAATACTTGTGTTCAAAAAAATACTCCTGGTAGGTATAGTGTAAGTACTGATTAAACTTTTTACTCAAGTAAAAGTAACAAAGTATAGGCTTGTAAATTTACTTAAAGTATAAAAGTAAAAGTAGAAACACTTTTTCATGCTGTTGCCTACATTCTTAAAATGGATGTCTGCCAATAGGACTAGATCTCCGTTGTGTTCATTTTCAACCATCATGCCGTCCATGCTACTATGCTAACGCCACGGCCACCAAGCTGCAATGAATTAAGTCAGCCAATGAATACCACCACCGAATCTGTTGGATTCCAACTCATGTAGTGAGTCGTCAAATGCAGCGTGAATTCCCATCCAATTAGATTGAATTTGGTATTGATGACGTGAAAAATAATAAGCGGTAACTCCATTGAAATAGATTCAAAACTAGAAGTAACGAGCCAATTTTTTAAAATGTAAGAGGTAGAAAAGTACAGAATATTTCATGTAAAAGGAGTAGAAGTAAAAAGTCACCATAAAAATAAGTAGCAAAAGTAAAGTAGAAGAATAGAAAAAATCTACTTGAGGTACAGTAACCTAAGTATTTGTGCCTTGTTACTTTTCCCATCTCTGTTCATCAACAGCATGCACAAAGAGTGGATTGGGATCACAATGATGGTATCTTGTATTGGTTTCTTTCAATAAATCTTTGACTTGGATTTTGAAACCATGCTGTAAGCAGACACCAATTTGAAATCTGGATTTAAAATGTGAAGCGAAGAGGCTTTCACTGATTGCCTTACATTGTTGGAATACAGCTTCCACTAATGTCACCCTGACATAATGTCAGGGAATCCTGATGACACATTCCTTTGGTCTGTACAGATTAATCTTCAGGTTAAGCTATTATTATACGCAAAGCTGCCTCAAGTGAAAATGTAGCATAAAAGTGTATCGATGTTTATCTTCCAAGACATGCAAGTAGATGCTCCAGCCACCGGAGAGGAAAAAGATAATGCCGGAAATTTATTTTTCATGAAGCAGTGACTGATTTCTATCTCAAGCTGTAAAGTTAGGTGGTTAGCATAGTTATTGTGAAGGTTGTGGGTTCAAATCCACATACAGGATTTATAAAGCCTGTACAGACAACAAGGAGACAGTTTGCTTTACAATAGTCAAGCAGAAAGGCTGACAAACATTTACAAGAATGTAAAGACACAAAAGGTCAGTTCTAATAACGTTAATAGTTAAGTGGAAGAATAAATACTGGTTAAAAAGATGCACAATCTACAAGGGGCTCCCTTCAGCCTGGATGGGATGTGAAGCAAATCAAAAGAGATGCAACAAACATTCAAAGGTGATGGACTTCAGGGGCAATTAGAGCTTCAAGAGGCAGAAAACCAGGCTCAGGGACATAGACTACAACCATCTCTTTCCTGGGTTAAGCCACTTCCAAACAGATGATGGATCAGTTATACTGGGTTACTGTGAAAAGAAAGGGAGAGTCCTACGGTGATCTAATGTTTGGAGGACTGGAGAGGCACAGAAACAACGTTTCCACAGTGAGGATTAAGGGCAGTGGTTCTACACCTGTTTTTGACCTGTGAACCCATTTTGTCTTACCATGAGCACCCCCTTTGGCATGTTATTCTTTTCAACTGTAATAAAAAAACAACATAAATATTTTTGCCTGGAAGTTAGTAAGGGATCAAAATAAATACAAAATAAAATCATATTATAAATTTGTATTTATAAAGCTGGAGCTCCTCTGAGTAACTCCCCTATAATCACATTTAAATTTGAAGTATATAAGAAACACGTACTTTTAAAGTTGAAAAAAGCTTGTTTTATTTTTTCAATTGGGTCCTCACAAATCTATGGAAGCACAGAGCGGTCGTGTCCCTCCAATGCTTTTTCACGGTGGTTTTCTCGAGAAAAATTGTTAATTTTCTAAAGATAACAGAAGCTATTTTATCGTGATAATGAGATGATTGGTGTGTGTTAAAAATGATCACATCCTTCAATACCACAACAACAGGAGAGGATTTAGAAGTATTAGTCATGGCAGCCTATGTGTAATCCAGTAAATAATCCTGTTTTTAACTTTTAGGTAACGGGACGACGTTGTTGGTTCTATTTGCTTCCACTTCTGATTCATAAGCAATTAGACCTATGCCTCCTGGGCCTTAGCATTGAGTGTTTTCTGAACAGCCCCTGTGTTACGCCTGTAACAGGTAAGACGCATTAACCCCCGAAATGACCCCAGATTAAAGATTTTCAGATCTGTTTCTGCTGTATTCCATCCAATCTAATCATCCAACACGACCTGAAAATGAGTGAAAAGAAAAAGGAAACTAAAAAAACTGATTATTTGCGCACACGCAGTACCGGTGACTGCATAACTACGGCCCCCAGCAGGCATGGATGGACTGGGAATCCAGGGCTGGTGGCCAGCCTCATTCATTTCTCATACAGGTTAATCATCTCGTTATCTCAAGAAATCAATAACTGAAATTATTTGATATACGAAATGATATATTTAATTATCTAGAGAAACAGTGTTTTAACCATGATAAGCGCAGATAGTTATGTCATTATCTCAAGAAGGCAGAAGAAAAATAAGTCGAAAGTACCGTAATCAGCTTCCGTGCGAACCTCGCATTTAATAAGAATAACAGATCCCAGTCCTATTTAATTTATTATGTGGATGGATGGATGGATGGATGGATGGATGGATGGATGGATGGATGGATGGATGGATGGATGGATGGATGGATGGATGGATGGATGGATGGATGGATGGATGGATGGATGGATGATAATGAGATAGTTATGCCATTATCTTGAGAAGGCAAAAACATAAGTCGAGTAGGACCGCTCTCAGCTTCCGTACCAATCAGAACAGATCCCAGCCCTATTTAATTTTATTATGTGAGAAATAAAATATTTTCATGTACGTCTTGCAATGCACTTGCGCAGCACTAGTGGTACAAGTACCCCCTGTTGGGAATCACTGATTTAGGGAACAATGTTGGTCTCAGCTGCTTTAATAATTAGGATTTCTTTAACTCATGTAGCAAAGCTCTTCTAGATGGTATTAAGACAGCTTTTTGCTCTCTCTCTGTTTTGCTTGAGGCCTGAGATTGAACCTCTGACCACCGCCATGAATCTGCTGACCTGTGGAGGCGTAAACCGCTGTGTGCAGTCAGCTCCACAGCAGATTAAAATAATAACCTTATGTTAGAACGAGATGGACTGAAGTGAGTCAAAAGAAGAAGAACCACTGAGCTTTAGCAAAGAAAGTTTATAAAGAAGAATTTAGTTTGAAAATAAAAATAATGCCTAAAAAGATGTTGCATGCTGTTTATGTTGAACGTTTTAAAGATTATTTTGGTTTACATCAGCCCCGATGATTCAATCCTTTCCTGTGGTTGCAGTTAGATTTTTAAAAAAGCTCTGTGCCTGATTTAGCCAAAACTGATTCAGATCTGTTATAAACTACTGCAGTAAAATAATCTTTAATTAAATTCTAACATCTTTGATATGGAAAGATTAATAAATGGTTTCAATACATGACATTACATATCAATACATTTATGATTCATTTAAATGTGCCTTCAGGTCTAAACCTAGATATTGTTAAGAGAATTAAGATCTGGTATATCATTTTATCATTTATGCATAATGAAAATACACTCATGCCCAATAAATGAGAATTTCATTGACATTTCATTTAGTTCAGTAACTCATCATCATACACATCATTGAAAGCACTTAATGTCAGATTTCTTCGTGACCTTTATTTCAGTTTTCTTTCAAGCTGCTGATGAAAAATATACCAGGTTGCTGGAGAGAAACACTAGTCCGACTCATCGGGCCTGATAGGGATGGATGGATGGATGGATGGATGGATGGATGGATGGATGGATGGATGGATGGATTGGATGGATGAAGAGTGGATGGAATGATGAAGTATGGATGGATTAATTAAGGATGGTTGGATGGATGGATGGATGGATGGATGGATGGATGGATGATATGGAAGGATCCGGTTGGATGGATGGATGGAAGGATGGTTGGATGGATTGGTGGGGATGGATGGATGGATGGATGGATGGATGGATGGATGGATGGATGGATGGATGGATGGATGGATGGATGGATGGATTCATTGGGATGGATGGATGGATGGATTGGTGGGATGGATGAAGAATGGATGGACAGATTAGTGGGATGGATGGATGGATGGATGGATGGATGGATGGATGGATGGATGGATGGACGGATTCATGGGATGGATGGATTGGTGGGATGGACGGGCGGATGGGCGGGCGGATTGGTGGGATGGATGGATGATGGATGGATGGGCCGGATGGATGGATGGATGGATGGATGGATGGATGGATGGATTGGTGGGATGAATGATGGATTGATGGATGGAAGGATGGATGGATGGATCAATGGTTGATGGATGGATGGATGGATGGATGGATGGATGGTGGATTGGATGGATGGATGAGAGGGTGGATGGATGGATGGATGGATGGATGGATGGATGGATGAGAGGGTGGATGGATGGATGGATGGATGGATGGATGGATGGATGAAGGTGATAGATGAATGGATGGATGGATGGATGGATGGATGGATGGATGGATGGATGGATGGATGGATGGACGGAGTTCAGCAGGATGGATGGATTAGGTAGGGATGAGATGGAAGATGGATGGACGGATTAGTGAGGATGGATGGATGGATTGATGGATGGATGATGAGGAAGAGGATGGATGGATGGGATGGATGGATGGATGGATATATGGATGGATGGGACGGATTCATGGATGGATGATTGGGTGGGATGGACAGGCTGGTGTGGATGGCCCGGACGCAGTTGGTGGGATACTTTGATGGATGGATGGATGGATGGATGGATGGATGGATGGATGGATGGATTGGTGGGATGAATGATGGATTGATGGATGGAAGGATGGATGGATGGATCAATGGTTGATGGATGGATGGATGGATGGATCAATGGTTGATGGATGTGGATGATGGATGGATCAATGGTTGATGGATGGATGGACGGATGGATGGATGGATGGACGGATTGGTGGTATGAATGATGGTTGATGGATGGATGGATGGATGGATGGATGGATGGACGGATTGGTGGGATGAATGATGGATGGATGGATGGATGGATGGATCAATTGTTGATGGATGGATGGATGGATGGATGGATGGATGGATGGATGGATGGATGGATGGATGGATCAATGGTTGATGGTTGGATGGATGGATGGATGGATGGATGGACAGATTGGTGGGGATGAATGATGGATGGATGGATGGATGGATGGATCAATGGTTGATGGATCAGTCGGTTGATGGTTGGATGGATGGATGGATGGATGGGTGGATGGGATTGGTGGGGATGGATGATGGATGGATGGATGGATGGATGGATGGAGGGATGGATGGATGGATGGATGGATGGATGGATGGATCAATGGTTGATGGATCAATGGTTGATGGATGGATGGATGGATGGATGGATGGATGGATCTGATTGGTGGGATGGATGATGGATGGATGGATGGATTGATGGATGGATGGATGGATGGATGGATGGATGGATGGATGGATGGATGGATGGAGGGATGGATGGATGGATGGATGGATCAATGGATGGATGGTTGGATGGATGGATGGTTTTCGAAATGCAGACTGATCAATAAGGATACATCCCTTCACAGGAAACTACTTTAGTGAACTAAGACAATAACTTTAGTAAATGTTTTAAATGTGTTCAGAATAATTGGGAAAGTAAAAGCATTCAGTATTTTACTTAAAAAAGCAAACGTTTTTTTCCCCTTTTGTCCCCCACTGGTAAAAATATTAAGTGATTTGCTGAAAACCTGCTTTAACCAAATCAAAACCTAGTATTCTAGCAGTACTGTTCATAAGAACTCAAAAAACCACCACCAAAAAACCATCTGTAAAATGAAAGACGTTTACCACTGTGCTGTATGCCTGTAAGAATACAGTGAAATCATCCAATCATCACAGTAATAGTTTTGTTTTTCACAGTTGATGCACAATTTTAGGAAATAGTTCAACAGTCTGGTTATGTTCCAGTCAAACCTGTGTACATAATAGATGTTAATAAAACTTCCACCGACCTCCAGCCAGCTGCTGTCATGTTTTTTTCTTTTTTTTTTAAGATTTCACAATATTTGGGGCTGAAAAGTTCAAATCTGACTGGAAAGACCTTAAATAAACTCTGACTCACTCACAAGAATGAATGTTACTCCTCCTTTTCTAAGATTTACCCAATAGGTATATTAGTGTATTTGTTTTTCATTTTATGATATTGGAACCATAAAAAATCTAATGAAATATTTCTATCTAGCTAAAAAGTTATTTGGAGTCCCATTCCAGGGTTAGCCTCTTAAAGGTGGCATTTTAGATATTTATCCATCCACATGTTGGGGATCTCTGGTTCCTGTCAAAGTGAGGATCTTTGCTGATGGCTGGGCTGGTCCATGCTGCTGCACACCTGAGAACATTTCTCATTCAAGGGGACTGTGTTTATAAGGATCATCTCTACCAGGGCCCTGTCAAACCTTGTTGATTTAGCCAGCATATGCCTGACATCCCAAAATCTCCTAAAATGCATAACTTTCTGTGTATTTGATCTGTTTTGGGCATATACATAGAGTATTTTATGGAGGAGTTCAGAGGGTTTTTCGTGGTCAGCAGAGTCATAATCATGTCTGCTAGGAAGTTTATTGGTGGTGGGCGTGAACGCAGGGAGGATCCATCACCCTCACCTTCTGGCTCACCCTATGATGGGGATGAAGTCTGGAGGGAAATGATCAGTTTCCTCCTGTGAACCCCTTTATACCAAAGCGCTAGTTTAATCGCCATTATACAGTAGCTGGAAGTTAGAAACACGTTCAGCGCTCGTCTGGAACACGTCAGATACCTTGATATACGTTGGAGAGATGTGCTTGATAAGTTATGCAGAAGTTACTCATAGGTTTTGGATAAGCTAGACGCCACCGCTTATGAGTAACTTACTCTTAACTTGTGTCAACCATCAAATAACTTACCTGGAATTTATGCCGCACCTAAATATGGAATATGTCGGGAAATTCTACATTTCCCAACATCCCAACTGACCGTATGCCAGCGTGTTTCATTATGCTCATAACTAGTCCATGCATTTGTTACTTCAAGGCTGGACTATTGTAATTCTTTACTATCAGGAAGTCCACAAACCGTAGTTAAAAGCCTTCAGCTGATCCAAAATGCAGCAGCCAGAGTTCTGATGAAAATTAAAAAGAGAGATCATATCTCTCCTATCCTGGCTTCTCTTCATTGGCTTCCTGTTAAATCCAGAATAGAATTTAAAATCCTCCTTCTCACATATAAAGCCTTTAAATGGCCAAGCTCCATCTGGATATCAGAGATCTGATTGTTCCTTATGTTCCTAACAGAGCACCTCTCCGCCTGCAGGTTTACTAGTGGTTCTAGAATTTCTGGTAAAAGGTAGAATGGGAGGCAGAGGTGATCTTTTAGTTATCAGGCTCCTCTCCTGTGGAACCAACTACCAGTTTTATTCCGTGAGGCAGACACCCTGTCTACTTTTAAGGCTGGTAGGCTAAAACTTTCCCTTTTTGATAAAGCTTTCTAGTTAAGGTGGCTCAGGTTATCCTGAGCTATCTCTATAGTTATGCTGCTATAGGCTTAGACTGCTGGAGGACATAGGGTTCCCATTTCATCATTCTGCTGCATTCTCTCTCTGTTCTCCTATTCTGCAGAAATCTGTTAGTTCAATCTCTAACCTTCGTGCTCTTCTCGCTTTTTCTGAGTAGCTTTGCCTCGTCTGTTCCTGCCTTGGCTGTGACGCCATCCTGAAAAGAAACACGCCAGTTGTTGTGCTTCTATCAACACCCTTGTTTATAGATGTTGGAGATCGGCCTGTTTTCCAGTGTGGTCCTGTTTCCTGACCGTGACTGGAGTGGATGCGTGTGCTCTTCGCCCAGCCGGCATGGGAGCCGCCTTGAGCCTCGCCTGCCTGGCTGTGTGTTCTTGGACGCAAATGCCTTACAGTTGCCTTGCTTCTGTGCTTCTGCTTCTGTCTCCTTGGAACCCCAGTCAGCCTCAGCAGATGGTCGGCTCACACTGAGCCTGGTTCTGCTGGAGGTTTCTTCCTGTTAAAAGGGAGTTTTTTCCCTGCCTCCACTGTCGCTACAAGCATGCTTAGTGTGGGGATTGTATTTGGAGTCAATGAGTCAATGCAATCAACTGGTTTTCCTTAGATAGAAAACTTTGTATCAAATTTAGACCAGTATGAACTTGGGGTTTGAACTGTAAAGTGCCTTGAGATGACATGCGTTGTAAATTTGGCGCTATATAAATAAACTGAATTGAAATTGAATTGAACTTAAGGGCAAATTATACTTCTGCAACTGCACAGATCAAATGTCACTTGGGTCTATTCGTGAACAACTTTTTTTGGTTCTGCACCGTCACTCTGGAATTTCTAGGGACGCACAGCAGTTTCCCGCCAAAGCTCAAGGTGGAGCCTATCTGAGAACTCGCTAGAACTTCGGCGGTGCCAGCGGGAGTGTTTATCTTTCAAAACAACAATGGCACGTCTGCAAGATATCACGGTCACGGAGATAGATCTAGAGTATTATTTATATAATTGGTCTAAGGCATCCTACAAGTGGTTGAACTTCCAAACCTCCTCGATTAACCTTCGTCGTAGTTGTCCATTGTTCCTCTGTCTTTAAAAATGGTGCGCCACGGCACCGAATCCAGAAGGGCGACCACACAAACTTGAGGTCTGCACGGCTTTGCGACCATCCGACGCGTAGTCAGGCTTTTTTGGAGGTGCGCAACAACAGAGACAGATTTTACTGTTGCAGAGGCTATGCATCAGAAGCATAAATTGGCCTTTATCCAACGTATGCCAGCGTTTTGCCAGATCCTTCGTACGTCAGGCATACGCTGGTCTAAATCGTCAAGGTGTGACAGCAGAATTAGCCACTGTCACACCTTGACCCCTTGACCCCTGATGGTACCATCACAACACCTAAACACCAAACACCTCCTACCAGGTATATGTTGTTGAAATGTGCCTCCTTGTGAATCTCTTTTAATGTGAACTCTGTTTTTGTTCCATTCAACCCAGTGAACCTCAGTTTGTCTCCGATCTTTATGGTAAAGGTCCTCCCTATCAGCAGCAGTTCTCAGTCTTCATCATCTGCCTTCCTTCTCTGCAGCACCACATCCCTTCAAGTATCAACGCTCTGTGATCTCAGTCACATTCTCCCGGACCTCTGGGGTTCAGTCTATAAAGCCGGCTGAATCAAACCCCTACAGATCCATGCTGCCTCCCCTTCATCCTTCCGGTAAGCAAATCAATCAGTCATCATCAACCTCCATCAACTCCTTCCAGATAATTCTGCTTTTACTCCCCTCAGACCAACCAGAAAGTTTAAATTACTTCCAGCAGTTCTTCAGATTCTTGTTGCTTTTTCCTAAATAAAAAGTAAAAAATTCACTGGTTTTCTGGGTATTCTCTATATAATAAAAAAAAATCAAACCAACAAGACACCAAATAATTCATCAAATGATAGAATGTGTCCTTAAAGTCACTGTAGATAAGGATGCGTGATCTAATGAGGCTCCTTTTGTCTTATTAAAAGTACAATAATAAAATAATCTTTAGGCAGCTGTTAAATAATTTAATTCAATTCCATTTATTTCTATAGCACCAATTCACATCATGTCATCTCAAGGCACTTTACAGTTCACCAGATCATCCAGTCTGATTGATTCAAAGTTTCTATAAAACCAGCTGATTGCATCGACTCATTGACTCTTCAGCAATCCCTCACACTAAGCATGCTTGCAGCAACAGTAGAGAGGAAAACTCCCTTTGAACAGGAAGAAACCTCCAGCAGAACCAGGCTCAGTGTGAGCCGCCATCTGCTGAGGCCCACTGGGGTTCAAGGAGACAGAAGCAGACATAGAAAAGAAGCATAGATACAAAAGGCAACTGTAAAGGGCGGCCCCATCCAGGAAACACACAGCCAGGCAGACGAGGCTCGAGCCAGCTCCCATGTCAGAGGATGAAGAGAGCACATCCAGTTAGTCACAGTCAGAGAAACAGGACTACACTGAAAAACAGGCCTGATCTACAACGTCTATAAACAAAGGTGTTGATGGCAGCAGCACAGCTGATATTTCTCTCCAGGATGGAGTCACAGCCAAACAATGATGTAATAATAATTACATTATTATTAAAATATGTAATTGATCTGATATAGCCCAATCTTAAATGCAATGTTTTCTTACAGCTGGAATCATCTTTATTAGCAGATATTAGAAGAGAAGAATCTCAATGAATAAAATTTAACATTATATTCCAGGAGATAATGAAATTTTATTTGACATTTTTTAAGGAGGATCACAGTCAGTTTTAAAGATATATTTTGTGTAAAATATACTCAACATGAATTACTGAGCAAAGAATTCTGCAGTATCATTTCTTAGATCAGAGGTTCGCAAACAATTGAGTCTTTAACCCCAATATTATTTTCTCAGCAGACTGGAGACCCCCTTGAAAATACTTAGAAGGATATAATCCTACATTAATTATAGCCTACATATAAAGTGAAGAAAATCATAAACCGTTAAACCAATGAAGTTTTCAAAAGAAATATAAAGATATAATTCAATTTAAACCGAAATGTAGTTTTTAATTGAATATTTAATTTTTAATCACACATATCAAAGTTTAATTGGATATTTAGTTTTAATTTAATTTACTAGATGAATAAATTAATGAGATTTTGTTTATTTCATGAAACATTTATATTTATGTGTTTCTTGATATATTTTCTGGGATCACATCTAAAATGTTTGTAAAAAAAAAAACTTTGGGAACCCTGTGATAGCATGCTAGATGAAAGGGGCTAAAAGCATCATGTAAAGAGCCTCCCTGATGTGTTTCACTTAAAAGTACAGTAGTAGCCATTCAAAGTTTTCCAACTTTCCTTGATGGCTTCTTGGATGGTCTTTGGATGGTCCTTGGCTGGTCCTTAGCTTGTCCTTGGTTGGTCCTTGACTGGTCCTTGGCTGGTCCTTGGTTGGTCTTTAGCTGGTCCTTGGCTGGTCCTTAGCTTGTCCTTGGTTGGTCCTTGACTGGTCCTTGGCTGGTCCTTGGTTGGTCTTTTAGCTGGTCCTTGGCTGGTCCTTAGCTTGTCCTTGGTTGGTCCTTGACTGGTCCTTGGCTGGCCCGTGGTTGGCCTATGGCTGGTCCTTTACTTGTCCCCTACAATTCCTTTTTAAGGAATCTTTGTACTTAAATATTCTTTCTGTCATGATTTGTGGACATTAAGATCTAAATAGGAACTTAATCTCCTGGTCAGACCCTATAATTCATTGAAAGGATGAAGTCAGAGTGAAAAAATATGCAATATGCACTTCAGTGGCTGGAAGTTTGAGGGGATTTAGCAGGGAGTTGATGGGTAGTGGGCTGACATTCTGCTGGAGTTTGACTGGGCAGGGCCATTTTCAATGGCTGCTCCTGTATAGTGGTAGATTTCTTACAAAACACTCACCATCTCAACTTAATAGAAGATCAAGTGCAAAAGTGCACCAGTCCAGTTCTCCATGAACTCTGTTTAAGATGTGCTGTTCTCTTAGTTCATACAAGCTTCCTGTGTCCACATATGGCGGGGACTATATAGTGGACTTATGTAAAGCTAACTGATGTTAACTGACGGTTCAGACTGATGGTCACCGCCTTTTGCTCCCCGTAACATAACTCCTCCTCCACCTCGCGATGCCTGGTCCATCTTTGTTATTAGTTGCCGCTGTCGGTTAGCAACAGCCTATTGCGTTAGCGGGCCGCTGTGACAGCAAATCCCATAGAGCTTTGCAAGGAGAGCTCTCTGTGCAAAGCATTCTAGGATATATCTGCCTCTTGTGAGGCCTTTCTTTTCTTCTCATAAACTTCATAAACCCTTTTTCTCTTATGACCCTCGGCCATTTTCAAAGAACTGTGGAGAAAGGTGAGCTTCAATGACTGTCTGAATCCGTGCCTCCTCACCACAGATATATGTCTGAAAGTGCGCATGTGCAGAAAAAAGATAATAGCTAATGGGACAAGCATGTAAGCATAAAACCAGAATGATTGACAATTAGCAGGCCCAACTATTGAGATGATCTACCCACAAATAAAAGATTGTCCTCTATACCTTTTAATGAGCCGAGTTGGTAAAATAAATAAACTATGTTCAAAACATGTACTAGTTAAATACAAAGAGAAAACCAGAGTCCTATTAAACACCAAATACTACAGGTCAGGATAAGAAGATTTTTAGCAAAAAGTCACAAAACTTAAATGAACATTTTTACTATTTCAGGCCACTTCAAAGGAAGCAAGACAGAGAGAAAAAGCACGAAGCAATCAGCTTATCTCCTCCACATTCCACACAACATAATCATCTCCAACTATTTCCACATACTTTTCGACATCTGAGTCAAACATTCATTCCTCTGAGAACCTGACCAAAAAAAATCATCATATTTTATCCTCCCTCCACCTGAAACAGTGAAACCAGGAATTGCAGGACCCTGTCTGGTGCTTAACCTCCAGGCTTGAACCCTTAAAAAGGAAGGTGGGCGGCTGTATTTTACCCAGATACAGCCGTTTCCCACAGATGTGATTTAGATTGAGGAAATCTTAGATCAGATGTGGAGCTGTAGAAGGTTTTTTACATTTCCTGTGCGCTAGCAGCTGATGCTGCGGAGAAATCGGGAGGTCCCCTGCTGATAACAAATCTGTAGGATTTCCTCTGTTCAGCAGATCCTTTGGAAACCAGATATTAACATATTCTGTGTTTCATTCCATGACATCGTCATAGAGCTGCTGCAGAACGGTATCATGCCACGCTGTACTGCACTTTGGAAATGCCTAAGTAAGAGATCCTAAAACTAAAATTCAGTATATATATATAACCCATTGTTATAAGTATACTTCAATATAATATTTTCAAGTATACTGAAGTATCCCAAGTTCATTGATGAAAGTATATATATTTCTTAACATTATGCAAATTTTACTTTGAAAAATGCACATTTATTTCTATATTTATTCATATAATTTATTTCTATAGCAACAATTATTAAAGCATGTTATCTCAAGGCTCTTAGACACAATTCTGCACTGGAAAAATATTGAAATCCAGATAAATATTTTTTTTTGTTTAAAATAAGTGTATTTGTTCTTGAATTAAGGAGGTAAAAGAGACGTTTTGCCAATGGAACAAGAAAATTTATAATTAAAATAAGAAAACACAACTGCGTTGTCTTATTTCAAGTGCATGTTATCTAAATATCTTATTTTAATACTAAAAATACTCATTCCATTGGCAAACCATCTCATTTACCTACTTCAATTAAGGTTAAAGACACTTAATTTAAGACATTTTTACATCTTTCTTAATATTTTTTTCAATGTGGTCATCCAGTCAAATTGGTTCAGTTTTCTATCTAAAGAAAACCAGCTGATTGCACCAGTTATTGACTTCCCAGGATTCGCTCCTGCTGGACGAGCATGTGGTGACGGTAGACATTTCCCCTGCATTGCATCTTTGACTCTACAGCATTTCCTAACATCTGAGCATGCATGCAGGGACAGTGGGGAGGAAAAAAATTCCCTTTTAACAGAATGAGGTCAACTGAATAAAACTCCAATCTCATCAACTTGATGTTTATATCATATTAAGTGCTGTATAATGTTTACATTGTACAGATCTAAAGGATCTAAAGGAGGCTGAGACACATCAGTAGGAATTATTTGATATTGGGTGAGAATAAAAAAAAGTTACTCATAGGTTTTCCCCTGCTGATAACAAATCTGTAGGACTTCCTCTGTTCAGCAGATGTCTGACTTTTTCTTATCTAGGTGAGTCAAATAAAAAAATGAATTCACTAAAATTTTCCTTTGTACCATTTTATTAATGTTTGGTAGACGTTTCTTTGAACTGTAAGATTTTGCATGAATTTTGGTTCCTTCTATAAAAAATGCAAGAAACAAGAAAGGATTTTAAGGCCTAATGTTCATTGAGATTCTTATTACATCTGGCCCCAAATGTTTTATTGGAGCGAGATGAAGGCTTAGGTTGCATTCACACTACAGGTCTAAAAAAACAACACCTTAGTATCAGCATTATAGTAAAATTTGAGGCGGAAATTCCCACTTAACCCATCCTCTTTACAGAGCAGTGGGCTGCCATTGTGTGGAGCCCAGGGAGCAGTGTGGTGTTAGGGGTCTTGCTCAGGGACCCAGAGAGGAGGCTGTGATATTGAACTGGGTACATGCAACCTTCTCAGAGCACAGGCGCACTGCTCTAACCACTAGGCCAACACTCCCCCAAACATTTTATTTCAAACATGTAAAATATATAAAAGTAACTAAATTAATTCAATAGTAGAGAAACTTAAAAACCGAAAGGCAGTAATAAACAAGTAAAAATAAAAAGTTAACATTTAATCACACTATTTTCCAAATTTCTCAGTTTCCTTATTTTAAGTTTAAGTTCATCCGTCCCATTTAATTATATATCTCCTCCCTATTAGGAAAATATTTTTGTAATTATTATGTTTATTCTTTTATCTGAATATTATTGTAATGTTTTTTATTTAGATAAAAATTGTAAATGTGAGTAATTTTGACTGCATAAATAGTGAATACAGTTGAAAAACTATCTAGAAATAAGTAAAAATGTCTCAAATTAAGGGTTTTTACTCTTAATTTGAGTAGGTAAATGAGATAGTTTGCCAATGGAATGAGCATTTTTACTCTTGAAATGAGATAATTATATAATATGCACTTGAAATAGCACAATGCAATTGTGTTTTCATATTTTAATTGTAAATTGTCTTGTTCCATTGGCAAAATGTGTCCTTTATACCTCCTCAATCCAAGAACAAATGCACTTATTTTAAGAAAAAAAGGCTCATCTAGATTTAGATTTTTTCCAGTGTAGTTGTAGTTCTTTCAGGCTGCATGCTTGGTTTTCATTGTTAAACCAGCCCAAACGACATCATGCAGATAAATACAGTTGTTTTGGGTGCAGTGAGGCTCTAGTATTGGACTGACTGTAGAAAAAATAAATAAAAGTCCATCTAAAGGGGTTTCTGTAGCATGTTTGGTGTTCAAATCCTCATTTCCATAATTTAGCCCATGAGCCATTTTTAAACTGCTTCATCTTTGGACTTGTAATTTTTTCTCCTTTTTCTTCTTTTTTTAAAGGACCTATATCCTGCTTTTTTAAGCTTTGCAAAGTCAATTTTAGGCATATATATGATGAGCTATTACCTTTGGCAGTAGAGAGTATGTCTGTGTGATGAAAGATTACATGTTTTTTCTGGATCCATTTTTCCAACCAGAGGAAAGGCACTTGCCTCTATCTCTGCGGGTGACCTCCATTCCATGGAGCTGCTGCAGCACGGCATCATGCCACGCCGTACTGTACTTTGGAAACACTTCAGTAAAATATGGAAAACCATAGATAGATCCTAAAACTAAAATTAAAGTATATATATAACCCATTGTTATAAGTATACCTTAATATAATATTTTCAAATATACTCAAGTATCCCAAGTTTACCAAGTTCATTGATTCAAGTATAATAATTTCACTAACAATATGCTCATTTCACTTTATAAAATTCAGAATTCAGCTAAACGAATAACTTCAATTAAATAAAATTTATTTCTATAGCAACAATTAATAACACATGTCATCTTAAGGCCCTTAGACACATCCAGTCAAACTGGTTCAGTTTTCTGTCTAAGGAAAACCAGCTGGTTGCACCAGTTATTGACTTCCCAGGATTCTCTCCTGCTGGATGAGCATGTGGTGACGGTAGACATTTCCCCTGCATTGCATCTTTGACTCTACAGCATTTCCTAACATCTGAGCATGCATGCAGGGACAGTGGGGAGGAAAAGCTCCCTTTTACCAGAATGAGGTCAACTGAACAAAACTCCAATCTAATTAACTTGTTGTTTATATCATCTTAAGTGCTGTATATAAGTGGGCAAAAAGAAACAGTCGTGTGGGCACCCATTGTGGGGCAATCGGGGAGAATAATTGGGGGAGTGTTGGCCTAGTGGGTCAGGCTTGTGCTCTGAGAATGTTGCAGGTACATGGTTCGATCCCTGCAGCCTGCACTCTGAGTTCCTGAGCAAGACCCTAACACCCCGTTTACTCCCAGTGGCTACCCACTGCTCCCCAAGGGAATGGGTTAAATGCACAGCTAAATTTCTCCAATTTGAGATCAACAAAGTTCAAAGAAAGAAATTTTATTTATTTCTATAGCAACAATTAATAACACATGTCATCTGAAGGCTCTTAGACACATCCAGACTGTGGGAGTGGGGCTCGAACTCAGAACCTCAGGATTACAAGCTCTCTGCCCTAACCAGAAGGCTACCATTTTCCTGCACAATTGAATGTATTATATTATTCTGTATGACCTAAGTTAGTAAAAGTTTAGTTAGATTAATCCTGGGCAGACAGTAATAAAGATTAACATGATTTTTGATGAAGTGTGTTTATTTATGTGGTTTTAACTCCATATGTACTCCACTATCCAACATGCTAGGATGCATAAATGTGATCTGCTCTCAAATACAGATCTGTTGACTCTTAGATTTGTCTCTGCACCCGAGGAATCCCCCTTAAACACCAACGGGGCAGAGGGACAATATTTCACCATGCATAATTCATGTTTTGCCTGACTTCTAACGAGGTGCTAAAAACCCTGACACGTGGCCCACTCAGCACTTGATCCCGGACCATAAATTCTTAATACTTTTTTTATGAACTGCACCTGGTTGAGGTGTTTATGTATAATATAGAGCTTGAATTGTAGCTTAGTGACAGGACGTTGTAGCTCCTTAGCTCATATGGTGTGAATAAACGTCGACTTTATGCTTTTTCTTCCCTGATATGGGGATCCGTGCTGCTTTGTTTCAGCAGATCGCCTGCTGGTGATTAACTTCTCTGAAAAACACCAACCTAGGGCGCTGGCTTTAATCTGTTACTGAGCCCCATTTATCTGAAGGCATGGCGAATTTATGTCTCAGAGCCTTGTAATGCTCTTTTTTTCTGTCAGTGTAGCTTTGGACTCTTGGGCTGTCTTTACATCTCAGTCTGGATGTAAATATATTGTTTGTCAGACTGTGTTAGTTTAAGCAGAAGGAGCAGGCTGATGTGTGGGTGTTTTCATCTCACTGTGCCATAAAGAAGTTGTTCTCACACTCAATATCCTCGACTCACAATCTGTCTGCGTGAGTAACTAGATGATATTCTCTGAGCTCATGATAAGTGGGTGGGTGGGGGATGGGGGGGAGGTTGAAGAAAGAAATCTGCATGTTTCATATGAACCGTGAAAATGATTCCATGTGCTACAAGCTCAGCCCTCTGTCTGCCTGTCACGCTCTATATTTTACATGAGACTGGGTGGCTGTTGCACAAGCATTGAGTTGAGACAAAGTTTGGGTTTTTTTCTTGGCTCAACTCATTGGTTAACTCTTAATAACCAGTTTATAAAGAGAAACAACAGAAAAAAATCTGAAATAATTCCTCCTTTTCAGCATATTTGATGATCTCTTTCATTTGTAATACACCTCAATTTTTAAACCTCAACGTTCTGCAGTTCAAAAACAAACTACAAACAATCACAAACTACAAACAAACAGACTGAAACAATCTAAATGGAATCTACCTAAACGCTACTTTGAGTCTTTAGTTTAAAACTACCTGTGACCTGGCTGTGTGTGTCCTGGACAGGGCCATATTTACAGTTGTCTTTTGTATCTATGCTTCTTTTTCTATGTCTGCGTCTGTCTCCTTGAACCCCAGTCGGCCTCAGCAGATGGCCGCTCACACCATCCCTGGTTCTGCTGGAGGTTTCTTCCTTTTCAAAGGGAGTTTTTCCCTCCACTGTCGCTACAAGCATGCTTAGTGTGAGGGATTGCTGAAGAGTCAATGAGTCGATGCAATCAACTGGTTTTCCTTAGATAGGAACTTTGAATCAATTGACTGGATGATCTGGTGAACTATAAAGTGCCTTGAGATGACATGTGATATGAATTGGTGCTATAGAAATAAACTGAATTGATTTGATAACAGTGAGTTGTAGCTCCTCCCTGAGAAACATGTATCGCTCATGTAGCAACAGATATCTCTCTTTGATAAAAGGTCAAATTCTTGAGAGATTAAATTATACCAGATATGATCAATGATAGCAATGAATAGTCTGAAAGTGTCGTCATAGCTTTGCGAATTCTCTACGATCTTTAAAAGTCTTTCCTTAAAGACGGTGGTGGCATTACTGCTGACATTATCATTGAACAGTTAACCAGGTGTGGGTGTCCACAGTACCAACCAGGGGACGGACAAAATCATAAACAATCCAGCAGCCAACAGAGTGACTGAGTGCGACAAACATCTGTTTCTAGGATTAACCATTGATTACACATGAGCATTTTAAATAATACAATTAGACCACAAAATAACAGGATTCGACGACTTCAACATTTCTTGACTGGTTAGACTTGATCGATCATTGACTTCTGACCTTCACCAAAAATAAACATTTTAGACCATAATTAAACATTGAATGAACATCCGTTGTTATCTGGGTCAATATTTCATTAAAGACTATGCATTCCAATCTTTTAGGAGAAATACATTTATACAGTAGCAGCCATTCAAAATGGCCCTCTTTAGTCAAACGCCAGCCGAATGGCAGCCCACTTCCCTCAGACTCCCAGCAAAATCCCCTCCAACCTCCAGCCACTGGGGTGACCCCCTCTTGCATATTTTTTTTCTCCTTTGATCTTAATGTCCACAAATCATGACAGAAAGAATATTTTAGTACAAAGATTAATGTTTTGAAAAGGAATCATAGAGGAACCAGCCAATCCGAGATATCAATGTTTGAAAAGAAAAACGCAAATATTTTTAGTCCAGTGTAGAGGGCGTAGTCAGAGGAAAACGCTTTAAACCAATAGGAAGTAACTATCATCCCTACTTCTACTGGTTTTCTGGCACGCCCATCAACCGTCCAACTCTGAGCTCTCCCACCCCTCCCCTCTGCGCGTTCACAGACTCGTGACACCCCAGAATTGCCGGCGCGGGGAGTCATTTCAGGTAACTCCACCCCCTACCGTGAACTTCAAATGCTACTAGAGAGCTAGCTAGCTAGCTATCAAGCCCAACTCCACAGATTTATCTCACACAGCCAGAGAGAATATTGACTATGGCAGAAAAGACGGCGACAACAACGGGTTCGAAAAGAAAAGGCAAAACTGTGCTTGAAAAAGCAACAGCTAGGATAAAAGCAACAGAAGAACGAAACAGGACGAGAGTGGTAATCGGTACAGCTTTCCAACGTTGGCGTCAACTGAAAAGAAGACAGGGGACTACAGGACGGATGCTAAGGTGGCCTTGTTTCTACTCGATAGGTAAGACAACGTTATGTTTTCTTATATGTTGAGATAATACTTGGTTACTTCTTATTTACCACATTAGTGAGAAAGTCAAAGTTGTGGTTAGCTAGTAATAGACATGAGCTTCTCGCCTCATCCCGAGTCACGTGCACCGCGAGGTCTCGGCCTGTTTCGTTCTCGTTCTCGGGAACATCCGAACATTCTCGACCTGACAGCAGGGCTGTTCATGTAATTTGGAGACGTGGTTTCAAAAGGTGCGGGTGGGCTGAAGGTGTGTATTTTTCAAAATGTAGCTGGCAGGAACCGTTTATCCAGGATCATATACCCCACCTTTAATGTCCACAAATCATGACAGAAAGAATATTTATTTTAGTACAAAGATTAATGTTTAAAAAGGAATTGTAGGTGGCCAACCAAGGACCAGCAAAGGACAAGCCAAATTACCAGCAAAGGACCAGCAAAGCACCAGCCAAGAACCGCCAAGGACCAGCAAAGGACACCAGCCAAGGACCCAGCAAAGGACCAGCCAAGGACCAGCTAAAGACCAGCAAAGGACCAGCTAAGTGACCAGCCAAGACCCAGCCAAGGACCAGCAAAGGACCAGCTAAGAACCAGCAAAGGACCAGACAAGGACCAGCCAAGGACCAGCAAAGGACCAGCAAAGGACCAGCAAAGAGACCAGCCAAGGACCAGCCAAGGACCAGCCAAAGACCAGCCAAAGACCAGCCAAGGAAGAGCCAAGAACCAGCCAAGGACCAGCAAAGGACCAGCTAAGAACCAGCAAAGAACCAGCAAAGGACCAGCCAAGGACCAGCAAAGGACCAGCAAAGGACCAGCCAAAGACCAGCAAAGGACCAGCTAAGGACAAGCCAAGGACCAGCCAAGGACCAGCCAAGGACCAGCCAAGGACCAACCAAGAACCAGCCAAGGACCAGCAAAGGACCAGCTAAGAACCAGCAAAGAACCAGCCAAGACCCAGCCAAGGACCAGCTAAGAACCAGTAAAGGACCAGCCAAGGACAAGCTAAGGACCAGCCGAGGACCAGCCAAGAACCAGCAAAGGACCAGCCAAGGACCAGCCAATGACTAACCAACGACAAGCCAAGGACCAGCCAATGACTAACCAACGACAAGCCAAGGACTAGCCAAGGACCAGCCAAGGACCAACCAAGGACAAGCTAAGGACAGGCCAAGGACCAACCAAGGACAAGCTGAGGACCAGCCAAGGACCAGCCAAGGACAAGCCAAGGACCAACCAAGGACAAGCTAAGGACCAGCCAAGGACCAGCCAAGGACAAGCCAAGAGCCAGCCAATGACTAACCAACGACAAGCCAAGGACCAGCCAAGGACCAGCAAAGGACCAGCCAAGGACCAGCAAAGGACCAGCCAAGAACCAGCCAAGGACCAGCCAAGGATCCATGAAGTAAAGTGGGGAAATTTTGAATGGCTCCTAGTGTACATTGTTGTAAAGGAAATACTGGATATATTGCAAAGCATCTCTTATTAATAAATGTCAATACTTGTCTTTCTTTTCACGAGATACACCTTCATGATAGTGATATTTGTACCACTAAACAGCTCTTTTTTAAATAAGTGTTTAGGAAGCGCAGACCGCTCGTCTTTTTAAATTATTGATCCTTATGCATCTTTACTAGCTCAGTTATGTTCTGACTGGAGAATGTCTGGCCAATTTCTGGAGTTAACTTACAGAAAACCTATAGATGAAGGTATTTATTCATATATGGAAAGTATTTGTTCTAAAAGTAACATATAATATGTATAGAAAAAAAATCAGAAGAATAATCAAAATATTTATGGAAAACATTTTGAAATATGATGTACTTATGTTATATACATAGTTCCTACATGGTTCATTATACCATATAAAGAATATACAAATGTGGGCCCTTGCAGGAGGAAACATATACACCTTATATGATGTGAAATATGTGAAACATAAACTGAAGATGACTGAATGCTTACATTTGTTTATGCATGGTTCAGCAGAGCAGAATGCCCTATCGCTTGTAGTGAGCAGATTTGTCCATGGGGAGGATTTGCAGGTAGGATGGTGCGTTACCATGGAAGCATTGGTAAGGAGAGGAAGGAAGTCTTGTATTCAGCATGCTGTTAGGTGGGAAGGATTGGGGTGATGTGGTCATGTGCCTTTGGTTTCATCAGAAACTGGGGTATAAAAAAAATGGGATATATATATATAAAAAAAGCCTTGTTTTGGCTTAGAAAACATGCAAATTGAGCTGGACTTTTTCTAAGCCAAAACCATTTTTTTGTTTTTGGTCCACTCTACAAAGCCTGTAACTCAATGCTATTTTTTGACATTTTGAATTAAAAAAGCTTCCTAGATGGGAAGAGAAACGTCTTCAAACTTGAAACAAAGTCCAGTGGATTGTTTTTTAACTTTTTTTGGAAAAACTGGTGAAAAAAAAAAGAAGAAAAAGTTTTTCCTGCCAAATAAAATCCAATCAGTTCCTTTGAGCTAACAGTAGTAGCACTAGCATAAACTATTCTGGCTGTTTTCCCCTCAGTGTTTACTTTACTGAACAACTAAACCCAAGATGCCAGTCATTCCATAATTCTGTGAATAACTGCTACCTACCTGTTTTTACTTCCAGATAGCTCACCCTGATTTGTTACAAAGGTAGCATATATACATTAGTTGTGTCACCATCAAGCAGACATTAATCTGCTTGGCATATTAGTGTTTCCAGTTTATTCTCTTCTTTTCATCCGTAATGTTCTGCTCTCTCTGCTTTTTCTCATAGTAGCTTCATCTGGTCTGTTCCTGTTTGCCTGTGACTCCATCCTGGAGAGAAATATCAGCTGTGCTGCTGCCATCAACACCTTTGTTTATAGATGTTGGAGATCGGCCTGTTTTTCAGTGTAGTCCTGTTTCTCTGACTGTGACTAACTGGATGTGCTCTCTTCATCCTCTGACATGGAGCTGGCTAGTGCGAGCTCGTCTGCCTGGCTGTGTGTTTCCTGGACAGGGCCGCCTTTTACAGTTTCCCTTTTGTATCTATGCTTCTTTTCTATGTCTGCTTCTGTCTCCTTGGACCCCAGTCAGCCTCAGCAGATGTCCGCTCACACTGAGCCTGGTTCTGCTGGAGGTTTCTTCCTTTTCAAAGGGAGTTTTTCCTCTCCACTGTCGCTACAAGCGACAGTAGAAACAAAACTTTGAATCAATTTGCCCTGAGATGACATGTGTTGTGAATTGGTGCTATACTGTAGGAATAAACTAAATAGAATTGAATTCTGTTTCAAGAGACTGATGGGTACATGTTAGCATGGAACATTCTATAAAACCTTCCTCTCATTATAAAATATAGTTATTGATACACCAGCAACACACAGAAAGTAAAAAAGCAAAAGACAGATTTTTAGAATCAACCAGAAAAAAAATAAAAAACAGTAAAGATAAGCTGGGTGTAGATCACAAGGGTCTGGCTTAGCAGTTGGTCAATTAATGACTTCATCTTTCAATAAACTCTTTCTAATTTGTAGTTTATCATTATGAATCATATTTTCTTTAGCAAGTTACAAGCATGTAATTTGTGTATATGCATGTGAAACAGGCAGATGGGTCAATTAATAAAGTACAAATACTTTGATTACTTACTTAAGTAGAAATCTTTGCTATCTATACTTCAGCTTCTTACATTTGTTTTTACAGTTATCTCTACTTTCTACTCCTTACATTCTACTTATTAATTTTGTTACATTTAAGCTTATTTTTATTATGGCTTGATGGTATTTGGAAAAAAAACTAATAAAGAAACCCATCAAAATATCTTTTTTCATTCAGACAATTAATGTCTTTGTTGTTGGACTCGGTGCTGCCCCAACTTGTTATTCACCACATACCAAGATAAATAGTCTTTTAAGATAATGCCAAGTCAAATGTGACACTGTTACGATTAGATAAATTATAAAATAATTATATTATAAAAATAAATTATAAAAATCAAACTAAGAAAATGAAGTCTAAGGAAGTTATCATCCAGAATTGTAGAAAAATGTTCCTTTAATAGGGTAAAGCAGTAAAGCTTCTGTTCTTAACATTTTTTCCTGCATTACTTTTATACTCTAAGTAGTTTTAAAAATGGTACTTTTAAACTTTTACTGGAGTAAAAAGCTTAAGTTGCTACTCTAATTTCTACAAAAGTGTTTTTAAAAAGTAGGATCTATACTTCTACTTGAGTGATAAACATGAATATTTGTATTTTTAATGTAATAATACACCTCTGGAAACAGGTGCCATTATGGGACAAGTCAACATCCTTCCACAGTGTTTTTCTGAAATCTTAGAACTGAGCTTTCGTTTTATTACCGCTTCTTGTTTCAGTCATAAAGTTACAAAAACAACAGCTTCACTTACTTTTAATTGTGATCCAACTACCTCTACATATGTTACATCACCTTTAATCTTCCAAATTCTCCAGGTTTGCCTGCAAGTTGAATGGTCTTTGTTGCTGAGCCATTTTTCTATCTATACTGTTTTTTAAGCTACTTCTGTCTGCCTTAGAAATGCAGCACTGGTTATGCATCATGTAAGACTAACAGTCACATTTCTGGTATTATTCATCACCTGGGAATCAAACACCTAATTCTTAAAGATTAAGCATTCTCCAACCTTAAAGTAGCTGATTTAATGAGATCAGATTTAAAAAGCAATATCCTCTAATGTATTAGGACTCATTGCTTAATCTATTCATTCATCAATAGATGAAATGCACTGAAACAGGAAATTTCCATAAGAGAAATATTAAAACTCCAAAAGCACTGAGGCACTGTAACTTTCTTTAGCTAGACTGATGTAAAAAAGGTGTTTCAGCACTTTTCATCATTAGAAATGATCCAGTGGCAGTATAAAAGCTGGATCAGAACCATCTTACCAGTTTAATGTTGAATTACATAGCTGTAAGGATTCTACATGTAACCTGGATTCATTAATAGGTTATAAAAACTGAAGAAAATTAATAGCTTGAAAGAGAAATGAATGTCACTGCTCTGGAACAATAAAGGATTTTCCTGTTCTAGGCTCCCGCCTTGCTATATCTCACATGCTGTGGTTGTTTTCTAGGAAATCTCATAAAGCTGGGCATACACTGTATTCATACACACAATTCTCCAATCGGGCAAGAATTTTTTATTGGGCTGACTTTCAGCCTGATGGTGCGTTGCAGTGTACAGGGGGGTAACGAGGGGCAATTAGCCTCTCATGAAAACCTCCTGATCAGGAATCATTAGGTCGGGAGAAAATCAAACATGTTTGAAAAGGGAGTTTTTCCTCTCCACTGTCACTACAAGCATGCTTAGTGTGAGGGATTGCCTTCGAGAAAATCAGTCGATGCAATCAGCTGGTTTTCTTAGATAGAAAACTTTGAATCAATCTGAATGGATGATCTGGTGAACTGGAAAGTGCCTTGAGATGACATGATGTGAATTAGCGCTATAGAAATAAACTGGATTGAACTGAATTAAAATTCAGTCAGCCGTCTTAAGGTGGTCATGGGCAAATCTCTCAGTGCGCAAACAAGGATTCTTCTTTTTCTTCTTCTTCTCAGATTTAAACCTAGAAGCATGGAGGTGGTGCGAGTGAAACAGATTCTTTCTGTCAAACTGACAGACCGTAGTAGCCATGTTTGCTCAGCCATGTCTTTATCCAAATACGTTGTCGATTTTTCTTTTTAGGGCTTTCAACACCAAATTGCACAAATTGCCAAGGCAGTGCGTTTCACTCTAGTGAGCTTCATATTCCTCTTCTACTGGTTTGGCTTCCAGATAGACGAGTCTGAGTAGTGCCACCTCACTGCGAGCTGAGTCCCACCTGGTTTTTAGGACGTACAGTGTGAGCAGGTAGATCGCATCAGAGCATCTGGCCTTCACAGTGTGAGAACAAACATTTAAACTGTGAACTTTTGAACCCTGCGGTTTAGTCATGCAATGTGAGCTGTAGCTGCGTGCAACGATTGAAAAAAATCGTACACTGTATTCCCAGCTTAAGTTAACCTGGTCCTTTAGTTAACCTCACAAGCTGAATTTTAACTAAGAAGATGCCTTTTTTTTTTATAGTGTCTTGTTCTCACTGTTAAAAACAATCCATTAGACTTTGGTTCCTGTGGATTGTTTTGAACTTTCTTCATTTGGAATGACTATGACCTGGATGACTAAGAATGTTTGCAGATAACCATCCTCTGGTGCAGCCAGTTCCCTAAAACAAGATGACACACTTGAACGGCTGGAAACATGTACGGAATGAAGCGGCTGTTCCAACCGCTGCATTCCGAATTCTCCCAGTGGTGCCCGACTTTACACGTGTGAATAAAGTGAATGTGATTGGTCGTTTATCAAGGGAGTGGGATTGTTGTGGCAGAAGGTTTGCAAGCTTTTGATTGTAGCCGGTTTGTGGGAAGCATCTAGCTAACCAGTTAGCAACTCAGTGTGCTAGACAGGTTCCCAATGGGAAATTCCATTGGGACCAAGTAGCACTAAATTGGTGACTTAGAAAGCGACACTGTCAAGGAACGCTATGGACAAAGGAAACATGCAAGAGGAGGAGAGTTTGTGTCGGAGGTGGTGAGATGAGTCTCCTCCGGTCATCCATTTTTATCTAGAGGAGGAAAGCCGGGATGAAGATGTTGTGGAAAGGAGGGCGCCAGGGCGGCAGAAGCTTGGTTTGGTGTAGAAGGCTTCCAGCGTACATGTTTGAGCCCTTGCCTCCGCAACGCTGCCAGTTCTGTTAGCTCTACGCCTGCAGAAGACACAGACGTCCATCCCCGTGAACACTGGGACGCTAACTCAATGGGAAAGGAAATGATCCTTATTTCTTATTTCAACTATTGCGTATATTAGCTGTGACATATGAATCAAGATGCTATGGGCGAAAAAATTGATTGACAGATGACAGTTGATAAATGATTGGCCGAATTTAGGTGTTCAAGCTGACATAGAACTAACTGACCTGCAGAAGATAACTAAAAAAAGAAAAACAATTTTTAAGACAGGATTATTTCAGAAATAGAAATTTTCTATTTTTAGGACAATATCCTCTGAAGAGTACATTTATGCACATGTTTAAGCCAGAATGATTTGACATTTAAATATGTTTTCCCCTATGACTTTAATGGTAAGCTAAATCCACCTCATCCAGAAACACCACAGCTGCCTGTTTCCTTCACACACTTAGTAACTGGAGCTGTTTTAGCTGGCATATCTACAATTACGCTGTGTAACCACTGTCTGCTTTAAGTTTCAGGGATAAACTGATGAGCATAACAAGGTTTTATTTTCACTTTAGCAGTTGGCACATAAAGCGACGCATCAGCTGTAACAGTGCAGGCTGCAAAGCGAGGAGTAGAGCTTTGATATTTTATGCTCCAAACACCTGGGGCTCTATTCTCATGCACAGCTTTCGAGCACAGCCATGACCATGAAATTACCACATGCTACATCACACTGTGTGCACTAGTGAATCCATTTAAATGCATGCTACTGTCCCCAGCCATGACTCATAACTAGGATATAATTATATTTAGTACATCATGAAACCTAAAGGCTCTGCTAGCAAATAGGCCAATGCTCACTGCAGTGTGTATGAACACTTTCCCTGACTCCTCACATTTAAACCAGTGAAAAAAAGGTAATTATTATCAAACTGTTGATCTGCTTGGTCAGAGATTTTATATGCTGCTATAAAAAAATCAGAGGTGTGTCATATGGCCAAAATATACAAAGCTTTTAACTTCCCCAAAAGGTTAGTGAATCAGTACATTCAAATTGTTTTCTTTAATAGATTTGCTCTCCGAATCATTAAGTTAAGCAAGTACAGCTTTGTTTTTAATAGATAAAATAGATAATAAGGATTGCTCTGGCCTCATTAAGTGGCCAAAAACAATTACATCATTCTTGTTCACAGACACTTGCAGCTGCTTCTGTACATATTCATTTTTGTTGTGTTTTAAATTGTATTTTATGTATGTATTACTAATGTATTGTATTTATTTTAGTCCTACTTCCCTTTTTCTAAGTGGTTACTCCACTTGTCAGGCGGCCTTTGTAAATAAGAACTTGTTCTTAATAACTTGCCTGTAAAAATAAAGGTATAAAAAAAGAGCAGGTAATAAAATTCAGGTGAATTGTTCTTGTTTACCTTATTCATCTTAACCTTACACTCTAAAAGTCTGTTGTGTTATAGTATCTTCCCAACACTGGATTATGAAATTCTTCCCCATTATGAATTATATTTAGGGTAGTTGGATTATTTTTATGTCACTAACTCATGTGCTGGTGCAATATGATTTTCAAATCCATCAACCCAACATGCAGCGGTGACCCATTGCCTGATTGTTTGTGCTCTGAACTCCTCCCCTGGAAAGACCAGCTCCACCTGGGAAAACACCACGGCCATGATGCCCCAAGCTGCATGCTCTATCCACCATTAGCTCACAGCTTAGCAGGGGTGGATTTAGGAACCTTGCAGCCCTGGGCAAAGACAGGCATGGGGCCCTATGAATTGAGAAAGACAACACATGAAACAGATCCATTATCCAGATTTAGAAATGTTAATAGAATAGACATCCATTATGTGTTCTGAGTGGTTGTGTCCCTCTCTTCTCTTGTCCTTTTTCCTTTCTATTTTGTTCCTCTCTCTATGTTTTGTACTCAGCTGACTTTTCATGCTGCTGTCTCTAAAGGAATGAAAGATTTTTCCAAGCACTGCAAGCTCACTTAGCTGATTGCTCCTTCCTGTGTTTCCAAAAAGGCCAAAGTAAATAACCCAGTCCTTCTATGCTTTTTCACTGTAGACAAAGCCATGATCTGCTGGCTCTGGAGAGCAGAGTTCAGCTGCTATTTAGATGTTGTTCCAAAGTCTCCAGAAGCAGAAAAAAGTCTCTAGATTTGAGAAGCTAGAAGCTTTTTAGAAATCAAAGTTCACAAGAGGGGTCTGAAAAAGTGGCTAATATAGCCACTAAAGCCTTAAGTTGGGCAACACTGCTCTTTGCATGGTTTGTTTTCAATGGTTTAGCTGCTGTCTGTTTGGACCTTTCTGAACATGTGCAGCAAATGGACTGATCCAATATGGTGGACACTAAAGGGGGCTGAGACACACTTGATATTATCAGCGTTCTGATGGAATTCAAGTCAAGTCAAGTCAAGTCAGCTTTTATTGTCATTTTCTACATATGTACAAGACATACAAGGGAAATGAAATTACGCTTACTCTCTGCAAATATACAAATATACAAGAAATATACAAGACTGACATTTTAAAACTGACATAAAGTGCGGGACATGACGGGTAAGAGTGGTAAAAGATAAATATAAGTATAAAATATAAACATTACAATAAAAAGCAATAAAAACAGCAGCAATAGTTTGTTCCAGGCTGAGGTAGTGCAGGTAAGGTGCAGTCTCTGGTACAGTGTATGTGTGTGTGTGTGTGTGAGAGAGAGAGAGACACAGAGAGAGAGAGAGAGAGGGGCAGTCTTAGCTTCCTGTCTGCCTGGTGGCTGGAGCAGACTGTGTGGGGAGGGGGTGGAGGGAGTTCAGCATTCTGATGGCCTGGTGGATGAAGGTGTTCGCCAGCCGGGTGGTTCTGGATTTTTATCAAAAAATAAATAATGTGCACAAATAAAGTATATGTCATGTTGGGCTCTAAGGCGTCTAACCCACATGCAGAAAAACACTCAGGAGGCAGAGAAAAAGTTCAAAGGTTTATTTACAAAATGTACAATGAAATGTGAACTGGTCCTTGGTTTGGCAGAGAGACTGGTCACCTAGGGATCACCACTGAGGAGGACAGAGAGGTTAGTGGTTTGATCCAGGTTAACTGCAGGTTTTCTGATGTAGGAGTATATACCTGATCAAGGGTTGAACAGGGAGCTGCAGAGGGGGTAGGAGCCTTGAGGGGTCCAGAGGCTAGTGGGCAGGCAGAGGGCTGAGGGGCAGAGGCAGAGGCTTGGACTGCAGGCAGGCAGGCAGATTCCAGACAGAGGAACTCTCCAGGATATCACTGGAGTGCAGGCAGTGCAGCCTGGCAGTAGACTGGATTTCAGATCTTCAGGCAGGACTCTATCTGTGAGGCAGAGAGAAACAGGGTCAGGTGCAGGTTCAAAAAGTCAGAGATTCAGATCAGGTTATTTGGCTCAGGTCTAGCTCTACCATTACTGGCAAACACTCTGGCAGCGGAAGTGTTAGCCTCCCTCCTTCTTAAATGCAGCCTCCCCTGATGAGCAGATTGAAGACAGGTGTTGCAGTCAGCGCTCATGCCCCCAGGAAGATCTGCATGCGCCCTCTGGTGGAGAAAGTGGACAAACCTCCAGATCCCCCAACAGTATAGTTGTACAGAAACTATAAAGTAAAAAAGTTTTATGGGGGGCCCCAGGGAATTTGGGGCCCTAGGCAACTGCTCTAGTATTGCCTAACTGGTAAATTCTCCCTGTGTACATGCTCATGTTTTTGGGTTCTGTTGCAGCCTAAAAACATGGAGCATACCTCAGCCCTATGCTCTCAAACTTGGAAATGATCTGCATGCATCTTAAGCTTGTGTCACCACCACTGGACGGTCATTGGGATCAAGACACATTGCTTCCAGTCATTAATGTTTGCCTAAAGGCATTTTTTATCTTACATATTAAATACCTAGAGAAGTGTGAACGTGTGGGAATTCCTGCAGAGAGCAGTCGATGAAATGCTAAGAGAGGAGGGAGCTGGTAAAGTTTCTTCAAACACTTGCTGCCAGCTGAGCTAACAGCCTGAAGGACAGCTTGTTACTACCAGTGCAACACTTGGGCTGTTGCTCTTCTCATTTGTTATGTAATGTTGCATTTTGTAATTAAACTAAATTAAATTCCTTCCTTTTGTATTGTGGGCATTAAGTATCAATAAAATTTCAAGGTGATTGCTTGTAATGATTCAGGTATAGTGTTTTGTACATAATTTACAACATTTTGCATGTACTTTGTTATAGGTATTTGTAATGTACTCCAATTTGTTTTCTTATTGAATGTAATGTTATATGTTAGAATTAACTAAGGTATTGGAGCATTTTTGCTAGGCATTTAAAAAGATTACTAAAGAAATTTAGCTGGCGAAACAAACAAAAACTATGGTTAATTTCAACCTGCATTTGGGTTGCAGAAATAATTAAATTCTATTCAGTTTATTCCTATAATTTACAACACATGTCAGCTCAAGGCACTTTAGCAGTTCACCAGATCATCCAGTCAAATTGATTCAAAGTTTTCTTCTAAGGAGAACCAGCTGATTGCATCGACTCATTGACTCGAAGGCAATCCTCACACTGAAAGCATGCTTGTGGCGACAGTGGAGAGGAAAACTTCGCGCTTTGAACAGGAAGAAAGCTCAGCTGATATTTCTCCAGGATGGAGTCACAACCAAACAGCAACAGACCAGATGAAGTTACTATGATGAGAAAAAGAAAAGCTTGAGAGAGCAGAACGTTAGAGCTAACACTAACAGATTCTGCAAGAGTGGGGAGAATAGAGATAGAATGAAGCAGAATGATGAAAAAGGGGTTCCTATGTCCTCCAGCAGTCTAAGCCTATAGCAGCATAACTACATCTAATAGCTCAGGATAACTTCGGAGCCACTCTAACTATAAGCTTTATCAAAAGGAAAAGTTTTTAAAGCCCCAGCCTAAAAGTAAAAATATAAAAGCAAACTAACAATTTATAAAGTTACAACAACCCAGAATTTTTATTGATTTGACCCCATATAGAGGCAATAAAAATATGTGTGGTTGAATTTATCCAAATTTGCAGTAAATTCAACCCATAATTTCTGTAGAACATTTTAACCCATTTGTTAGGTTATAATGGACCAGCCCATCTTGCTGGGTCAAATCAACTACCGCTGGAAAGGTGCTATGTTAGCCAAGCGGCTGGGCTGGAAGTAATTTGTTTTATTTCTTGATCAACTTGTTGTTGGTGTGTAATAAAGCTGTTGATGAAGTTGAGCGTAACATTTTTTTTATTACTGGGTTGGGGCTAGTCAAGCTCCTGCCTGTTTGATAAATGTACCTACTTTTGCACCTCCTCCCTGTGAGGTTCTTCAGGGTTTAACCCTTGGACCACTTCTGTTTTCCCTGAAAGTTCTGTTAGCTTTTCTTTTTAGACTCTTCCTCCTTTAACATTCATAGACCATATTAAGATTTGAATGGCTTTATATCTATTTCCTCTTTAAATAAAAAAAAAAAAACTGAAATTACTATATATATAGCTGTAGACTTATCCTGGTGCAATGTGATTGTTTTATTTTAAAGTCTAACATCCCAGCACCATGTTTAAATGTTACAATCATTCTGCCCTGCTAAACATGTATATAAATGTACTCTTTATCTTTTTAAGAGAAAAATCCTGTCTTAAAATCTGTGTTTCTTTTGCCATATCTTATGCAGAACAGTTAGTTATACATCCACCTTAACACCTAAATTTGGACAAATATATATCAAAGGTCATCTGTCAGTCGAATTTTTTGGTCATAGCGTCTTGATTTATATGTTGCAGCTAATATTTGCAATGGTTGGAATAAGAATCCTTTCACAGGGATGGACGTCTGTGTCTTCGGCAGGCGTAGAGCTAACAGAACCTTGTGCCAGTCTCTTTTATCCCTAGCTCCCTTCTAGTTTCCCCTGTCCACACCTGCTCCCAGTCTGCTGATTAGCCTGGTCTTTGTTCAGTCTCCCATTTATACACCTCATATTAGGTCACTGTTAGCTGGTTCTTTGTTGTTGTTTTGTCCCTCTGTCGTTTCCTGGCTCCTCATGTATGTTTGTTCTTGAAGTTCTCCTAGATATTGGTTTTAAATATTTTTTATTTTTGCCTGTAGAAACTTATTTAATCTACAAACTCATCTCTGCATTTGGGTCCTCAATAAACCTCCACTCCTCTTACACTTAAAACTAACAACATTGACCTTGAATTTAATAAGTGATGATTCATTTTACTGTAAAAGTATTTTTTTTTGCTAAACAGACCTGACTTAAAAAACAACAGATTATTAGCAATGAACTTTATATCTTGAGGTTTATGTCTTAACCTTATACACGAGCTGCTGTGGCCTCAGTTGCTCCAAAAGCTGTAATAGGCTCTCTTCAGTGAACATTTCCCTGTGGGTCACAGAATAAATTCAAAAATTCTCCTGTTGACCTTTAAATGCCTTAACGGAGTTGCTCCGTTTTATCTCCCTGACCTACTTCAGCGTTATTTTCCTTCTCAGGCACTAAGATGATCAGATCAGCTGTTTTTGTTTGTCCCAAAAATGAGAAAGAGGCGTAGAGGTGATCAAGCTTTTACCGTCATGGCTCTAAAATTCTGGAATATTTTCTGTTTTCCATGGCAGCTGAGCCAGTGAGCTGTTGCTGGTGTATCACTCTGTGTTTCATGTTTGAAGTCTCCACTAAAGTGTGTTTTATCTCACTGTTTCTATTTAGTTCAGCACTTTGGTAACAACCCGTTGCTTTTATATGTCCTTTATGGATAAATTTGACAATGACTTTGACTTTTTCAGTTTAAGGTTTTCATTTGGTGGTATAAGTTAAATGTATTCAGTGAATATACACACCAAGACTGGAATTGAACCTCTGCTTTATCTAAAACAAGTATTTCCTTCTCATCCACCTCAGCTGTTCCTTTTCTATGAATACCAACTATGAAATTATAGCGGCTGTTAAACTTGAGCACAACAGAATAAACCATCAGCAAATTAATTATCTGGCAATGATACCATTTTCATTAGCTCAACAGCTACTTACTAATTGGCCTGGATGTAAATGTTTGGAAATGCATTTGTTTGGGATCTTTTATTGGGCTGAATGTGAATATGAATGGTGTGTTTAGAATTAATTGACTGAATGCATTTAAATTGAAAGTGAATGTGTCCATTTTTATGTAAAGTGATCTGTGAGGACTTTTTGTTAGGACTTGTATAAATGATTTATTTGTGTGTAAGCAGACATACATACAGCTGTTTACCTCAGTGAACTGAAATAATCTTCAGGTGTTTTCATGTGTTAGCATATTGTATGATATCTGTATAGATTTCAAACATTATGACAAATCCAGGGTAAAAGACATTCATTTTGGAATCAGGCATCATCTAAAAACTGCTTTTGTGTTGAAGATTTAACTAATAAACAGCCTTTCCAGCCACTTCCCTCCTCAGTAAAAACATATCCAATAACAGCTACTTTCTCAGTAGCTTATTGATAATATTTTATTCTGATTTATGCTGAACTATGAAGCGCTAGACCAACATTTATGGAATAAGTTGATTATAAGATTTACATATGAGTTGGAAATGTACCAAAAAAACTGGATTCAGTTGAAGTTATTGTGGAGGATTTTCTCGTATTTTTTTAAAAGACCCTCAATCTCCACTGCACGTGCGAGAGAGTGCACAAGCCCTTTGTTCCTTGTGAACACTCTGTTTAAAATGTGCTGTTCTCATAGCTCATAGCTCTGAACGTCCACCCTAACCCATAAATCCCTCAATCACTATATAGAGCAGGGACTATAGTGAACTTCAGCTGAATGTTCTGGATCATCGTCTTTCTGGGAAGTAAACCGTCTCCCAGCTGCTCTCCTCAGGATTTCAGTGTATTTGGCAGCATTCATTCTACCTCTATCTTTATGGGCCATCCAGCTACTGATCTGCATTCCCACAGCATGATGCTGCCTGCCATCGTGTTTGCATTGTGTATTTTTACTTTACTGTTGCAAAGCAAACAGGAAATCATCACAGAAATAAAGATAAATGGTTTCTGCAGGTAAAAAGATGGACAAATTTCCAATGCTTTTCAGTCTGATTTAAGATACTTTACTGGCCAGACACACTAGAAAGCTCAGTCCAAGTTTGGCATAAAGTCAGATCCGGAGGGCGGCGTGGATCCCTTTCTGTGGGTTTCTGTTTTTCCTGTTGGGATCCATAGAGAGGCTTCCCCACCAGAGGGCGCCGTGGATCCTCTCCTGGGAGCTGGTGCTCAGCGCTCAGCTGATTCCCATCAGCTCATGATTAAGCTCTCCCCATATAAGCTGGGTGAGAGCTTCCCTCTGAGCCGGATTGTTGTCCTTTCCATGGTAGGAAGCCTGAGCCACCCTGCCTGTCTTAAACCTGTAAGTCTGAACCTGTCACCTGTACCAGAACCTAACCTGCTCTGTCCTCTCAGCCTTCCACGGCAGAACCCTGTGTGTTTTCAATAAATACTGGACTTTAATCCTGCTTCTGTGTCCGTGAGTTCTGCACCTGGGCTAGTAAAACCCTCCAGATCATGACACATACAAGCTTCCACATACAGTGAGGACTATATAGTGAACTTTGTCGTGAATTCTGTTAACTGACTGTTTGGACAGATGATCACTGCTTTTTGCTCCATTGGTCACGTAACTCCTCCTCCTATGCGCGGTGCCTGCGCTATCTTTGCTATTAGTTGCCGCTGTCGGGAAGCGACAGCCTATGGCGCCAATATGGAGCTGTAACAGCAAATCCCATAATGCTTTGCGAGGAGAGCTCTCCGTGCAAAGCATTCTGGGATATATCTGCCTCTTCTGAGGCCTATCTTTTCTTCTCATTCACTTTGGTAGACAATTTTCCTCTTAGGACCTCTCGGCCATTTTCAGCAGAACAGCGCTGAGAAAGGTGAGCTTCAATGACTGTCTGAAACCGTAGCTCACCACAGATATACACCTGAAAGTGCGCATGCACAGAAAAAGATAGCTAACGGGATAAGCACTTAGGAGGACCACTGATTTGAGGTTGATCCACCTAAATAAAAGATCGTCCTCTATAACTTTAAATAAATGAAGGTTTTCTATAGTTGTTCTAAGTTTGTGAATACAGGCCATATTAAGTGTTTCACTGAGTCATTCAGCACAACATTAAGTAAAATAATCAAACTTTTGTAAAGTATTAAACAAGGATGGTTCAGATTGCAAAAGACTAGTGAAGAAACTATTAGAGGCCTTTTTTCCCAGGATATTAGCCAGAGAAATAATGAGAATGAGGGAGAAATGTATAAACAGGGATAAAGAATGAAACACACAAGGGAGAACCCATCTAAAAATGTAGGAATAACCACAAACTGAAGTACAGACAAAAGCAAAAACAAACAATAAAGAATAAGCAAGATTAACAGACTAGAAAACAGCTGACAAAAAGGTAAACAAACAAAACTATTATTGCTAAGCTCTTATGGCAAACTAACAGAATATGACACGATTCAAATAGAAAAACAAATAACAGTCTTAAGGCAAAATAAGAAAACTAAACATTTAAAGTAAATATAATTGAAAGCTAATATTAAAAACAAATCAAAAGACTCAAAAGAATCCCAAACCATGACAGATATTGAATATATTGTATTTTTGTATCTCTAAAACATGACAGAACATTTGGGGTTGTGAGACCAGAAGACGAGTGGTTCATCATTAGTATGGCACGCAGCAAATAAAAGACTCCTCCTCTGGGTATTGTTGCTATGTTGACCCAACATCTGGGCTCGACTGATTACATCCTCTATACACCTCAAAACTGCACCAATCTGCTGTCTGTGCTTCTTAGACAAACAAAATAAAAACATACTATTTGACACAAAAAGTCCAGGAAGTGCAGCGCATCATATTGGACGTCATATTGTAGCTGTAGATATGTTTGTCTTTGGTCCTTCACTCCTTTTCTTTTTTCCTCTTTTAATGGCTTTATTTTAAGTCTTCTTTAGAGCTTAAATGCAAACAAGCTTGTTTGCTCTAATACAATATTTTTATGGAAATAACTTTTTTTCTGTTTTTTTTAAATCTCTGCAAGATGCTCTCTCTCTAACTGTTAACTAATTATTATTAACTTACTATTCTGCTTCCTTCTATCACTATTCTCCCTGCAGAATCTGTTAGTTCAATCTCTAACGTTCTGCTTTCTCTCTGCTTTCTCATAGTAGCTTCATCGGTCTGTTCCTGTTTGGCTGTGAGCTCCATCCTGGAGAGAAATATCAGCATGCTGCGCCATCAACACCCCTTTTGACCTTGACACTCAGTGTAGTCCTGTTTCTCTGACTAACTGGATGTGCTTCTCTTGCATCCTCTGACATGGGGCTTTGGCGGATGGGCGCCTGGAGCTGGTTGACAGTTAGCTTTTGTATCTCTGCTTCTGCTCATGAAC
>JAGKQL010000007.1:29754328-29804328 GCA_018398635.1 Cyprinodon brontotheroides
CTGCTTGCTTCTGATGATTTCCTTTAGCTAACCAATGAGTGTTTGTATTATATGACTCATCCAATTACTCTAGTTTTCACTAGATGTGGATGGCACCAATGATCTCTATTGGATGGTTCACATGACGTGAAGTTCATATATAAACATTAAACCGAACCCAAGAGTAACTAGTAACATTTGTTTTAAAACTGTAAGGAATAGAAAGTACAGATACTTGTGTGAAAATGTAATGGTAGAAGTCAGAAGTAGGAAGAAAAATAAGTAATGGGTAAAGTATAGATACCTAAAAGTGTACTTAAGTACAGTAACAAAGTATTTGTACTTTAGTATTATTACCTGAGAAACTAAAGTAATTTTCCGGTTTAAAAAAAGTGACATGTGCTTAGTTCTAATGTTTGCCTCATGTACATTAAACATTTTAAGGGGTTACTGAGGGACGAGTTGCAGCCTTTTTAAAAGTCTTATTTTTTCATTGTTAAGGGGTCACAATCATGCTCTGACAAAGTATCACTGAGAAAAAGTCAAGCAAAAGATTCAAAAAGGAGACAGTCTGAGCAGAAGGAAAAGTGAAAATCCGATGAAGTAGAAAGTGGAAGAAAAAAAAGAAAGTTCAGAATCTGTGTTAAGCAAAAGGATAAAAATGAGCATGTATGGGACATTCTGACAGGTTGTTGAGGTACATGACACATCTCCTCCTCATGACCTTTGTTGCATGTCATCCTTTCCCTTCCTGCCATCTCGGCTGTCACTCCTCGCCGTCGCTGTCCAGCAGAGCGGAAATGCCACCAAAAAATAATCTAAAAAAAAATAAAAGAAAGGAAAAAAAACAACTGAGAATTACCCACGACAAGTCAGTGAAGTGCTTCAGAAACGCCTCACATCACACTCCACTTACGCCCCCCCCCACCCGCCTGTGCTCTGAAGGCAGTCAATACATTTGTGCGAACAACTGGAAGCGGCTGTCATATGAAGCGTCGTTTGCTCTATTGTTCAAATTAGCAGGGCTCATATCTGATATCCGGGCGGAGGCAGCGGCGTGAAGGCTTGGCATATTAATTGGGCTGAGTGCATGCAAGTTACCAAGATGACTTTGAGGGAATGCGCAGAGAGTCATTAGAAGGGGGCTGTTGGCTAAGTGTGTGTTGATAAAGTGTCAGGGAGGCCTGTAACTACATAGCAGGGTGGAAGCTGCATGGAGGGAACTGCCAACCTACTTTAATGATCGATGTTCTCAGTAGCTCATCATTGCTCCATCAACTCGGTTTAACAGCTTGTAATATAACGGACGATGGAGGATTTTTTAGCATTATGAGTTTAAAAGGAGCATTGGTTAATTCATTTTTTACTATTAAAGCATCAAACAAATGAGTAATTAGACAGATGCTGCTAGTTACAAGCACAGAGAGTCAGCAGCTTCACTCTTCAGCTCAGGTTGATGGAGCTATATAGCTGCTTCTGGCTCATTAGCCTGCCTTAACAACCAGGACATCTTCTTACACAAAGCATGGATGCTTTTGTTGCAAAAAGCTGTTTTAATTCTAGAAGATTGTTTAGAATTGTAAGAGTAATAGAATCGGATAAAGCTTGTTTATCAAAGCAAGTTTAAAATTAGGGTAATAAACTGATATAGCAATTTAAAATATTTTTATAGCCTTCCAGCTGTGAAAAACCCATAATTATTTTGATTAGGAGCTGAGGCCATTTTCACTCTGCGAGCATTAAGGACAGCCATTCAAAAGGAAAAGTAAAACTTTATATATTTATTATCTATAGGTTCTTAGCTACTCAGGTGGATTGTTTCCTATTTTTATTACAATAACAGTCTGTTCCTCCCAGAAAATGTGGGTCTTTATTTAAACTTTAAGAATAGCGCTTCAGATGATTGGAATAAAATAAATTTTATTTGGCAATATGGGATGAAATAAAACCTGCTGTAATCTGTTCCCCCTGTCTAAATCAGACAAAAAAGGTCCCAGCGCTTTTTCATTTTTTGGCTTATAAGCATCTTTTATGATGACAATTCATTCTTGAAACTTTGGAGTTGATTCACCTTTGTTTCTTAAAGTTAAAAGGGGGGAACAAATATAGCAGCGGAGGCCACCTAGCTGTAAGGGGCAATTTTGCAGGCAACTACCTACAGTACCTATGTAGCACATTGTCAGTTTGTTTTGCCCTGAAATATATTGGCACTTTGAAACATATCTTTGTTGCTTGTATATATAATTGCCCAGCAGCAGGTTTCATGATGCAAATGCATGTCAAGTTCTTCAACAGATGGTATTATTCTCCAGAGCAATAACATTTCTGAAATGAAGGCTATAAGGGCATAATGTGAACCTTTAAAAAAAAGTTACTAAATAGTTACTTTTCACAGTGACGCATTATGGTGTATGGTGTAAGTAACTGAGTCAGTAATTAAGTTTCTTTTTGAAATGAAGTAACTAGTAACAGAAGCTGGATTACTGCTTTTCAGTGAAACCAATTCAACACGGTTACAAAGCATGCTTGGTGTGAGGTTAATACATTTGAGTCAATGAGTCGTGCAATCAACTGGTTTCCTTTAGATAGAACTTGAGATCAATCTGACTGGATGATCTGGTGGAACTGGAAAGTACTGCTTGAGATGACATGTGTGCATAAATTTGGCGCTATAGAAATAAACTAAAGTGAATACAAATTTGAGTAAAATGGTGAGCTGATTCACTCTCACGTTCCTATCAGAGCAATTCATCCAGACTCTGTAGGTTTATTGGTAATTCCTAGAGTTTCTAAAAGTAGAATTGAGGCAGATCTGTTAGTCGTTTGGCTCGTTTTTTGTGGAACTAACTTCCAGTTCTAGTTCATGTGGCAAAAGCCTTGTCTATTTTTAAGAGAAGGGTTAAAACTTTAGATAAAGTCTACAATTGGGAGCATTGCTTATCCTGGTCCATCTCTGTAGTTATGTTGCTATAGGCTTAGGCAGCTGGAGGACATAAAGGCAACTTCTCTGACTTTTATATTGCCTTACTGTTCTTGAAAAGTGTGATATTTGCTGTTATTTTAAATTTTTGTTTCTCTCTGCATGAGCATTGTCTCGCTGCTGCTGCCATTAACTTAAGCTTTTAGTTCTATATATGAAACACTTAATCATGATCTCTTTTAGTCATACATCAGTGCAGCTCTTACTCTGACTAAAGGCCAAAACAAGCCACTTGTGTTCGACCCCCAGACTGGAGAGATTGAGTATTTATGATGCACCCAAAATGCCCCCAGGCAGTAAAGGTAAAGCGGCAGGTTACTGAATTGAACATAGGTAACTTCACTGAAGTCCTCTCTTTCACTTTTTTCAATAATTGTGTAATCCTGCCTTCTTACCATGGATGAGAATGCCTTTATTTGAAATACTCAACATATACTGGCAAAAAGTGTGCTGTGTGTTTCCATAATATGTCACGATTCAGAACAGAGGACCCAGTTTTCAGGCAGACAGTGGGATTACTTAAAAAGCATTTATTAAATAAGCGGGCTGCGGATCTGCAGTAGCAGCGGCTAGGACATCTGAGACAGGAAGCTCAGGAGAGAGGAAACATGGGTTAGTGACCACAAATATTGGCTGACAAGACGCAGTGGTTGCTGCACAGAGATTACCAGACGTTTTCCAGACAGGTGACAACGGAAGTCAGGATAATTGAGAAGTCAGGAGGCAGTTTCAGGTGCAGTCCACAAGTAGCAGGTGTCTGAAGACTGGTCAGGCAAACAGATCAGAACAGGGACAGGCAGGCTCAGAGGTCCAACAGCAGAATGGGTCAGGATCAGGCAGTCAGAACACAATTGGTAAAGCTAGAAAACTCTCACGCCAAAGGCTCAAGAATAATCTGGCACTGATGACTGGGAGCAAACAGTTTAAATATAAGCTGGAACAGGTGGATATGATGAGATATGTCATGATATGAAGATCCCAGAAAAGATCCAGGAACACTGTGGGTAGACGTGAAAAAAGGGAGTGAAGAGGGAGACAGGAAGAGGAGAAAATGAAAATGAAAATAAAAAAAATAAAGAGAAAGGTGAAAGAAGCAACTCCATTGATGCTGGAAAAAAGGGGAGCAAGAAGTAGTACTGTGTATAGCAGCGCTTAAAAGTTACCGAAAGTGGCTAGCTTCATCAATGGCTCGCAGCTGCATCTGGCAACCACCACAATAATGACTTTGAATTCCTCTTGGGGAGGGTCAGTTCATGTCGAGATGATCGGCCATTGTGTATCAATACTGTCAATGTTTCGATACACATTGACATGTATAATCTCAATTTACTGAGGCTCGCAAATAAGATCATAGAGAAAGAGGTAGACAATACTAAAACTACAGCAAAAATTAACAAAAGATATGGAGATGAAGAAAACAGGGAGAGAAAAAGAAAAAAGGAGAGCATAATGAGTAAAAGAGGGAGAGGAAGAAGAAAACAGACAAGAACAAAAAGGATAGAAACACAAAGATTGAGAAGAAGAAAAATAGAATAAAGAAAAGGAAGAGGAATCAATGGACAAAATGTTGTACAAATAATGCATGAGGATTGTGCTGAAACAACTTGTTTTGCGTGTTTTGTTCTAATTTCCGATGGTCCCTAAATGCCTTCTCTTTGGGCCCGAAATTTCCTGAATCAGCTACTGAGCAAACCACAAAATATAAACTTCTTTTTTTTTTTTTACCATCACTAAACAGATACATTTTGTTTTGCACAAAAACAGCATTTCAAGGGTTTAAAACAAATTATGTGTTAAAATCTAATGTAAAATATGCAACCTGGTTCCTGACAGGACTTAATGAAAACAGATGCCTTCGCAGCCCAGATGGGACCCACCACCTTTCTACGCCGCCTCTCTTCAGAAGTCCAGAGGATCGGCTCAATCCCCTCACATTTTCCTTTCTGATTGAAATAAAGATGTCTGGTCTAATGCAAAATTTAATGGCTATGGGCAGAAAGAAGACATCTCACTTCAGCCTGTTCTTTGCTGATAGGAAACCAAGTCCCTCGTTGGTTGTCAGATCAGATGAGAGATACAAACAAAACACCAGGTAGATGTGTGCTACTGTTGGACTTACAGAATGTAACAAATATGCAGGACAGGTAGGAGATCAGGCAGGGAGATAACAGCGAGGATATCAGGAAGTAATCAATGGTGGGCCCGCCTGATTGTTTGGATTTCAGGGGCATCGGGTTAATAAGCACTCACCGAGGTTTGAGATCTGCTGGCAGCCAGGCTATTAATGTGTATAAAAATAGCAACTGGCAATCCAAGAGCTCTGATTTATGAAGCATGTCAATACCCAGACTGCAACAATATACTGGCTCAGACAGAAATGGTGATCTTACAGGTGGACAATAAGAGCAGGCTGGCTGGAAGATTGACGCACTGTCCAACTGACATCACCTTAAATGAGACACGGCCAATAATTCTGGACACTATCTCCAGGTAAACAAGAACAACTAGAATACAAGCAGTCAGGCTGTTTTTATGGAAAGTGCCAGGCGTGGTTGTAAGGGAACCTGTAGGGCCCGGACTGACTTAGGCTATTTTCAGACTGCACGCAGCTGAGGCACTAAAAACATGCATCACAACCACTATTGAGCATTAATCCTTTGGATAAACTTTACATGCACAAGTGCACCCTCAGAAACAATTACAGGTGCTTGGTTCCAGGTACTTTGAGATTCACTTACATACAGAATGCCCATATTCTTATCTTCAGCTACCACAGTATACATGTCAGATTAAGTAATACTACTTATACTCTTTGCAGGTGATGAAGCAGACTTAAGATGTTTTATTGTTGTCTCCCCTTTTATCTCCTCTTTCATCTTTTTTCTCCTGTTTTTCCTTTTTCTGTTCTACTTTCCCTTTAGCCTCGTGAGACCATCCTGATCTCGCGCGAGCTTTCAAGGTTTCACTCAGCTCATCAGTCTGGAGACTCTCCGTTGAAGAAAATTTGGAGCCGTTCACCAAAGCGAGCGTCCAATCAGCGTTGGCTTTGAGGCGGGTTGAGGTGTGACGCTTAGCGAGAAGCCGCGACAGTTCAGTCTAAGAACATGGCAGCTTCAGCCGATGAAACTAAGCGTTAAGCGTGGCTATCGAGCAAGTTTTATCCGGAATTACATTGTATTTCTTCACTGAAAGAAGAGCAAAACACTGCTCTGGAAGCTTTTCTCAGAGGAAAAGATGTTTTTGCTCTTCTCTCGACTGGTTTAGGCAAGAGTTTGATCTATCAATTGGCTCCTCTCTGTGGAGTAAGCTCTGTTAGTGCGTCCATATGCTTCGTTGATCTGATTGGTTTTATTTGGCCGTCTATCACCAACATAGGCCAATCAGCTAACCAGTATTTTTCAGCCCCTTCCCAAAATTACTTCAACAGAAGGTTTCCAGATGGATATCTTGAGCAAATCCATCTGGCGGAGTCAGGTTAATTTCCCATTGCATTGTCCATATAATCTGGTATACTCCCTGCATGAATTATAATAAAGCTATTTATATGCATGATTCAAGCGGAACACTATGGCGATAGCGATACTGCTCCACTTGTGAAAGTATAATCTGTTGGGCTTGTTAGGAATCCAGTTTGTGTGGGTTGTTTGTGTGTTTTCTCTCCCTCCACCAACAGGTGGTGCCCTGTTCTCGTTGGCCTTCCTGCACACCTGCGGCTCGTTGCTTCATCACTGCACAATATTCGAGCGGCTGACTGTCACTACCTCAAGGCCAGAGTGTTTGCCAGTTTTGGGTACTCTAGCCAAGCTGAGTTTAGCTGAGTCTAACCTGAGCCTTTGTTTCTCTGAGTCTAACATTGTTTTGTCTTTTTCGACAGGAAGCCTTCCTGTGTAACTGAATGCCTGGCCTTCTCCCCCTGGAAGGATTAACTTAAAGTTCACACTGAGCAGGGGAAAACCTCCACATGTGCCGTTCAAGTCCCTTTCGGAAATCCAAGTGACAGTCTGCTCCATTGCTCCTCTGTGTCCAACGTATGTCTACCTGTCCGCTCTCCAAGGAGTTCCCTCTTCCCTGGATAAACCCACACCAACTGAACTTCCAGTTCACCAGTTCTCTGAGTTCCTGATTCAACTCGTGTACAGTCTCCTAAAATAAACCTGTTAAATTTTCCCCTTGGTTCTCTGTGTGGTCCTCTGCATGTGGGTTAGATCTCTTAAATCGATCATGACAGGGCTCTCTTCGTGCTGCTTCATTTTTTATGCTTGTCCACATTAAGGTCAGTTTTGCCTCAAGAGCAGCTTTGATGCTCCTGAAGTGTTTCCAGTAAAGTGTGTCCAGCTGTGCTATATCTGCTGTTATAAGTTGGTAAATAGTAGTTTTAATATGTTTTGCAGTCAGTTTATCCAGATTACCATACTGCTTTCAAATATTATTTCTCTGTCGGAGCAGCTCAGACCCCCACATACCGATGGTGCTCTGTCACTGGGAATCCCCTTCAACAGCAGCCTCTGGACCGGTTTTCCGCTACTGTTCATGGCGGATGGAAGGAGTTTTTCTTGTACATAATCCTACTGCAGGCATGCAAATGTTACATTTTTCCAACTCCAGCATCTGCTGCTTCTGAAGTGCATCAGAAGCTTATGAGGCACTGCTTCAGCTGCTCAAATCTAGCTGCGTGACTCTTGATGATGCGCGCCAACCATTGACTTTGCATGTATAGCTGCTTCTAATGCCTCTGCTGCTTAGGGTGTAAACTTAGCATTAGACTTAGACTTTTACTTAGACAAAGCTTTATCTATTTCCTTGTGATTACCCCTACAGGGAAATTCTGCTTCCAGTAGCTTATATAGAGTACAAAGAGCAAGATGCCATTAAAGATGAAAATACAACAGACAATATAAAAGGAGGTTATGTAGTACAAAAAAGCATAAAAAAAGAAAGAAGTTGTCCTGGAATATGTTAGTAGAGAGCTAAGGGAAGACTACACAGTAGTTGACTTGGATTATTGCACTTGTACTGCAGAGATGCACTGACCTCATAAATAAGTAAAGAAAATATTATTCAGGCTACACAGTAGTTGGCATATGTTATTGAACAGTGAGAGAGAAGAATGTTACACATGAGTGACAATAGGTAATGTGAACCAAACATGGTCTTATTGAGTTCATTTTTCTGTTCTAATATTCCTCAGGGATGCTGCCGTTAAGCAGGGGCTTAAGGTCAGTTCTGTAAGGGCAGCAAGGAGAGATACATAGATGAGCCAGAGAGAAACACAGAAGCTACAAACCTGTTCCTGAATCTGGACAGTATCCCACTAAATCCCTCATCCACGAGGGAGAAGAACATACCAGGCAGACTGCTCTGTAATTAAATCACTATAACTTTTAATTATCTTTAAAAACCCTGATCAACTAAATTTGAACTCAGAGTACAGGGGGTCTATCTCTCAGGGTACGCAGCTGGAGAAATGAACCTGGAGATGGAGATTTTATTCGTCTATTGGTGACGTTTCCTGCAGTTTGAACTTAAAAAGTGCCAAATATGAAAATAGGTAATATCTCCCCTGATTTGAAAATTATTTGTAAATGTAGTTTGAGGTGTGTTGTGTTCTCATCCCTCAGCTTCGGCTTCTTTTTTGATTTAAATTCTTCATATTCACCTGCTGCCAGATGATTTCACCCAGGGCCGCACCGACGTCATATCCTCTATTTTATTTTTATTCATATTTTGCCTAAATTGTGATATATAAACTAAAATTGAATGACTCTCAAACTTACTGTAGGACGCTTTTTTTTCACCATGGGTTTTCTTCCAATATTTACATTTGATCAGTGCTGCAACCATATGTACTTACAAAGTAGAAATTTCATGAGAGCTGCACAAAACAAAATTTTGTTTGTGAAAGAAAAAATAAAGTAATAAAGTTTATCTAAATCTCTAAGTCAAATATATATGTGACCCTGCCTATGAAAACCCAGCTAAAGTCATTTTTTGGTGAATCTCAACTTAATGTATAAAACCATTCTACACAATGTTAAGAATGTATTCTGAAAAATTCAGATTGATATCTCTGTCAGAGATATCAATCTGAATTTTCATAGGAATTTTCATAGGCAGGGTCACATATATACACTCACCGGCCACTTTATTAGGTACCCCATGCTAGTAGCGGGTTGGACCCCCTTTTGCCTTCAGAACTGCCTCAATTCTTAGTGGCATAGATTCAACAAGGTGCTGGAAGCATTCCTCAGGGAGTTTGATCCATATTGACATGATGGCATCACACGGTTTGCCGCAGATTTGTCGGCTGCACATCCATGATGCAAATCTCCCGTTCCACCACATCCCAAAAGATGCTCTATTGGATTGAGATCTGGTGACTGTGGAGGCCATTTGAGTACAGTGAACTCATTGTCATGTTCAAGAAACCAGTCTGAGATGATTCAGCTTTATGACATGGCGCATTATCCTGCTGAAAGTAGCCATCAGAAGTTGGGTACATTGTGGTCATAAAGGGATGGACATGGTCAGCAACAATACTCAGGTAGGCTGTGGCGTTGCACAACGATGCTCCAATTGGTACCAAGGGGCCCCAAAGAGTGCCAAGAAAATATTCCCACACCATGACACCACCACCACCAGCCTGAACCGTTGATACAAGGCAGGATGGATCCATGCTTTAATGTTGTAGGCGCCAAATTCTGACCCTACCATCCGAATGTCGCGCTGGCAGAAATCGAGACTCATCAGACCGAGCAGCGTTTTTTCCAATCTTCTATTGTCCAATTCGATGAGCTTGTGCAGAATTGTAACCTCAGTTTCCTGCTCTTAGCTGAAAGGAGTGGCACCGGTGTGGTCTTCTGCTGCTGTAGCCCATCTGCCTCAAAGTTCGATGTACTGTGCGTTCAGAGATGCTCTTCTGCTCACCTTGGTTGTAACGGGTGGTTATTTGAGTCACTGTTGCCCTTCTATCAGCTCGAACCAGTCTGGCCATTCTCTCCTCTGACCTCTGGCATCAACACATTTGCACGCTCACTACTGCCGGACTGGATGTTTTTTCTTTCAACTGTAAAGCCTAGAGATGGTTGCTGCTGCTCAGCAGTTTCTGAAATACTCAGACCAGCCCTTCTGGCACCAAACAATCATGCCATCGCTCAAAGTCACTCAAATCACCTATCTTCCCATATATGCTCGCTTTGAACTGCAGGGAGATGGTCTTGACCCTCATGTCTACATTTTCCAAATGTACTGAGTTGCCGCCTATGTGATTGGCCGCTTAGAAATTGCCAAGTGTTAAAAAGCAGTTGGACAGGTGTACCTAATAAAGTGGCTGGTGAGTGTATTTATATATATATATATATATATATATATATATGCTATAAATATATACATATATATATATCTATATATATATATATATATATATATATATATATATATATATATATATGCCTATATATATATATTTATAAATATATATTTGATTGAAGAGCTGATTAGTGCAAAAAATCGAATATAAAAAAGTGGCTTGAGGGTTAGGGCATACATGCTGTGCTTCATCATGCACTGTCGCTATGGTAACTGCCAAACACTGGATACAGGCGCCTTTAGTAAGTCTGTCAGTCATGGCAGTCACTAGAAGAGAAGCACATTATGCTACTAATGAAAGTTGAGAGCAGTTTAAGCTGTTCATGAATGTGGGAAAAACATGAGTTTCATAAGGAAAGATTTCAGCACAGCGAGCTACCCAGACAGCAAAGGAACATCAAACCAACGATCACTTAACTCTGTCTGTAGCAGCCATCAGTGATTTTCCAGCAGTTTAATCAACATTCATTATGCAACTGATATATTAGCGACGTCTTCTGAGGTAAAAGAAACATTTATTCAACCTTGATTTCTCAGTGTTGGATGTTTATGACTTTTAACAACACTTTATTTACACATTGTGTCAGTTAAAATCACTATTAATGTAAAAACAAGTGTCAGCTAAAAATCATTAAATGTTGTTGAATTGTAGTTGTCCTTTATCTGACACAGTACATACATTGTTAAAACTCCATAGCTGAATAAAATCCTCCATACTGTGAGTGGCTCTGTAGAAGTGAAACTCCAGCCTTATTCAGGCTTAAATGTTGCACTTCCACAGAGCCACGGCATCAAGGTGAGCTCCCTCCTGCAGTCTGTCTCTGCAGCACAGGTAAACGGCCATCTTTGCTTCACTAATTAAAAAATATAAAAGTCAGGCCTTTGGCGCGTTTCTTTTGTTCTGGCAAACACCTCCTATAAAAAGAGTGTTTGTAAAAAAAACGTCCCAAAAAGACTAAAAACACTAATTAAAAGGCTAAAAATTGTGGAACATTTTTATATGGGAACGCTTCAGGGTTACACGTGTCATCGTTGTGTAGTGTTAATCTTCTCTGTATCGTATCCAATTTTGCATATGTCGCTAGCTGACTAACGAGCTTGCTAACTAAGTGTTGGATGTTGAACTGTTTTATATTTCTGCCGGATCCTGAAGCTCAACGGCGCAAGTTGGTACCGAACAGATCATCTGGGACAGGAAGTTATGCAGAGAAACAAAATAAAAATTCTGGTTAATTATCAAAATAATATATACTTTTCTGTGGTAACTTGCCCTTCAAGAGTCACCATGTTCCTTCAAAAAACCTCAGAATGCTATATTTTTATCTACAATTGCTGTAATGTTGTAGACTTCTATATTCATTTTATATAATTTTTTAAATGTGCAGATTTTATGTTGCTTATTTAATATTTATACTTCAACTTATTTATAGCTATTATTACTGTTCCATAATTTGACACTGGTCTGCTCTTGGCCTATACAACTAATCACATTTCATGTTAATCTGTCGAAATGACAAAACTCTTTGAAACATGACATTGGAATGGAATTTATTGTTTTCATTTCTACCAGTTTAGTTTTTAACTGTGTTGATATTCTTCATTAAAGGGAAACAGGATAGGGAGGAAAAGGCTGAGTAAAAACAACCTCCTCTTTGGGCCAAGCAGCAAGAGGAGCAGTGAAGGGAGAGATGGAGGAGAGCAGTAACCGTACTAGAGAGGAAGATACTCTACTGGAACTGTATACGTTTTAAAGGTTGAATGTTTATTGCATGATACCTTAAGTATTCTGTTCAATACAATAGAAATATGTTCAAAAGCTGTTTTTCCGTAACAAGAGTGAACAGATTGGGAACTATTATCACCAATACAGTGTAAAGTGGATTGAGTGTCTACTTTTAAATACTAAAGTAAATATGAAGCAACTTATTTCAATTATGAATGTCTTTTGTGACAAATTTCTAACTGCTTAGATGGAAGCTTCAAAAGAAAGATGACATGTTTAGAATTGTCATGATCTTGGCACGGATGACTTGCTTATTGGTTCAATCCAATCACCTGCTTTGCTCCGCCCAGTTTCTAATCACTGTTCACCTTATTCACCCGCTGCTGCCTCTATTTAAGCTGCATGCCCCCAATCATCAGTGCCAGTTCATTCCAGAGCCTTCTGTGAGAGTTCTCTAGCATACCTACTGCTGTTGTATTTACCAGTTCTGTCCTCGGACTTTGAGCCTGCCTGTTCCTGTTTCGGATTTGTTTGCCTGACATGTCTTTGGACTCCTGTTGGTTTCTGCATGGAACTGAACCCCTATCTGTCTCCTGACTTCAGCTTGGATTTCCCCACGTCACCTATTTGGATCTTATGGTCTGGACTCCTGTTTGTCAGGGGTTTGGTTGTGGCTTTTGAGGACCCAAATGTAGTGGTGTTGAGGAGGCAGGAGGTGAGTTCTTGTAGATTTAATGAAATTACTTAGTACTCATAGGCAAACTGAGGCAGGAATAAAAAAATCAAACATCACAAAATACAGAAAAAAAAAAAACAGAACCTTGGAGACTTTAGAAAGGCGAGGAACCAGCACTGAGGAACTTTACCGGGAGAGTATTTATTGCAGATTGAACCAAGACAAGGACTAACTTAGCTGATTGGAAGCAGGTGATGAGCACAGGCTTCTAGAAAGGAGATATAGAAAAGGGGAAAAACACAAGAGGGCAACAAACAAAAACCTAGGAACTCAAATGCATCCAAAAAAAACACAACAAAAATAGAAATTAAACCAATAAAACTAGAAAACAAAGAAATACCTGAATCAACATCAAACTAAAAAAACCCAAAGAAAAGTTAACAGACCCAAGACCATGACACTGTTAACTTCTTCAACACCGGCTTGGGCTTCGTTTACGGGATAGTCCTGCCTTCCTTTGTCTGTTTCCGTCAGATTGTCAGCCATTGCGGCAGTCTTGGTCTCCGGCATTCGGAACTCTCTGGTCAGCGTTTGCCGCATGCTGTAGTAAGTCATCTGGCTGGATTCTACTCCTTCTTCTGGGCACAGACTGAACTCTAAAGTCAGGTTAGTGACTCAACCGCTCTTAATCGTCCCCCCGTCACATTTTAGTGGTCACTAACCTGAGTTTTCCATCTACAGAGATTCAGGGCATTGTTGCGGGGTTGCAGATCCGATGTATGTCAATAAATGTTTTTGTGAATCACGCTGACCTTACTTCACATTCTGGCTCCTCAGTGCGGAGTGATGATAGTCAGTTTATAATGCGTGAAATGTCTGGCAGGGAGAGAGGGACAGAGAAACGCATCGACTAGCCCAGGAGCCGGCAAGTCATTTTTACAAGGGGTCACATGAGAAACCTGAATTGTGTCAGGGGGCCACACCAATGATAACTTGAACTTGATTCAGCTCAACTTTCTTCCATTGTGAAGTGCACAAAATTATATATTTTGCATAGCTGGTACTGGTAATCAGAAGAATACAACTACTTTGTAAATAGTTTATAGGTCAAATAAGAAAACCAATAACATTTCAATCATTAAATCAATGATTTATCTTAACTTATTAATTTCCACAAACTGTGAAATACAAAAAAACAATCTTTTAGAAACAAAACAATACAACAAATAATATTTTTCCCCTTCATTTTATCTATTCAGTGAGAAAAATCCAGATTTTCCTGGGCTTGAACAAGTGCACTGAAATCTAGCTGAATTTCTGAGGTGGCTATGCGAAGAAATGCTGAGAGGTGGTCATCAGTGATGGAGGATCTGTGTTTGGATTTGTTGAACTTCACCAATGAGAATGTGTTCTCACAAATGTAGCTAGGTCCAGAGAGGAAAAGAATCCTCTGAGCATGCCTCCTCAGCTTTGGAAAGTTCTCCTCCTTAAGGGAGTAAAAGTCCAGCTGTGAGACTGAGCTGAAGTGCTCTGCCCAGAAGTGTGTCAGACTGCAGGTCAATGAGAAACTCTGGGATGTCATGTCCTTTCTTCACAAAATAATCCTGAATCTGGTCTCTCAGGTCCCCGACAGTTTTCAGCATTTTGCCCAGGCTGAGCCAGCTGACAGTACTGATAGCTTACATCACCATTTTCAATCTAATTTTCTTCCAAAAGTGCAATAAATTCACACTAATTAGATGCCCTCGCTCTGATAAAGTTAAGTTTCTTAGTTATAACATAAACAATGGTTATGGTTAATTTTTAACACTGATTTACACAAAACTTCCTGATGTGTAATACAAAGCAAAAATGTTAATTTATGCTCAGAGTTAATTTCTGTCCTTTGTCCTGCGTTCTCTTTAAAATTCCAACATATTTCCCTGTTAGATGTGGACAACCGTCTGTTGTAACAGCTGCCAGGTTGTCCCATTTTAGTCCTAACTTGTCCAAACATGCATTTACCTCTGTGAACAAATCATTGCCAGTGGTCGTCCGTTTCATTGACTGCATGGCTGCTAGCTCCTCCGTGATTTGAAAGTCTGCAGTTATACCATGCAAGGATATAATTAGCTGGGCGGTGTCATGTACATCGCAGCTCTCATCCAATGCCAGAGAAAAACACTTCAAATCAGCCGCTCTATTCTTTAGCTGAAGCTCCAAGTTTCCAGCGATGTTCTTAATCTGCCTTGTTACGGTACCTCAGGAGAGTGACACATTCTCAAATGCGTCCCTTTTCTCCGGACATGTCAATGCAGCATAGTCCAATAAGCACTCCTTAATAACCTCTCCATCAGAAAACGACTTACTTTTTCTGCCGATTTTGAGAAATTACAGAAACTTGTCCTAAAGGCTGCATCTCTGTGAGTATTAAGTTTGGTACCAAGTCCTTGCTGGGTTTGCAATTTGCAGTTTTGCCAGCAAAGCATCTCTTCAGTGCTCTTTATCAGACAGATTTCTGTTTTTCCCATCATGTTTGGTGTAATGTCCATTCAAATTATAATCTTTAAACACAAACTCAAATACAAAATACTCCAAAAATAGTACATGGCGGTTTCCCAATTCACAAGAACGCGAGCGTTCTCACCAATTACATTCTTGAGAAGAACAGAGGAAGGTGACGTCAACACACGCTCAGCTTGTCTGTAGCTGCATTTCACCTCCTGTTATTATAAATTCTGACTTTTTTCATTTAGTGACGGAATAATAATTAACACAGTCAAAAAAACACAAATCAAATTAACATTTTGCCAAATAAAACAAAAGAATCACCATCAGAGCCAGCAGTCCTTCAACACGGCTATACAGAGAGAGGGCCGCTGCAGACGGGCTAAGGTTAGCCCTGGCTGCTGTTAGCCTCGGAGCTCTGCTGGTTGCCACGTTCCTCTCAAGATTGCAACTTTTTTTGGGGGCCATGTAGTGAAGCTTAATAGTATAATGTTCTTTCTTTTAGCCCTGGCGGCTGCTGACGGCCTAACATTAGCCCTGGCCGCTGCGGACGGGAGTTAACGTTAGCTCCTACCTGCTGCAGTCGAGGCAAATGTTGGCCCTGGCTACTGCAGACGGGCTAACATTAGCCCTGGTTGCGCTGCAGATGGGCTAACATTACCCTGGCCGCTGCAGATGATGCGCTTCCGTTAGCCCTGGCTGCTGCAGGCGGGCTACTGATCAGTCTCAGCCTGCTGGCCGGCAAATGTTAGCCCTGGCTACTGCAGACGGGCAAATGTTGGCCCTGGCTACTGCAGACGGGCTAACATTAGCCCTAGCACAACGCAGGCGGGCTAAAGTTAGCCCCTGGTTGCTGCAGTGGGCTAACGTTTAGCCCTGGCTGCTGCAGACAGGCTAACGTTAGCCCTAGCTGCTGCAGTCGGGCCAATGTTGGCCCTGGCTACTGCAGACGGGCTAACATTAGCCCTAGCTGCTGCAGACCGGCTAAAGTTAGCCCTGGCTGCTGCAGATGGGCTAACGCTAGCCCTGAAAACGCTGCAGACAGGCTAACGTTAGCCCTAGCTGCTGCAGTTGGGCAAATGTTGGCCCTGGCTACTGCAGACGGGCTAACATTAGCCCTGGTTGCCATTACCCTCTGAGCTCTGCTGGTTGCCACGGTCCTCTCAACATCGGAACATATAATTATGCTTAAAAGTGTAATGTTCTCGCCTCAAATGATGTTAAAAGATACTTTTATTGAACAACGGCAACAGAAAAGATAACTTTTAACTTAATACTCTGAGCTATGTGAGCACTAACCTGGAAACTGCAGCTGCTGCAGTGCATTCTGGGACAGCAGTCAGTCTCAAGAACGGACAAGCCTGCTAAGAGAGAACAACATTTGGGGACTTTGTCCCTTCTCAGTCTTCTTGTTCTTGAGAATTGGAACAGTACTCGGGCTGAGAATGTTGACGTTGTTGGACTACACGAGCACATGAGAACGCACAAGTACACATATTCAGAAACAGCCCATGTCTTGTTGAAAATATGGCATTTACTTCAAAATTTTCTTTTCTTAGCATCAGCATAAATCTTGACGGCAGCATCACACTATTCACCTTTATTGACAGCTCACACATACCCGTACGTCCATATGGAAGTAACATGCCTTTTAAAATAAAAGCACTATAGTTGTATTGCGTGCAAAGAATAGTTTTTTCTTATTTTTATTTATGTTGTAATATAATTTATGATTGGCCTCAGGACCGGATGTGGCCCGCAGGCTGTAAGTTGTCCAGGTCTGGACTAGCCTATACGAAACCCATGTAGATGTTGCTTTTGCTGCTAAAAGGTATAAAAGAGGATTCTGTAGTGCAAGATATGTCCGACGATGTTTGTGTATTTTTCGAATTGTGCTAATGCGTCAGTGCCCCCTCATTTGCAAAAGTTCTCTACGCTGGTTTTATGTTGAGAAATTACTGCCTGCCGAGAATTACCTTGCCCTATTGCACACTGATGGAAAAAAAGGATTGAAACATGAATGAAAAAGAAACTTTTAAACATATTCTTAATGTTTTCATATTTCTTATGAATGGATGTCCTAAAATTGAGATTTTTGGGGGACAGATAAATACTGAGACATACCTGGCTGCCATAACCCTGCTGCTCTGTTTTGAGTATTTATAGCAGTACACTTGAAAATAACACTTGGTAAACTTTTACCAGTATAGACATATTACATCCTTAGAAAGTTGGATACTTAATAATTCAAGATATAGAAAGTTAAATCAGAACTTTTAAAATAAAGCTCTGATTTCCTACCTTTGATACAATCCTGAGGCCATATTTTAAATCCGATATTAGATTGTTTGATTGGAAAATTGCCACAAAAAATACATTTTTTGCCATCAGAAAAGTTTTATCCTTATTAGTTATTAGTTAGAGTAGCTAATGCTAACCTTCTTGCTAATTACCCTAGCTACAACCAAAGGCTTTCTTTTCCACTTTGGTTTGTCAGGAGTCTTTTCAGCCATTGATGCTCCAGATTACACAAAAGGGTGAACATATAACTCAAAAAAAGCCACAGCAGCAAGCAGTTCTTGGAGTACTTGTTCATGCTTTGGTGTTATAGCGGACTGTGAGCAAAACTGAGGATGAGTTATGCATGGAGCCTACATAAAAATGGCAGTACGTACGCAAAATGTTTGATTAACAAACAATTCAAAAAATTAAAAACAATCCACTGGACTTTGTTTTGAATTTTTAAGACGTTTCTCTTCCCATCCAGGAAGCTTTTTCAATTCAAAATGTCAGAAATAGCGTTGAGTTTCAGGTTTTATCCAGTAGCCACACAGAGCCTTGTTTTTGTTTAGAAAACATGCAAATTGAAATGGACGAACAGGTCCACACCTTTTGAATGGGGGCCGCTTGGCTTCCTCTGGAAGTCCAGTGGATTGTTTTTTAACTTTCTTGGAACACAGATTATATTTTTCAAATGTGACCAAAGCCACTTGGTTAAATGGTCCACAGATCCTATACGTATCTAATCTTTTCAAATGCAATTCGTCTGATCTATACATCATTAATATTGTTATTCAGCATCTTGCTACACAGAAGCAAGAAGAAAAACAACAACCATGGAGGCAATAATGTGGGAGCAGCCCGTCATTTCGATCTTAATGAAAAGATTGCATTGTTAATAATGTAATGTCTCCCATTGGAATGGGCCGGGAATCAAAACTGGGAAACTTCTTGCTGCAAGGCAGCAGTGCTACCCACTGCGCAGGACAAATATAAACAAGCAAAATAAAAATAAAAAATCCTGACTGAGCATTAAGGCCTGCACTGTGAATGTAGCCTTAGTTTTTATATCAGGGCAATGGTCAGCAGAAAATCAGCAGTTATACCGTTAAATGGCTCAATATGAAGGTACTGAAATAGCCAGAACTGTCATGACTGTCAAAAGAGCTTTATCAGGGATTCATGCTTAAAATTGTAAATGTGTTTGAAGTAAAACCATGTAGTGTTCCCAGTCTAGAGTAAGGTTGGTTTGAGCAGCTTTTATCCTGAATAAATGAGACCATCATTTACACTGCAAAAATGATCTCAAAATGAGTAAAAATGTCTTAAATTAGGGGTATTTACCCTTAATTTGAGCAGGTAAATAAGATGATTTGCCAATGGAATTAGTATTTTTGCTCTTAAAATAAGGTATCTAGATAAAATGAACTGGAAATAAGACAATGCAATTGTGTTTTCTTATTTTAAGTGTAAATTGTCTTGTTCCATTGGCAAAGTGCCTCACTTAAATCCTAAACTGAAGAAAAATGCACTTATTTTAAGAAGAAATTACTTATTTAAATTTCATTTTTTTTGCAGTGTACCAGTTGTTGTGATGCTGTTTCTGTGTGTGTGCGTTCTGTTTGCTTCTGATGATCTCTGCCAGGTGGCGTTACTACCTCTGGCTCTCTCACTCATTACCTGCTTTGTTTATAAGCAGATTGAGGACAACCTCTGTTCACCTAATGGTCAGACATAGTGGGTAAATAAACCCAGTCATCTCCTGCATTTCCTTAATTGATTCCTACACCTTCAGCTTCCTTCTAGTTTCTCCTCTGCCTGCCTCCTCTCCCACCAATCTTGAAACTATGATTGATTTGTTCTTTTTGGCAAATGAGAAATGATCAGGATCAACCCCTCCCCTATTACCTGAACAAATATCTCAGGCTATCTCACACTGTGTCCTGCCTATTGTTCTCAATGGGGGCCTGAAATATACCACAGATCATGCCACATACTGCAGTTTATATTTTCTGAGGTTTCCCGAGATTCTTTCTTTGATATTAGAAGCTGGCTGTGGAAACTTTCTGTAATTTCACCCTTAATATGGATCCAATGAACCGAACTTCTGTACATCCATAAAAACAAATGTCATATAAAATCTAACCATGGTTACCTCCTCAACTCTAACTTTCCTGTCTCTAGATTTTGTTTTTTTAAACACATTTTTGGATAAAAGGAGTTGATGAAAGTTTCCTTTCATTTTCTCAGTGTTAAATTCCTGAATATTGCTCAGAGTGAAGGGACTGAGCTCAATATCAGCGGTTCGTGGCCTTTCTTGATCTCCCGCAGCCGTAAAAGATCAACTTAAGAACACTTATTCTCATAAAAGTGGATAGTGTTGAATATTTCATGCAGGTTTTAAGAGCCCTTGAAATATTAGTGTTGAGATGAGTTGGGTTTAGTCTACAGTTACCCAGTTTAACCTTACAGTGCCATCAGCTGCTACAAGTGCGTTAGAAGTGCTTCTCAGTCAAAGCTATTTATTAAACATTTGCAGGTTTTATGCATAAATACCTGGAACGGTTAAAACATCTTTCTCTGATGCAGAGGATTCAGCAAAACAGCAGATTTGTTAATGAAGATAAAGGTTTTTTGGGGCTCTTGATTGAACAACGCAGCTGTACTCACAGCTGCATTAGTCATCGATCATAATCATGTTTAAAGAAAAAGTCCGGTCATCAAGGAATAGATCAATGGATCATTATCTATACCTAAAACTGATACGTTTGCAGTGATTTAATTAAGTTATTATTAATCAGTAAAAAATAAAAGTAATATTTTTTAGCGTTGTGATCACTGAGTCTGGGAGCGGCCATTTTGCCCAATTATAGTAACCCCTCCCTCCTGCCATCTTCCAGCAGTGGCGTCACGGTGCTTGGGTAAGCCTAAGCGCCATTCTCCCGCTTTACAAGCTAAATCAATAGAACTACTGAGACACATCTGCAATCAACATAATGATTTATTGAAGATTTCCAGAGGACTTCACCTTTTGAAATTCACCAGAGCTATAGTGAAACTGACAATTCCCACGTGCATGGCAGCTGGATGCTGGAATACATCGGGTAAAGTGAGAAACAAAGAGTTATTCCACCTTTCTGATTCCTGATCCTCCCACCGGGCCGGGTTGGTCGTTGGATGCGCCAACTTGAAGAGGAGGATTTGCCATCAGGCTTCTGGCCAGAAAAAACCTGTAATATGTAGCCAACATTTGGAAGGCGAATGTTTTCAAGATGACTTGGATAATAAGCGGCGTTGTGACAAACACCAGATACAGCACTGGGACTTGATCAACAGCCCGATACGCACCGTGACGTCACTAACCAGTAGGTGGCAGTAGTGTTCTTTGACAAACATGGATGCCTCCAGTAAAGCACATTCACATGAAAATTACTCTTAAATAAAAACACTTTTATTGAACAACATGTAATAATTTCATATTTAAAGCCCTTTCAGAAGCATGAACATCCTCGACGTGTTTGATGGGAGAGGTAAACCCTGGTTTGTGCTCTTCCTCGTAGTTTGTTTGGTCATCAGTTTTCTTCTTTTTTTAAATATATTTAAAAACTACAGGGGATAATATTTCCTTTCAGAACCTGAAACATCATTCAACAAGAGAAGCAATATTTCTTTATTCTGTTTGACCTTTCAGAGAAACTGAAAGAGAGAAAGATATGAAATCAAATCCATTGGGGTTGGACTATAGTAAGATAAGGTACAAGGGAGGAGAAGTGGACTCCTGGACTTGAGAAGCAAATTGTGAGAGGGACCACATGCCGAGTGCTTGTGTGTTTAAAGTCTTAAAAAACAATCAACTTTTTCAGTTTGATTTGAAGTAAAACAAAGACATTACAGCCGCAGGAAGCAACATGAAAAGGTCATAGGGCTTATAATTTTAAAGAAGTGGCCCCATGGCCCAGGAACAGCTCCAAACCCTAATAACCTGACAACCTTAACACAAGGGCACTTAGTTATAACCAAGATGGATACTGCCCACCATGCAGGGTGGCAACCAGGACTCTGTAGTTAATCATTTCCTTTTTTTGGGGGGAAGGTGTCTCGCACTGTGTGGACATGGGAATACGCCCTTCCCCTCAGGGACTGGCTAAAGTCATGGCTGGAAAACTGCTGAGCAACATAATTGTCACACATGAAAAATGGAGACAAAAAAGAGTGGGACAGAAAACCAGTGGGGGTTGCAACAGAGAAGGGACTTTGTAGGTTGACACCCGTCTATGCGATAAAAATGCATCATATGTTCCCTTAGGAGTGTTTTCTGCGTCTTGATAGGCAGAGCAACCATCAATCATCAACACAGTTTTTATCAGGTCTGTCTTCAAATGTTGACCCTGATGACCAAACCCCCACAAAGCCTAGTGGCCCCCCACTGGTCTTGGATTATTGATGAATGCTTATGGATGTATTATACAATCTTAGAGCAGGTAAAAGGAATTTTCCAACAATCAGAGCACTCTAACTTACCAAATAATATGTGACAGCTGTTACTGTTGTTCTAAAAACATTTAGTCACACAGTCCCGCTCTAGAAATAAACTACTGCTACATAAACCAAACACATGTTTTACATTTAAGGTTCCTATGTGGCAACATGTTATTTTTTCCCCCCTAATGTTTTCCATTTTAGCTGCATTCATAACAAATAACTGTCAAATTAGCTTTCTGTTGGCAGGAAATGCAAAGTAAAGAAGAAAATAGCCACACAGGGGAGCTGGAGAGGTGACAGAGTTGTTCCAGTAAATATTCTGCTCTAATGCATGTAGAGGTCGGTGTATATGCACTGTGTTATATGGCTCAATGTTTACCAAATATTTCAGCTTGTAATGCCTAAAAATAACACTGCAACTGCATGACACCCTATAGAAATACACACAATTACTTTCCTTTATACTTATTTATATACGTGACCTATGTATATTCATCTGTAAAAAGTATTTTAAAATACATTTTATAATTTCTTCCATTGTTTTAATGTAATTTGAACCTTTTGAACATTTACTTATTTAAAGTTGTATTTCACACTTTCATGGTATATGGAGTTATTTGAATGTATTAAATAAATAAAAAAGTTTAATCTACTTGTGTTAGGAATCCAGTTTGTGTGGGTTGTGTATTTGGTTTGTTTTCCTCTACGCTTTCTCACACACCTGCAGATGGTTACCTTATTACCTGAGGACTCTTTAAGCTGCTGACTGCCACTACCTCGACGCCTTCTTCGCTTCAGTCTCCGCAAACGTTCTGAATGTTACGGGCGCCGCCATGTTCGTTTGCTTGTTTACCTCTAGAGATTAGTAGTACCATAGATCATCACTAGGAGGTGAGGAACTGTCTTAGAGTGCTCTGTAAATGGTCATAAGGAACCGAGCCGATCCAAGTTTTTAGAGGGTAGTGTAAATGGGGCTATACATAAATATTTACTGTCTGTTAGATTATATAATGAAAGTTCTTCTGGTTCCAGTATCATGGGGTCCAAATTGATCAAACACTTAATTTTTACTGTTGAATACCTCAGCTGTTTTTCACTTTCGGTTTCCCCGCCATGACCAGATCAGAATTTGGCAACAGAAAAGAATGGCAGGAGTAATACTGTACTATCTCTATAATTATGCTGCTATAGGTATAGGCTGCTGGAGGACATAAGGACCACTTTTCATCGTTCTCTGCTTATAGATTATAGCCCCATTTACACTAACAGCTTGAAAAACCGATCCAGGCCGAGACCGGTCCGAGCTTGGGATTGGTAACCAGGCCAAGCTCAGTTTTGGCTGACCGGTTCCTGCGTCACGCGCATCGCGGTTGGCCCCGACTCCTGCGCACTCCTGCGCCCTCTAGTAGGCGGATGACGGCGGTATTGCGCCTGCTAGGATTGAAGGAGGGACTCAAGCAGCTGGTGGCGGTAATGCACCAAAGCGGCTGTTTGTCAACCGCCGTAAAACCCAAGAAGAAGGCAGAAGGAGGGAGGGAATCAAGCAAATCAAATGGCGGCGCCCGTCGCATTCAGAAAGTTATGCTTGATTATTATTGCTGTACTTAGGTGTTTTCGCGGTGGGTCGAAGGCTGCGAAGGCGGCAACCTTGCGGATGTGCTGCCCGAAAGTGGAAGCACGGGAAGCCGACTTTTCTGGAATGGAATGTCGGCATGTTCAGCCAGTCGTCGATGACGCGTTCTGTGCTCTTGTTATCACAGAACTGAGCCAGGGAAAAACGAAGGGCACCTGGGGAACTGGTCTCTTACTGCGGTGTAGCGGTCGGTTATGTCTATCTCGGTTGAGTTCAGGTTGTCCGTTCACACCCGACAAGTTATCTCAGTTACTGAGCTACCGGACCCGGTCGGCTCAGTTGCACCTAAACGGGGTCTCTAGATCAGGGATTCTATGTTCCTTCTGTATGGCAGTTGCTATCTCCTTGTGACCCCAGTTGGCCACAGCCGAAGTCCGCTTACACTGAACCTGGTTCTGCTTCCTCTCCACTGTCGCTGCATGCATGATATTGTGAGCAGTTGCATTCTCTAAGAAAAAAACAAGCAAATGTCTAATCTTAGAACCTAAAATGTCTTAATCGTGTAATGTTCCATTCTGCAAAGCCATTGACTAGATGCAATCAACTGGTTATCCTTAGATAGAAAACTTTAAAGGGCTCATAGAATGCAAAACTGAGCTCATATTTTCATAGATGAATAAGGACAGTTCAGTGGGTGAAATGGACATACAGAGAAACTCAAACCCCATCGGCACCTCATTTCTCTGCAAATCTCATAATTCTAAAATTCCACCATAAAACGGGTGAATTCAAACGAAGCACCAAATTGATATCAATTCAGGGATGTTGCCTTATTTGGCTCTGGTCTGTACTTTTATCACGCCCTGAAATTGACATTCAGACCAGCCCACAAGTTCACGGCCCAAGAACATGAATAGAGGTAGATGTAAGACACCAATTTAGCTGTTTAGCCTACAGTTGAGTTTACTTCTACTAAAATTAAAAGGGGGGGCTGTCAGTCTTGACAATAGAAAGGATTAAGAGACCGATTATGGTAAATAAATAAATAACAATACAATTAAAACTCAGAGATAGATGTCTGGACAACGTGTTTGTTTAGATTTTTTTAGAAAGACAGTTATTGCCGTCGTCATAGCTCTCTCCAAAAAGTCTGTTCCAAAAGTTAGGTCCGTTACAGTTGCTGCTACCACAAGGGGGCAGTAATCACACCATTACTAGCTAACACAGTATCAGCTAAAAATCATAGAATCATTTGATTAGAAAATAATACAACACCAAGCTGTTTGAAATAAGGAGAGCTTGTTGTGCCCCAAGAATAGCTGCTGGGTGCTGACCCTACACCAGCCTGATGACAGCTCTGGTGTTACATGGCAGCTTTTATCTGCCTGCACAACATGCTAAGCATGAAATAAATTCTTCACCAGGAATCTCATGCATCACCATGTTGGTTTCACTTTAACTTCCACAACATTTCCAGTAGATAAAATAAACATCGGCAGCACTTCCACTGACTGCCTTCGAACAGTGGGATCACAGGCAGGGGGGGATTTACCATTAGGCAATACTAGGCAGTTGCCTACGGGTCTAGGTTCCCGGGGGCCTCATAAAACTCTGTTTACATGTATGGTTAATACAACTATTCCTTTGTGTGCACATTAATTATGTTTCTGATAAAATTCCTTTCACTAAAATGCCATCAGAACGCTGATAATATTCATTATATCCACCATCTTGGATCAGTCCATTTGCTGCACATGTTCAGAAAGGTCCAAACAGACAGCAGCAAATCATTTGAAAACAAACGATGCAAAGAGCAGTGTTGCCAACTTAGCGCTTTTAGTCGCTATATTTAGCCACTTTTCAGACCCCTCTAGAACTTTTTGATTTCTAAAAAAGCTCCTAGCGCCAAATCTAGAACTTTTTTGCTACTGGAGACTTTGGAGACAACGTCTAAAAGCAGCTTAACTCTGCTCTCCAGAGCAAGTAGATTGGTAACCCCGCCTCCTGCTCTCCTCTATCTTGTCTGCTGTCATGATTCATGCAGCTATTATTTCATCAAATGAAAAATGGAGAACAGATAAGCAGATCATGGCTTGTCTACAGTGAAAAGAAGGACTGGGTTATTTACTTTGGCCTTTTGGAAACACAGGAAGGAGCAATCAGCTAAGTGAGCTTAGTGCTTGGAAAAATCTTTCATTCCTTTAGAGACAGCATGAAAAGTCAGCTGAGTACAAAACATAGAGAGGAAAACAAGAAGAAAAGGGACAAGAAGAGAGGGACACAACCTAGAACAGAGAATGGATGTCCATTCTATTAACATTTCTCTATCTGTATAATAGGTCTGTTTTATGTGTTCAGTAAAGGGGGCCCTCAATTCAGAGGGCCCCCTAACTGTTTAAGTCTAGGCCCCAAATTTCCTAAATCCACCCATGATCACATGTGGCGTATGCGCCAATTTAAATGTTCCCCTGACTTAAATATAAGTGAGATATGAACCTTATGTAGACTTATAGTAATCCAGCAAAGCCACTGTTACAGTCCTTAAACAACTCAGGTAAGGAAAATACAGCAAGTAGCCTCACAGTTTATTTATTAGATTTATACAAAGAAACTTTCACTGAATGCGTCTGTAAAGGTAAATGATGTCATAGAATGGTTTTTCTGCTGTCAGCACCATTGTAACAAAATGACCCTGTCACCTGAAATAGTAGGGACAAAATACAAAAATATTTTGCATTTTTTGAACCTGAGCCAAAATTTTCTTTATTGAAAATAAACATTGCAAAAACACTACCAAAATATTATTTATAGCACAAAAAGTAGTACAGACTTATATAAATCCTAAATGTTGTGTGAAAAATATACCAAATTTGAATAATCAGATGAATCATATTTATTTTAGAATGGTATTAGTGAGCCATTTCTTATGAGGGGCCAGTTTGGCACATTTATCCATAAATGTCACCAAATCTGTGCCAAATATGTTTTTTACATCCAATACTGGGGGTTTGGTAAAATTACGAAGGTCACGTAGCAGCTGGACCTGCCGGTGGGTCCGTAGGGTTCAAGGGGATATGAACCTTATGTAGACTTATAGTAATCCAGCAAAGCCACTGTTACAGTCCTTAAACAACTCAGGTAAGGAAAATACAGCAAGTATTCAAGGGTTTATTTTTTTCACTCATACAAATCAATTTGCTCACTGAATGCATCTAAAACAAGAAAATAGAGTATTTGCCTGCATTTGAGAGCCTTTTTATAACAAAATATCCCTTTTGATGACTTTTTTTTTATCAAACAGTTAACTGCAGGACTGAGTGAAGTTTAAGGTGAGCATCAATTATTAGAAGCTAATATTATTTTAGGATTGTTTGGAAATCTTATATACGCTTTCAATGCATTTTTGAGAAACTTAACAAAAGTGAATAACATTTCATATGTTGGAGATTAAGAGCCATTCAGTATGAGGTGTCATTTGTAGATGCAAACTGCTGTGTATGAAGCAAAATTGGTCCCACTTCGTTTATTCAAAAACTCTTTTTTTTTAAAAACTGAAACTAAAACAAAGAAAACATTATTTGAAGTAAAGAAATGAATGAAGTTTAAACATAAAGAGAAGCAGTTAAACATTTAAGCATGAAGAGTTATTTTTTGTTTCAGTATTTTATTTTAAAGTTTCAAATTTCTGAACCTATTCGAGATTTGATGGTTTTTAGATGCCAGCAGGTGTAGATTTATAACTCTGATTTTTTTTTTTCCAGAGCTATACTGGCTAAAACATCACTGATATTCTATGTTTATGTTATTAGTTTGGATAAATGAACTGTTTCTCTGCTTCAACACAAAACAAAATCTCAGTGGAATACAATTCTGATGGTGACACATTTGTGCATTAAATATACCACATTTTAGTAAAAGGTAAGAACCTCCAGACTGACTGTGTGTGTGTTTCTAATTCCAGTTTTAAAACTATATTTGAGTTTTAAATAATTCATTTCTATTTATTTTTCATAATTGTTTTTTAACTCAATGGAAATGTTATAGCTGGACATTAGCTCCACAGTCCTGCTATAATGACCTATTGCAGAAGTTACCAAACTACGAAATTCAGCATCATGTTGACCTTAAATTTTAGAATGATTTACATATTGAACCTGAGCAAGTGCATGTAGTCCATTCTCTGCTTCTGTCTCCTTTTGAACCCCATTAGGCCTTCAGCAGATGTGCCGCTCACACTGGAGCCTGGTTCTGCTGGAGGTTTCTTCCTGTTCAAAGGGAGTTTTTTCCTCTCCACCGTCGCTACAAGCATGCTTTAGTGTGAGGGATTGCTGAAAAGTCAATGAGTCGATGCAATCAGCTGGTTTTCTCCTTAGGATAGAAAACTTTGAATCAATCTGACTGGATGATCTGGGTGAACTGGGAAAGAGCCTTGAGATGACATGTGATGTGAATTGGTTCCATAGAAATAAACTGAATTAAATATGTTGATGTTTTTTCTTTAAATAAATATTTCTTGAGATCTTTCTTTAACCATATCTACAGTTAAATTCCAAAAGACGGTTGTTGTTTTTTTCCGCTTAAAATAACTGACCCGTTGTTGATGCTCATTATATGACATTTATACATAACGTTTTAAATGTTTATTGTTTTACTATTTTAATTGACTCATTTACATTGTGTATACCCACATAACCATCCATTTTTTATGTTGGTGTTGTTTGAAACAGCAGAAAAATATGCCTGCCCACATGTTAGCAGAACTGACAGGTGGTACGTCTGACTCACATTTCATATTAACCAACTGTTTTTATCCCTTCCGTTTTTTCATTTAACACTTTTGAGATACATTTGCTGTTCACCAGTTGCCTAATAATAAGTAAACTCTATTTATCCCTAGAATCCCTTTCTCCTCCTGTGTTATCTGTGAGAGCATAAGTGGTAAAAATAGAGGAAACGGCTCGATTTGACAAAAACCCCACCTCATGGTGAGCTGCAGAATGGAATGGTGGCATCATGCCATGCATTATTCAGGAGAGTAAATTAACCCTGAGTAGACACAGTCCATCAATCAAGAGAGACTGCCATAACAGAGCGCCGGCTGGGGGCATGCAAGACAGATAGGCTGGGGAGGGGTGACTGATGCTGGTGGTCTGTCAGATGGGCTGTAATGGAGAGGCAGTCTGAAGTCAGTACTAGAATTAGCCACCCACTATTTCAACAGGTGGCCCTGACAGTCACGCCTGGCATGTGGACAGGCTCAGGCAGAGAGCTGCAGGAGAGAGAGCCCCAGACTGGACCAGGGCTGGATTCAGGAAGCTAATTCAACCCTGGAAGCGACTTCTCTTTTACTTCTACAACTCAAGCCATTAGATCATCGCTGATATCACCATGCAAGGAAGCATAAAGCAAAAACAAAGAAAGGGAAGTCAGTAGGTTAAACTGAAAAGAAAAGGGTTTTTCTTTTCATGGCAGGTTTCTGAAAAGGGGTAAAGAGTGTGAGAAGGATTCATGCATTCCAGAAAAGCCAGAGGTTCGTTCCATCATAGTTTAAACTATAGCGTGTGGGTCAGACATTATCTCATAGACGTGAATGCATTCAAAGTGTAGGACTTGGTATGAAGCACCAAGCAGTTTCTCACACTGATTCTGATGTGACACATTCTCTCCTGGTGTTTTATTTCCCCTCTAATTTATACAAATAAGCATGTTTTAGCCTCTAACTGCTGGCACAACCAACCGGCCTGGTGTCAAGTGGCTCTTGTTTGTTTTCTGTCTCTATCTTGGCCTTTTTTTTGCTCTTGCTGTTCCCCATCGAGTCAGGGCAGATGGTCAGTCTCCCTCAGTCTGCTTCTGCAGGAGGTTTCTTGCTTTTTTTCTTCTTCTGTTTTTGCTAATATTTTGCTCAGTAAACACCAACATCTTTCTGTACCATGGTGAAACATAAATCCTTTTGAGCTACATTAACCTAATAATGTAAACATTTCATTGATGACAGAACTGGTTACCCTGATAACAATCTTTCATTATAAATAGTGCAGAAATATAAATTTTAACGATTAATCTTAATTATACATCTATAACTATAACATAAACTATTTTAGTTGGATAGCAAAATCCATTAACAGAGGTTCTTGGATGTGTCAGAAATTATCTCATATTAACTCTGTAACTTTGAAAAAAGTCATTTTGCAAATGATGCTTCTCTTATATCATGCAGACACTTTGTCTGCGCTGATGAAGATTCAATCATCTGCCTAACAGCATCCTTAACCACCGAACTTGACTAACATAACACTTTTTGTTCCATTCTAATTAATTTATAAGTAGAATTAATTTGTAAATGACAACTAGTGTGTCTTTAGACCATTAAAGATAGGAGAAATTTATGTTCCTGAAAAAGGTTCGGTCTTGAAATTCATTGAATAAAAGTTACAGACATTCTTATCAGTCTCTGATATCCAGTGCTTGGTAGTGCCTTTCCAGTAGCACCATTATGAGTTTAACTACATTTCTCAGTAATATGGTCATAACAATGATGCTTTTTATATCAAGTAGCTTTTCATGGCCAAGGACTGGGGTATTGTCCACAGAAGCTGCAGTTTCCAAGGCATTTCTAGACCTTAAACGCATCTCTCTGTCACAGCCTTTTAACTTTGAGTATATATCATAATGGTTTCCGCCCAAGACTATGTATAAAAAGATTCCCAGGAGACTTGTTTGATGATGGACAGCGTGCAGCTGGAAGCAATAGAGGAGAAGGAGGCAGAGCTGTCGTCACCACGCCCAATACGTCCAACACAAACCAATTTAGGGGCACATATGCGGCTACTCTGCTCAGCTAGTCTTCAAAACTCTGTCGGCAAACATCAACAGCTAACATGACACCGTAACCAAAAACATAACCTTTGGAAGCAGAATATTATATATGATCTAAATGCAGGTGTGTATGCAAAGAATTCAAGCAGGAAATGTTAGGAGAAGCTGAACAGTAACATTTTTGTTTTTTTGTTTTTCTCTACGAAACAAAATTGTGGTCAATTTAGATAATAGTTGTGTAGATTGCAGAGAGGTTCAGATAAGGGTTGGGGGTTAGAATAGAAAAAAGGGGGCCTCAGTTTGTAGACCCCTGTTCTAATGCGTCTCCTACGTTTCATGAAGTGTATCTTATTTTTCTTCTGGAAGAGATTCAGTTTTGTAAGTTGAATTAATTTTATTGTTTCAAATGATTCTCTGTTATAATTGAATAATCTATTACTAATCGACTCTGATGGAACAAAGTGGTTGCCCATTTATTACCCAGTGTTTGGTTAACATTACGCAACATTAAGCATCATCTTATTTACCTGTGTGCTTACTTTGATACTTTGCACTTCTATGCTTAGGCTCCTATTAACGTTTAAGATTAATAATTAAATTTTAATTCTGTTTTTTTCTATAGCACCAATTCACAACACATGTCATCTCAAGGCACTTTATAGTTCACCAGATCATCCAGTGAGATTGATTCAAAGTTTTTTATACCAGATGATTGAATTGACTCATTTACTCTTCAGCAATCCCTCACACTAAGCATGCTTGTAGCAACAGTGGAGAGGAAAAAACTCCCTTTGAACAGGAAGCAAGAAACCTCCAGCAGAACCAGGCTCAGTGTGAGCTGCCATCTGCTGAGGCCCCACTGGGGTTCAAGGAGACAGAAGCAGACATAGAAAAAGAAGCATAGATACAAAGGGCAACTGTCAACCAGCTCCACAGGCGGCCCCGTCCAGGAAACACACAGCTCTGAGCCAGCTCCCCATGTCAGAGATGAAGAGAGCACATCCAGTTAGTCACAGTCAGAGAAACAGGACTACACTGAAAAACAGGCAGATCTCCAACATCTAGAAACAAAGCTGTTGATGGAAGCAGCACAGCTGATATTTCTCTCCAGGATGGAGTCACAGCCAAACAGGAACAGACCAGATGAAGCTACTATGAGAAAAGCAGAGAGAGCAGAACGTTAGAGATTGAACTAACAGATTCTGCAGAGTGGGGAGAATAGAGATAGAATGAAGCAGAATGATGAAAAGGGGGGTTCCTATGTCCTCCAGCAGTCTAAGCCTATAGCAGCAGAACTATAGAGATAGCTCAGGATAACCTAAGCCACTCTAACTATAAGCTTTGTCAAAAAGGAAAGTTTTAAGCCTAGCATTAAGTAACACACAGTAAAGCAACACATTGAAGATGTGAATTTATAGTACCTAAGCTGTTCAAAATCTTTTCACACTGAGCACAGAAATTGTTGACATAACCACAGCAACATATATTACTGTAAGAAAATCAAACGCATAAAACTACATGGTTTAGATTTGATGTAAAGATGGTCCAGAACTGGGCTACAGCTAACCTTTCATACGTGTATTGACCAGTTTCTGTGCCTTTTTAATCCATCTTCTGAAGAAAATGCCTTGAAATTGTGTGTGAACTGCAAGCTGAACAATGTTGTCAGATATTCCACGGTGCAAAAAGTCTTTTCTTTCTCTCCATGAATTTATTCATATCCTGAGAGATTCAGGAAAATATTTTATTGATTGCACAATAGCCATGTGTGGACAGTTCTTCAGACTTCTTTGCACCTTTTTTTTTTTATTCCCGAAACCACTGCAATCTTTCTGATTCCCCCATTTCTCTTCCCTCCTTTCTTTTCTTTTATGTAGGAGCAGAAGTCAGGAAAGGTGAGCTGAAATGCTCAATTTGCTGGATTGTAATGCTGCATGCCGAGGCAAAGATGTATTACTGTCTGGAAGGTGGACGTTGTTCCCAACTAAACCTGCTCCTAATATGAAAAAATAACCCAGCTTTCTCACAGTTTCGGCGTAGTGCGGGAAATGAAGCTGCCTCAGAGGAACACTAAACTACACTCCTGTGTATGCACCTCATTACAGATTCAAAGTATTATTCAATAGAGAGAAAGGCCATTAACGGGGCAGTTTTCTGGGATGTGGTCCAAGTCAGATCAGAATTCTGCTTAAATCCCCTTAAGAGTCCTGAGATGGAGCCGGTGCCTTTCCCCTTCCATGATCCAGAAACTCAGGCATGAAGGTCCTGTTAAAACCACTCTTTGTTTAACAGCATCTTTAGTCTATGTTTACTGGTAAAACTGTCAAAAGAAAAAACAGATGAACTGCTGCTGGATGTTTTTTTGGTTACAACCCATGGTGTGGTTGTGCTGGCTAGCATCTGAGGATGGTAAAACGAGCCCAGTTCTGTCAGGATGAAGCATCATGCTCTGACCTTTCTCTATATCGGCCGGTGAACAGAGACAATGTTAATGCATTTTACTGTCACTTTTAAAGTGTTCAACACGAAAGTATATGCCTTAATCAGTAAAAAAAAGGGAAATAATCATTTTCGTTGCGATCACTGGAGTCTGGGAGCGCTATTTTGGCCCAAATATAGCCCCCTCCCTCCCCTGCCATCTTCCAGCAGTGACGCCACGGTGCGGTAAGTCTAGCGCCATTCTCCCCGCTTACAAGCTAAATCAATGGGAACTACTAGACACATCTGCAATCAACAACAATTATTGAAGATTTCCAGAGGACTTCACCATTGAAATTCACCAGAGCTATAGTGAAACTGACAATGCCCACGTGCATGGCAGCTGGATGCTGGAATAAATCGGGTAAAAGTGAAAAAAAGAGTTATTCCACCTTTCTGATTCCTGATCCTCCACCTCGACGGGTTGGTCGTTGGATCGCCAACTTGAAGAGGGAGGATTTGCCATCGAACTTCTGGCCAGAGAAAAACCCGTAATATGTAGCCAACATTTGAAGAAGAATGTTTTCAAGATGACTTGGATAATAGCCTTGTGACAAAACACCAGAAACAGCACTGGGACTTGATCAACAGCCGATACCGCGACCGCAGACGCCACAAACCAGTAGGTGGTGGTAGTGTTCTTGACAAACATGGATGCCTCCAGTAAAGAACATTTAAATGAAAATTAGCTCTCTGAATTAAAAAACACTGATCATTTATTGAACAGGATGGAATAATTTCTACATTTAAAGAACTTTTCTTTCAGAAGAAATACATGACTGGACTTTTCCCTTTAAGCATTGAGATCGTACCTTTGGCTCTATTACAGCTTAATACTATTGTTGTTTTTAGGCAGAAAATCTAACAAACCAAGTTGGAGTTAAATGTTGGAGTTTTGATCTACATTTGCTCATATTTGCATGTGATAAACAAATCCCTGCAGAAGGTATTCCAAATTAACCTTAATGGATTTTTTATATTTATTTGAAGGAGGGATTTTTCTAGTTTTCATAAAACAGCTTCTGATCATAAAGCTAATAGAAGTGATGCATGGAGCCAGTTTTTCCTCTGTGTTTTGGGTTCAGTCATTTTTCCATCATCTCCCTCCCTCAGCTCTCCTGTCTCATTTGAAGAAAGCCAATCCCCCGCCATGATGCTGCGGTTACCATGTTTTAATTTGGAAAGGCCATTTTCAGGGTGGTCTCACTTGATCAGGAAACCACCTTTGCCTTTTTGCTGTGTCCATTGTATGACTTGTGGTGAGCAGCAAAAATACTTTTTATGGCTTTCTGTCAAATACTGCTTTCCTTGGCCTTTTTTTTCTTAAAGAGCATTTTTATGAGAAGGACACCTGAAGGGGCTAATGCATTGCCATACATCTAGTTTAACAGAACCTCAATCAGAGGTTTCAGGCTGTTTTTATTTCTTCGGTTTATTGCTTTGTCAGGCAATAAGCACATGCAACACAGACTGGAGGAAATGAGAGAAAGAATATTACTTTAATTGTTGCTCAATGAGTGTGATATATTACCCTTCATAAATCTCATATGTTGTGAAGTGTGTTATCATTAGCTTAGCATGAGGTTAGCTAAGTATGCTGTTTATCCTAAAGATATATCTGTGGCCAGCAATGGTGAGCTTAATCATATTATAGTTGCTTTTTCTCATAGATAGTTTAGTTTAGAGGAATTAAATAATCTGGTTCCTGTATTAGTGTCAGTAATCCAGTAATAGCTTATTAGTTACTTTGAATTGCATAGAATAATTAGCAAAACACAGCGTTGTGAAATTCTCAGTTTACTCATGAAGTTTCTTTATTTAAGATGCATTTATAAGTATTTTAGTGTAGGACCTATTTTTTTCTTCAATCAACCCCGTCTCACTTCTTGCTGGTTGGTTTACCTCTTTTTTGACAAAGCTTATATTAGAGTGGCTCAGGTTATCCTGAGCTTTCATTCTATAGTTATGCTGCTATAGGCTTAGACTGCTGGAGTGACATAGGGACCCCTTTTCATCATTCTGGTTCATTCTATCTCTATTCTCCCACTCTGCAGAATCTGTTAGTTCAATCTCTAACGCTCTGACATCTCTCTTCTCGCTTTTTCTCATAGTAGCTTTATCTGGTTCTGTTCCTGTTTTTGGCTGTGACTCATCCCTTGGAGAGAAATATCAGATTATTGGTGCTGCTGCCATCAACACCTTTGTTTATAGATGCTGGAGCTTGGCCTGTTTTTCAGTGTGGTCCTGTTTTCTGACTGTGACTCAACTGATGTGCTCTCTTCATCCTCTGATATGGGGTAGCTGGCTAGGAGCTCGCCTGCCTGGCTGTGTTTCCTGGACAGGGGCCGCCTGTAACAGCTGCCTTTTCTATGTCTGCTTTCCTCGTCCCCTTGAACCCCAGTGGGCCTCAGTAGATGGCCGCCACAGTGAGCTCCTGATTCCTTCTTGACGCTTCTTCCCAGTTTAAACTGAGAGTTTTTCCTCTCCACCGTCGCCAAGTAACAAGCATGCTTAGTGTGAGTGGATTGCTGAAGAGTCAATGAGTCGTGATGCAATCAACTGGTTTTCCTTAGATCTAAAAACTTTTAATCAATCCACCTGGATGATGGTAAACTGTAAAAGTTTCTTGAGATGACAGGTGTTGTTAATTGGCGCTAGGTGGTATATAAATAAACTGAGTCTAACTGAATACAGTTAAATTCTCTCAGAAAATCACCAGAATATAGAAAATATTATGTGAAAAATGTTCCATATAACTACATATCACTTATTCGTTATTCAGTAACATTTACTGTGCTATAAAATAACTGGCTTGGATTTTGGCTCGGGTTTCTTGTTTCGGAAGTTTAAAATCCTCTGAAACCTACAACCTTATAGCTGGCCTTTATAGGCCTTTCAGTTGAACCGTCACAAGGGTTTCCTGTCCAAACTCTTTCAAAATCTCATTCCAAGGTGTGGTGAAAAGTCGGCAGCCCTTTAAAGCTGTTCCCTGAAGCAGTTTCTTTGTACGTACCTCAACTCAACCTCAAACTTTATTTATAAAGCACATTTAAAACAACCGGGGTTGACCAAATTGTTGTAGAGGAATCACAATTAAGGAACATAAGATAAAAACTGAAGGCTAAAATACATAAACACATTACAGGAAGAACCTTCATTAGGATTGAATCAGGAGAACATGTAGGATTCATTTACAATGTTTTCTGCAAAAGGTGTCTTTCCATGTCAAAAAAATAACACCATGTTTGAAATTAAAGGGCTTCTTCTCTCTGGGGTTATGGGATTTCTGAAAAATAACATTAAAACCAGATTTCTGTCTTTTGTTTCTTAAACTGTAGGTCAGTTTGAAATATTACTACAATATTTAAGGATTTGCATGTTCTATTTGTCATGTTTCTTGCTCCTGATTATTATGCATTTTAAATGGAATGCTCTTACTTTCTATCTAGTCTTTCCATTTGATAAGCAATGTAAGCTAAAGTCCGGTGATGGAGACATGATAAAATGGGAAAGGGGAGTGGATTACTGTTTTTATTTTTTTTCACGGAGGAATCAAAGACATCATGAGGACATATTTCCTCTGGGACTCAGTCATCTTCATAAATTCAGTGGTCAGCTATCTGTCGCTATGACTCCTCCATGCGGCTGCCACACATCGATATCAGCTCCTTGTTGATGAAACAAAACTGATGTTGCTTGTGAGTCTGACATGTTTCCTTTTTTCCTTTTTATTGATTTCATGCGCGCACATAGCTCATCTTTGTCGCCTCCAGGTGTCCTCCTGTGCAGCACGTTGAGCAGCCATTTTCTGAAAGACAAATAAGGAAAAAAAATACATACATACAAAAAGAAATGTTTTGCTTAAACCATGAGTCTATGCAGGTCCTTTGGAAATAATGTCAGCCATCTTGCCCTCCTTTTCCCCCTCCATGGTTCCTGGTTAAAAAGCCAAATTCCAAGAATAGATTTGAAGCATCTGCCGAAGACAGATGGTGCAACTGCCCCCAGAAAGAAGTAGCAAAGGCAGCAACAGGCTGGACCACACTTCATAAACACCCACTATTCCATCCCCCATAATGGAGCCCCAGAGAGTTCATTCAATCCACCAAAACTTCAGGCTTTAGCTTGGAATGTGGAAGCTGGCCTTATGCCCATACAGATAGATATCTCTGTTAAAAGTTTTCAAACACATAACTCATCTCTCTGGTGGTAAAAGTCTTAGAAATCATGTTAACTCCATTCTTATTAATGGTAAATGCTTCAAGAGGAGGGGATCATTATTTTTTTTTTTTGGTAAACTCACCAAAAAGACTGACTGGTATTAATTCAGCTGCCTCAGAAGGTGAATGAACTGCCTAACATCTAGCCATGGGTTCTCACTCACGCTGACAGAGAAATGTTTTCTGTGATGTAGTTCAGAGTTTTACCCCAGACTGCAGGCAGCTCCTGGAGGAAAGTAGACGTTGTTCTGCTGAGTCCAATTCCAGCTTCCATCTGGGCCGCAGTGGAAAAAAAAGAATCCGCCTCTGAGCTATAACAGACTAACCACAGCTGGTGATCTCCTGGAAACACTGACACACAAAGCCTCTGTGGCAGGAACAAGCATCAGATATATAATTAAAAGAGCTGCTTGCCTTTTGCATTTAGCTGCTATTTTAATTCATACAGAGAAGACCTTTATGAGAGCAATCTGCTAAATGAACCAGACATGTGAATAAATCGTACACTGAACTTTTGGTGTCATGAATATGTGCTAAAATGCTTTGACTAAATAGCTACGCGGTCTGTTTCTGATATCATAGAGGAAAGAACACACAGAAACCTGCGGTATGCATACAAAGATAGCAAAACTCTTACAAGTTTTGCTTTAACAAACTCAAAATCTGAATGTCTTAATACGAGCCACATTATCTTTTTTAGTTAACAATAATTTGACCACCCCTGGTGAAACCAGTTTTACTCTGCAGAATGGTACAAAATATTTGGAAAATAAACAAGACACAAACAGAGACAAGTGCATCTCTAATGACAAAACTCCCCGAAGACCACATATGAGTGGAAGTGGTGTCTGCAGTTCAATGTAGTGAGGAATGCTCTGATCTTTATATAGGAGAAACCAAACAACCTCTCCACAAGAGACCCTACTGGCCCAACACAGAAGAGCGCTCTCCTCTGGACAAGTCTCAGCAGTACATCTACACCTTATGGACAAAGGACATTCTTTGGAGGACCAGAATGTTCACAGTTTTGGACAAGGAAGACGGGTTGGTTTGAGAGGGGTATGAAGGAACCCATTTATGAGGAAATAACTTTTTCACACACCTTAATTTAGGTTTGGACTCAGGTTTTAAAAAACCTACAATTCATCATTCAGGATTCTTTGACCTTTTAGCTCCACCATTTGTTCCCATGATCTGGAACCTGCTGTCATGGTCGGTTTAAGGAATCTGACCCACATGCAGAGAAACCACTCAGAGAACACACGGAAATGTTTAACAGGTTTTTTTTTTAAGTGATGTAAACAAAGGTTGGATCTGGAACTCTGTGAACTGGTGAACAGGAACTGGAAAGTCTGAAGGGGAGATGACAGAGATAAGTTCAGGGACCATGGGATATGAGATTGCGTCTTGAATTACGCTGGAGAGGGACTCACGTTTGAGGGGGAGCTTGTCAATCCTTGGATCCAGTCTGTGTGGGATTATCCAGAGAAGAGGGAACTTGTTGGAGAGCGGTAGTGACAGCCCACAGCTCAAATACTCCTCCAGTGATAAACCAAAGAGCCGCAGGTGTGCAGGGAGGCCCAACGAGGATAGTACATCATCTGGTGTTGGAGAGAGAAGTAATAAACAAACAACCCTCACAAACTGGATTCCTAACGACCCCCCTTTCAGAGGCATAGATAGGAATGGGTCATTGTATGCTAACAAACGAACCCAAGGGGCCCCCATTCCTAAGGGGCGGACCCATTTGTCCATTTCAATTTGCATGTTTTCTAAACAAAAACAAGGCTGTGTCGGGCTACTGTATAAAACCTGTAACTCAACGCTATTTCTGACATTTTTAATTAAAATGATTCGATGGGTAGAGAAACGTCTTCAATCTTGGAAACAGTCCAGTGAATTGTGTTTTATTTTTAACTTTTTTGCAATGACTATGACCTGCATAACTGAGAATCTTCACCAGCAACCTGGAATAAAGAAGACGGTGTTGCTTTTCTTGTTGTATACTTTGCTTTCCTATCCCGATTGTTTTAGAGAATGGCTTTGTAAAATGAGATGAACAAGCTTTCCATGGTCTGCTTCTGACTGATTCATTTGGAGGCTGCCTAGCTTTTATGCTGCTTTTACACTAAGTCCAATGCTTCAACCTGGATGTTTGTGCATTTTGAAATCAGACGCTCTGAACCATTGCCGTGGAAAGGTATAGAACTCCTCTCTTCTTTTCCTTTTTTTGAATCTACAGAGTTTTTTGGCTTTATTTACTTTAATGGGTTGGGAAAAGTAGTTTTAATTTTTTTTTTTTTAAAGAAAACACACTGCAAAACATTATATGAGGATTCAGTTAATCAGGTTTATGATCCTTAAATATTCTGTTGTTTTCCGGAGCAACAGATCCCAACATAGCGGCTGGGAGTCCATACTGGAAGCTCTCTGATGCAGGCCAGGCTGTCAGTCATTTCCGTGTAGCCGCTTAAAGTAAATAGGAAAGTGTTTTTTAGCAGAATTAAAAATCCAATTTTTCAACAGCAGCTCTGGTGAGAAGGATTCAGACAGATAATAGAGCGAAACAATAAAGCACACTGACTACGCCCTGGCTTTCTTCCATGTTGCTCTCCATTGTTTACTATCCTGATTTCTGTCGGACCGATGACATCAACAACGCTAACCCAGTGCGATGGAGTCACCAGACACACAGCTGCCAGCGAGGGGTTAAACACAACTTTTTCTGCCAGTGGGAAGGGAGCAAGATGCTGATTGTTAGATAGTCAACCCGTGTTTGAACATTTCAGTGGGATAGCTCTCCTGTGTTGAGCCATGCATCTGTGGAGAGGTTGTTTGGTTTATCAAATATAAAGATCAGAGCATTCCTCACTGCATTGAACTGCAGGCACCACTCCACTCATCTTAGGTTTTAATTCAATTTATTTCTATACCTCCAACACAACACATCCCAAGGCACGTTCCAGTTCACCACAGGATCATCCAGAAGTCACATTGATTCAAAAGTTTTCTAAGGAAAACCAGTTGATTGCATCGACCATTGACTCTTCAGCAATCCCTCACACTAAGCATGCTTGTAGTGACAGTGGAGAGGAAAAAAAAACTCCCCTTCTTTTAACAGGAAGAAACCCTCCAGCAGAACTAGTAAGCTCAGTGTGAGCCGCTTACCTCTGCTGGAGGACCTCACTGGGGTTCAAGGGAGACAGAAGCAGACATAGAAAAGAAGCATAGATACAAAGGCAGGCAGATGAGCTCCAAGCTAGCTCCTATGTCAGGAGGGATGAAGAGAGCAGCGTACCCAGTTAAGCTCACAGTCCGAGAAACAGGACTACACCTCGAAAAACAGGCCGATCTCCAACATCTAGAAACAAAGGTGTTGATGGACACCAGCACAGCTGATGTGCTTTTGTCTCCAGGGCTGGCTCTTCAACATTACCAACTATAGCTTCAATGCAACCTCTCAAAGACTGCATGCAAATTAGATCCTGATGTTGAAAACGCATTTTATGTGAATGCAGTAATAGTCTCAGAGAAATGATTCCACAGATCCAGCTGACTGACGTCCATCTTTTTGAGTGAAGTTTTGCTTTTTTTACAGGTCTTTCATTGTCAAGATCACTTAGTGAATTTCCTTTTCCATTTCTCTTCATTTAGAGTCTACAGTGTTCCAAAATGGGAAACCACGAAGACAAATGATGAACTTATTCAGAGCAAATTGCCTTCCAGTCTGAGTAATCTTTTCAGATGGAACAATATCTATTTCAATGAGATTCCCCCATCTGCTGCAGGGCTCCAAACAAACTTCCATTTTGTTTTTGCTTCTTTTTTTTTTTACATATCTGCTGCGTGTTTTAATGATCATGTTCAGCTTTTTTTAAGAGTATCACCTTAAATTCCTCTTTGCACCTATTTATGCTTCTTTTAAATAACTGCATTGTATTATCTTCTCATTCTGAAAATTCGCCCGTTTTAGTGTTTCCGGTTTGTTTATTTTTTAACCCTCAATCTGCATGTTTTATATATGTTACTTTCCCGTGGCAGAACCTGAGTTGTGAAAATGAGGAAGTTCAGTGATATTATAATTTTATGTTTCTTTAAATTAGCCCCTTTTGGAAATGAATGAAAATAGATGGTTTTAATGGTACATTAGAGGAACAGATATGTGACAGTAAGTAATGTTTGGTTTTGTTCAATGACACAATCTGTTACTGTGTAAATGGGTTTGGGGGTAATTTAAGGACAGATTCTAATAGATCTGCAGGGTGGGGAACTATAAATGCCATAGGATTTTATCTTTTTATTGTTGTTTTGCACAATGCCACATTAACTAAAGCATTTTTGTTGCCTAGAACTATTAGAGATTTTGGTGATATATTTTGCACATACATTGTTTAGATTTCCTTACTTATGTATTTCTAACCCTTATATCAGAATAGAAAATCCCTTTATTGTCCCACAATGGGCAAATTTACAGCAGCAAAAAGATTATTGAAAATGGTCACACAAATGAGGACCTAGAGAAATGTATAAGAATAACATAATAGGAAGAGTTAAAATATAAAAAATAAAATTCTGTAAAGTGTTTTAACAATGAGTGGGGTGTAACTCGGAGAATAAATGCAAAATCACAAGTGCAGCTATGGACATTTTTACAGTGATGGATATTTGAAAATAAAGGCAGCAACATCAGAGATGCAGAATGACAGCAGCAGGTTATTTTCAATCTGAAAACTCTCACAGAGAGAAAAGATAATTAGAAGAATTTATTAATAAGAAAGTATAGTCTTGGCCGGGGGGAACATCCCTATTAACATTCATGCTGAATTATGCTTTAACATGCATGAGTAGATGAATGTGAATAGGGATGATCCCCCGGCCTGAAACCGGTGGTGGTTTAGTCGGAGCTGGTTGACAAGGTGATCTGCTGAGCAGAATGTGGGACTAGAAGACTGAGGGAGCTGACGCCGGGGCTTCACTCAGACACTCAGGATATAGAGGTCCTGCTCGGTGATGCAGGCACCGCGGAACTGTCCATGACATGAGCAAGCATGAAGCTTCCACAGTGGAGAGGAAAACTCCCCTTTGGGAAGAAACTCTCTCTGGCAGAATCTGGCTCTCAACATTTTGCGGTGGTCCGGACCAATGGCGATGTGACGAGCGATGGATGACAACTGGGATTAATACTCTCTGGATGAGGTTGAGGTGAAGTCGCGTCATGGAGGACGCATTCAGCTGGGCATGGCGGCAGAGAAGGGATGGAGGTGGGTGAATTGTCGTCTGAATCGAAATCCGACACTCCGACATTGCGATTGCAGGATAGTGGCTGGGATGAGGATTTGAGGGAGTTTATAATAAAGTGGAAGCAGGATGCTGATTGGGCTTCGTGGAAGTGGAGTAGTTCAAAGCTGATTGGCTCGCTTCAGAGACGGATCGGCTTCTGATTGATGTGAGGTAAGTCAAGAGTTTCTTCAATTGAACTTTCGCTAGAGCTTCATTTAACTGACTAAGGTTTCTATCATTACATTTGATTTGAGGGAGTTCCTGGCTAAGAGGTGGTTGGGAACCTTTATTCCACTCTGGATTCTTGTGAGTGTAGTCTTTGTTCACTTTTTAACTTTTAAAAAAAATAAATAAAATAAACAAACAGTTTTGAAAAAAAACCTTGGTATTCATTCTTTTCCTCCTTTGTGTGTCAACTCACTGTTAAGGCTGCCAGCCAGAGCATACTGCAGTAAAAACCTCACCGAAGGGTGGACCTGTTCAATTTACAGACATTGCGAACTCTTCCGGCTCCTTATTTTTCAAGGACTTCTCATCTGATCCAGTCTAGGTAGACCGCGTCCTTGGAGGATGCAGCCCAGGTTTTGAACAGAGCCTCTGATTAGAACAGGGCTGCCCGCACTGACGCTGCTCAGGGACTACGCTTTCACACGAGCGCCGTCGCGCGCAGTGAAATCAGGACATTTCCTCACTTTCTAAAAACCGGGACGCCTCGACAGGACGCGGAAATAATGGATATGTCCCCGGGAAATCTGGACGCTTGGTCACCCTACTTAATAAAAGAATAAAAATAAGCTGAGACTTTTTCGTCACCTTGTTAAATGGCAGAGCTCAGTCTTTCTTAGAAGGCAAGCAGGTACTTTCCTTCAAGATTGACATTGACTACTTTCTACTTTCAGCTCACATACGACTTAGACCGCATCGATGAAATGTAAAATAATAGAAAATATAGGTATTTACATGGTGAGACTCCAAAAGAGATTTGATCCTAAGAAACGAGTGCAATACAGTTTTTCTGAGTGGAGTTGCCATATGATGACGTCATAAGAAAGAGCAGGGCCCCGAGCAGATCTGGTACCTACACAAGCATCCCACTAGTTACAGGATGAAATTTGACCTCTTGAGTCACTGCCAACTTTTCAAATAAACACATGGTTGAAGAAAAATCTTGTTGCAAACATGTATCAGAAAAATAAATAAACTCTATGTGTGTTTTTCCAGACATACAAGATTATGGCTTTAATGCTGACCACTGGAGAGTTTGGCCTTGGTGATTACATCCACAAAACACTGCTTTAATCATTTCTAACTTTGCAATTTTCCATCAAAGAGACCAAGCCGTACATAGAAAGTGTTCCTGGATCAGTGCTTCTGTATTGTGAGTTGTTATTGTGTCTCTACTCTGTGTGTCTTAAACCCTGTCGGTCATGGCGGGATACCTCTCAAACCAATCTGGTCCTTAGAAATGTTTTCCCTACCACTGTTGCCATATGCATACTCTTGCTGCAAAAGCAAAATAAACAAATTGTCCAGAGATAGTGAATTCTGTAGGTACTGGTTTAAAGCAATCTGCTGGATATCCTTAGATTTATGTATTGATTGAACTGACTCTGTAAAAATCCAGTGAGCACATGAGCATTGTTTGGCCCCACATTAGAGACTGTCTTTCATTGCTGTCTCAGTTCATCAACAAAACGTCTTTGAGGAAAAAAAGTTAAAAAAAAAACTTTGGCTGTGTACTTGTGCGTTCTCGTGTTCTTGTGAAATCATCAACCTCAGCCCTAGTTCTTTTCCAACTCACAAGAACAAGAAGACCGAGAACGGATAAAGTCCCCGGATGTTGTTCTCGCCCCTCTCTCTTTACCCAGCATGCATCAGAGCAGACTTGTCCGTTCTCGAGATTGACAGCTGTCCCAGCATGCACTGGGGCAGCAGCAGCTGCCAACTCTGTAGGTACTGGCTGAAACAATCTGCTGGATTCCCTTAGATTTCTGTATGATTTGATTGAACTCACTCATAACCACATAAAGATCACTTTAGGTTTTGCAGCACGTTTAATTGTCACCAGTTATGTTTGCAAGAATTTACTTTAATCACAAAGTTAGCTTTGATTATTTTCCTGAACTAAAGTTTAGGTTCTCCAATACTGGAGGAATTTACAGCAACTTGGACTCGTGTGTGTGCATATAAATGCTCACAGAGTCCTGAGTCACTTAAGTAGGCTCTGCCATATGCTGTATGTCAATCTGTTGTATATGTTGAAGCATAAATTTGCTTTAGTGACAGCAGATGTCCACATCCCTCTGTGGATGAAAGCCTGTGAAAAGGGTCTCGTCCATTGGACAGTCTCCCTCCAGAATCTCAATAGCAGGGTGCTATAGCAGCAGACATCCTGAATAAAAGACGTTTACGTGGCACCATCAGCGTCAACACAATAGCCTTGACAAGCAAGTAAAGGCACCAAGAGGGACTTCTACAGTTGCCCATGCAAATTACATAATGAACTTTTTGTCAGCTTACTGACAGAAGAAAACTGCGGCTTTTTACTGGCTTTAAATGAGACTAATTGAGCAAGTTTTATCAAATGCACTAATGGAGAAAAACAATGAACTTTTTAATTGTCTAGTAAACTAATCAGAAACAGAGACAGCTTTAATTGTCAGCATTTTGCACACAAAGAAAATGTCTGACTCCATTTCTACTCTGCTCTTATCAAAAATGTCTATGTAAGCTAAGTATTTTTATAAATATGTACACATTTGTATATATAAATTTGTATAGCTTTGTATGTACTGCTGTTTTTTAACTGCTGAGAGGGAGGACTTGTAACCACTATTAACTAATGTTTAATGTTTTGGTTTGATTGTTTATTGGTTGGTTTGCGAAATTACAGGAAAAACTTTGGAGCTTGAATTGGTTCATGGACTCTGACCCCAACAATTACACCCCGTTGTTTGGGTGACAGGTACATAAGCCAGGTACTGCTCTTAGATGCAAGATTATAAAAATGAGGAGGGAGAGTTTTAAGAATAAATAACTGTACCCTCGGTTGCTAAAAGAAAAAGTCCTATCAGATAAATTTGTATGTTGAAGAAATAACATTTATCTGGACTGTAAGTCCTGGTGCATGTGACAGAATATGATGACCTGGTAGTTATCTCTCCTGATCTATAATATTAATGAATAATAATAAGTCCATTTAAAGATTTCCAGCTACGTTTGGTTATAATAATGTCCTTGAGAGCCTAACGGCAACAGACAAGAGCATGAAACCTGCATTTGTTGATGCTGCAGAGTAATCTGACTCTTGACTTACATGCTCCAGATGAATAGTATATTCTATAGTGTATTCTATGTGATTCATGGTAAGTGAGATAAATGTGCTGCTATTCTAGCACCTGTAAGGTTGAAGACTCTTCTATTTATTTGACCTATTCTGTCAATTGCTCAAACTATCAGACTGAGGCGGTCATGGTGTTATGAGGTGATGTGTATACACAAACATGGAGGAGGAATTGAGGGGACACAGGAGTGAACCAAGTCAGAGGTGGAGGAGAATGGAAATAGAATTGAGCAACTCTTTTTGATAATCATTCTTGCTTGCTTCCAGATAACGTTGCAGTAATTTTTGTTTTTTTAATAACCATGTAGAAGAAAGGACACCAAGAAAATTTAATCAGCTCTGTCTAAAACAGCAATTTTTTGGACAGCATGTAAAACAACTTGGGTTTTGGAAAATTAACACCTTGCTGAACCTGCAATCTTCACTTTACAGCTGTGGAGGCACTTTTTTTCTACAGCGACAATGAAGCTGGTTGGAGATGGAGAGAAGACTGACAGAGCTTATTACAAGGTGCATTCTGGAAGAAAACCTATCTGAGGCTGCTGAAGACCTGAGGATGCGTCAAAGACAACAGCCCAAAACAATTTCATTCAATTTCAATTCAGTTTATTTATGAAGCACCACTTCACATTCACATTATGCCATCCTGATACTACGTGGGCATTATCAGTTTACAAAGACAATTTAATCAAATCATACAAACTGCTTATCCACCAGTCAGAGCAACAAAACAACAGAGGAAGAGTACCCGATACTGTCATGCTAGTAGAAGTAGCACTAACTAAACAGAAAAGTCCGCTCAAATGCAGAATTCAAAACTTCAGAAAGTACTTTAAATATGAAATTATTACATCCTGTTCAATAAATGATCAGTGTTTTTAATCCAGAGTAATTTTCATGTGAATGTGCTTTACTGGAGGCATCCATGTTTGTCAAAGAACACTACTGCCACCTACTGGTTTGTGACGCCACGGTGCGGTATCGGCTGTTGATCAAGTCCCCAGTGCTGTATCTGGTGTTTGTCACAACGCTATTATCCAAGTCATATTGAAAACATTCTTCTTCCAAATGTTGGCTACATATTACGGGTTTATTCTCTGGCAGAAGTTCGATGGCAAATCCTCCCTCTTCAAGTTGGCAGAAAGGTGAAATAACAGTTGTTTTTTTTCACTTTTACCCGATGTATTCCAGTTTTATTGGTTTTATTACCTATTTTGCAGTGTTTTCTGGATGTATTTGAGTTCTTAGGTATTTCATGTTGCCCTCTTGAGTCAGTCTCCTTCTCCTAGCTCCTTTCTAAACTCCTGTTCACACCTGCTCCCAATCTGCTGATTAGTCTGGTATTTGTTTCTCTCTCCCATATATGCACCTACTGCTCAGTTACTGTTGCTGGTTTGTCATAATTTCTTTGCACCCTTGTTGTGAGAATGCCTGGTTTTCAGTTTTTGTGGATTTATGTTTTTGGTTTGCAGGAGCCATGGGCTAACGTTAGGCCGTCTGCAGGAGCCAGGGCTAACGTTTGCCAGTTTACAGTAGCCAGGGCTAACGTTAGGCCGTTTGCAGCTGCCATGGGCTAACGGTAGGCCGTCTGCAGGAGCCAGGGCTAACGTTTGGCCGTTTACAGTAGCCAGGGCTAACGTTTGGCCGTTTGCAGCTGCCAGGGCTAACAGTAGCCCATCTGCAGGAGCCAGGGCTAACGTTTGCCAGTTTACAGTAGCCAGGGCTAACGTTAGGCCGTTTGCAGCTGCCATGGGCTAACGGTAGGCCGTCTGCAGGAGCCAGGGCTAACGTTTGGCGGTTTGCAGCTGCCATGGGCTAACAGTAGCCCATCTGCAGCAGCCATGGGCTAACGTTTGCCAGTTTACAGTAGCCAGGGCTAACGTTAAGCCGTTTGCAGCTGCCATGGGCTAACAGTAGCCCATCTGCAGCAGCCATGGGCTAACGTTTGCCAGTTTACAGTAGCCAGGGCTAACGTTAAGCCGTTTTCAGCTGCCAGGGCTAATATTAGCCCGTCTGCAGCAGTCCTCTGCCGTGTGAAAAGGACCGCTTGGCTCTGGTGGCAATTTTTTTGTTTTATTTGGTAAAATGTTCATTTGATTTGTGTTTATCTGACTATGTTCATTATTATTTCTCCAATAAAAGAAAAAAGAAAAAATTATTATTGTCTAGAAACTTAATAACAGGAGGTGAAATGTAGCTCTAGTCGAGCCGAGCATGTGGTGATGTCATCAATATGCTTCTGTTCCAATTGACCCATATTTATGCTTCATGCTCCTGTTCTCCCTGAGTCCATACTTTCTGTGTTCTTCTCAAGAACATACTCAGCGAGAACACGAGTCCGTACTTGCTTTCTTGTGAATTGAGAAACAGACTTTATTCTCCAGTCGCTTGGATGAGGAGCCTCTGATAAAAGCCCAGCAGATGTTGCCAGTCAGTGTCCACTTTGAGCTCCGCTGTATGAAAGAGGCTGCAGTGGAGAGTTTCTGGAACATCAGGCCGACTGTCTGTCACATCAGTCAGAGGGCGGGGGATTCTTCCAGCAATCACTCAGTGAGCTCATGGTGGCACAGCCATCAATAAGACAGACTGACAGAAGGCTTGAAAAGACCGTAACGGTCCTCTACCTCCTGGAGTCTGCTCCAAACACACAGATATTAAACAGATAGATCAGACCGACAGCACGGTTCTAATCAATAACACACAACAGCTGACAGGTCTGACTGATCCAGCCTAGTTATTTGGCAGGATATGAATTTAGGCTTTTTTAGGAGTTGAACCAAGCCAGTCTTTGCCGTTGTTGCCACACCGTTGCTCTACCTGAAACAAATCAGGGTATTTTTCACCTTTTTTCACAGCTCCTAATCAGCAGAAAACAGCTTTTGTTTTTTTTATTATTATTCCTGCAACACACCAATAATTATATTAAATGATAGAATTTTAAAACAAACTTTCATGTTGAGCAACCCAGTGCTAATGGTTGAATGGTTGATCCTTGAGCGTTTAGAACAGAACATCTGGAATGAAACCGTAATCAGACTAATAAATTCACCTTTCATTTGCTTTAGTGCTTTTCTACAGCTCCAAATATAAACAGATCCAGACAACGTGCAGTGATGTGACATCAGAGGTTTGTCTTCTGCATTTGAAAAAGCTGATGCATGATTTGAAGCTCTAGTTTTAGAGCTAAACTAAACATGAACAGAAGCATTAGTTAAACCTAACAATATAGGAGAGGATGAATCCACTTTCTCTGACGTTCTTAAACATATCTTTGATCTACAGTATGGAAGTTAATTTCTGCCACTCTGATGATTTTATTTCAATTAGTATTAGATAACATGACATAATCTGATTGATTAATTGATTGATTGACTTTATTGATCTAACAGTGAAGAGATTTACCCGTCACATCAGCTCAAGTGGTCAAAAAAGAAGAATGTGTCAAAGGATAGAAAAGGTGCATGGTTTATGTACAGTATAGAGTGCGTCCACATATGACAGCTCGTTTTTATCAGATAGTATTAAATAATAAATTTATAATAGATAGTATCACATTATCAGAGGTGTCAAAAATGTTGATATTTATTAATTAAGTAGATGTATAAATCCTTTTGTTTTTTTTCTCAACTATAAGTTTAAAATTACCATTTGAAACTAGTTACAGTGTAAAAGTAATGCAGGAAAACATTTTAAGATGCTTCACTGATCTACCCTATTAAAGGAACATTTTTCTGCAATTCTATATGATAACTTCCTTAGACTTCATTTTCTTGGTTTTATAACTAATGGTAACAGTGTCAAATTTAACTTTGCATCATCTTGAAAAAAAATTTATTTGTGGATTGCGTTTGTGGTGAACAACAAGTTGGGGCAGCACCGAGTCCAACCACAAAGAAATTAATTGTCAGGATGAAACTAATTATTTTGATAGTTCTTATTCTTTTTTAATACCAACAGGCCATAATTAAAAGGAGCTTAAATTAAACAAATAGGTATATTTTTAAGGTGTAAGGAATAGAAAGTAGAGATAACTGCAAAAAATATGTAAGGGTAAAACGTTGTCTAAAAGATAATGACAATGAATTATTTATAACCAAAATTTTAAAAGTAACGTAGCAACATATTTGTACATTTTTACTTGACACTTCTACTCATAATTATGAAAAAGCTAACTCATAATATTAAGATTGTGTCTCATAATATCTATATTCAGTTCAGTATATTTATAAAAGCCGAATTCACAACACATGTTGTTGGTTCTTCTGCAGGAGAATCTCTGGACTCTTCACCAACACCTGTGCCTTTATTGCATCTTTGC
>JAGKQL010000007.1:29809328-29867966 GCA_018398635.1 Cyprinodon brontotheroides
TTGAGATTTTTCTTAAATGTAATGTGCATTAAAAATAACATTTATTATTATTATTTACAATAATGATACATTGATCTAGACATTTGTCATGTAAGCTTCTATAAAAAGAAGGAGATTTCTAATTATTATTTTTATTAATTCTTATTATAATTTTTTCCTGTTTGATAGTGTCAGGATTATTCTTATTGCTGATGTGTGAGCCTTTTAAACCCTAACAATAGCTACCTGATGTGTTTCAGTGTATCTAAGTAATGTATCTAATTAGGACCGTTCCTTTGTCAGAATAAAAAGTCATCTTCATTATGCATGTGGCAAAGATTTGGGAATTGGAATTAGAGCGGCGCCCTTCAGCAAAGAACAAAGTGTAATATTTTGATAAGGCTGAAGCCATGGCTGTCTCCTCGTCTGCAAACATTTATGATGTAATGCTGTGACGATGTTGCAGAGTGGAGTTGTATAAAATGGAATCTGAGGCCACTTCATTGAGATACGAGTCCTGTTGGTAGGGAGCTGCTTTCTGTAACTCTAAGCAACTGAGAAAGATTACAGTTTCTGTAAGAGGTGAGAGAGATTTCCTTAACAATGCAGTATGTTTTGGTAGTCTGTTGAAATATCACAGCCTCAGTAAACTTTCAGGCGTATTTTTAAGCTTTGTTTGTAAAATAACATGAAAGGTGCTAAAATATCAGGTACATATTACAAAAAGGAGAATATCAGATAAAAAAAGCTATTTATTGTTTGACATTTTAGGAAGTGAAACTCATATATTGCATAGATTCACTACAGAGTGAAATATTACAGGCTCTTATTCAAACGCTTCTGGAAATAAGTGATAAATCAATATTTATACAGAAATGTCAGGACTTTAATGCCCTAGGTCTAGAGTAAGGTCTGTAGCACTGTTGCCCTCCTGCAAGAAGGTTCTGGGTTTTTCTGCACTGAGTTTGCAAGTTTTCCTGTACATGTGGGTTTGCCCTGGGTTCTCCAGCTCCACTCCACGGTCCAAAAACATGACTCTTAGGTTAATTATTGACTCTAAAATGCCTTTGGCTCTACTTGTACGTGGTTGTTTGTTTTTCCCTGCAGGGTAATGGCAACCTGTCCAGTGTGTACCCTGCCTTTCACCCATTGATTGCTGGAGAGAGGCAACCTGATGGGCCAGCAGCAGATAATGGATGGCTGGTTGTCAGGCTTTTAAGAGAACTATGTATATACCCTCCTCTAACACCTTGGCACACTAACACCTTGGTCACTGGACCTGCTGATGGTACCTTTGCTAGCATGGACCGCTACCAAGTCCTGCTGGAAAGAAAATTAGCATATACATGAATCATATCAGGAAAACGAAGCATGAGAATTTCCTGTAAGTTGAGTGTGGACATCAGGGAACCCAGTGGACCAATTCAATTTCAATTCAATTCAGTTTATTTCTATAGCACCAATTCACAACAGATGTCATCTCAAGGCTCTTTACAGTTCAACCAGATCATTTACTCACATTGATTCAAAAATGTATATCCAAGGAAAACCAGCTGATTGCATCGACTCATTGACTCGAAGGTAATCCCACTCACACTAAGCATGCTTGTAGCTTACGGTGGAGGAAAAACTCCTTTGAACAGGAAGAAACCTCCAGCAGAACCAACACCAGCAAAGGCTTTGCCGACTGCAGAAATGTTTCACTGGACATCAAGAGAAATTGATTCTGTTCCTCTCCAAACTCTTCATCAGATCTTTCTTAACAGCTCTATTAAGGCTGTCCTTATCCTTGTTGGTGGTGGACAGTTTTCCTTCCACTTAACTTTCTCTGACTGAACAAGCCTCTTTTTTAGAACTGACTTTATTGTCCTAACTTCCTTGCAGGTTTCAGGGACGTCTTCTGGACATCTGTCCAGTCAGCAGCAATCTTCACATTTTGTTTCTGTCTCTGACGCAGACTGAGGAACCATTCAGAGTCTAAAGCTGTTTTGAGTTAATAAGCAAAAAAAGGCTATGAGACCAAGAGTTTCCAAAGTTTTTATTTTCCCATTATTTAAATTTTCTGAGTTTTCATTTCCATTATGTCATAATAACCTAAGAGAAAAACTCTGGAATTATGTCTCTCGTGTGTAAAACATCTTTATATGAGTTTTTCTTTCTGAAATTAAAAATAAAACTATTAAACCATTTTTATGCTAATCTATTTATTAGGTGTACCTGTAATTTCTCGAACCATGAAAATTATCATTAGAAATTGTTTCATATTTTTAACTACATTGTTCAATTAGAAATGCATTTCTTTTAGCCACTAATTGTTGTCTTGATGAGAAGCCATATTTAACAGGATGGTGAGAAAGAAGAAAGAATCTTTAATGCCCACTTTCAGGGACCCCTACTTAAGGATCTTTAGCCATGAAGAACCTCCCACCCCCAACTGCCAGGAGAGATTTATTTCATTTGATCCATCCTAACATCACAAATGTCTTAGATCAAAAATCATGTTTTGATCAGAAGAGACAAAGATTGAACTTTTCAGTAAAAGACTCCTGGTAGGTCTAATGTAAAACCTGATATGAATTATTTAAAAGTCTCTATGTTGATTTTAAACCATTTCTTTTCCAAATACTCTGATCAGCTTTTTGAAGAACATCAAATGCAAATCTAAATTTACTCCTTAAAAAAAAGATTCAAAAGACAACTGTGAAACTAGTGATTCTAAAGAACTAATTCCTTATTTTTACCTCCAACTTAAACTTCTAATAATAAAAGTTCCAATAAAATATTCTGCTCCTGAAAAATCCACAATTTATTTCATTGCTTGTTGCTCAAAAAATTAAAAATATTGTAATAAATATATTTTACCTTGTTTTGATAAACCAAGTCAGCCAATTTTTTTTTTAGATTAAGAAAAATACAACATTATTATCTAATATAAAGTACATTTCATCTACAATAATTCTACTATATTGATCTCAAGTTAGAGAAATTTACCTCTGCACACAACCCATCCCGTTGGGGAGCAGTGGGCTGCCGTTGTGCGGCGCCTGAGGGGCAATCTAATGCTCCCCACCTGCTCATTTTAAGGTTGAATACATTTATTTTAGATTTTATTAAGAATTTCTAGAACAGTTTGTGAATCATCCTTAATGAGGCACTAATAGATATGATGCGGACTGAATATTAATCCTTGGAAAACATTTTAGAGTCAAAATTGTCTCTCCCTACTAAAAACAAGACATGTTTCACTCAGTTCAAACAAAGGTCACTGTTTAGCTTGTTCTCATCTTTTAATGTAAACAAAACAAATAAAGATATAGATTATGATCACCCTGAATGGAGAAAATGTTCTGCATTAGTGTGAGACTCACCAAAATAATTATTAAACAGTTAGGCCTCAGTTTTTAGTCCTTTGCTTCTTTTAGAAGCTTATCTTCTTTTCATTTCAGAACAGACAGCAGGACAGGTTGGAAACTCTCCTCTCTGATCGTTTTGATCAAACATGTTCAGTGGCCTTCTTCCAGTTCCAGTCCAGTTCCAGACTTTTACAGCAAATGTTCATCAGACAGATGTGAAGTGAAACCTTTCTGGAACATGTCTGAAGTGAAGAAGACTGATTGCCACTTGGGCAGGAAACATCTCATCGGGGAGCCTCGCACTGCACTTGTTACCTGCCGCCACAATGGCCTCCTTCCATCCATCATGGAGCCTTTCAGTCACAATGTCAAACTGGGAGGTTCTAATGGAAATCAAAGTGTAACAATCAAGATAAAAATATAGTCCAGACTTGAAATGAAATAAATTTGATGATAAACCAAACTGCATCTAAGTTTTAAAAGAACAACAAATGCAGCCACAATGGGAATCCAAATTTAAAGGCATATACATAGCGGTTGGTACGACTTTTTAATCTCCGATCCAATTTATTTCCATGTCAGTCTGACTGCTTATAGAGAGGCTCCGACTAGGCAGGATGAGCAGATCCACACATTCTGTCTCTGTGCCACAAAAATTTAAACAATTTCACAAATTTGACTTGAACAGAAATGAATGAATGCAAACATCCTATAAAGCAAAGCCCCACTTAACGATCCTGATCAGCATCTCAAACCAGAGCAGATGGAGAATATTCACATATTAAAAACATAATGAGATCCACATCTAAAGAAAATGAAAAATGCAGCAATAAATGGCGTGGGACGGTTTCTATGGTGACTGAGGCAGGGAGGGGATTCTCAGAGAGATCTGGGAAGTTTATGCAAGTTTTTCTTTCTTTTTTTCATAAAGAGTTGAGACAGATACGCTGCGCTGACCTGCTCTGTCTGACAGCAGGTAAGGCTCAAAGAGGATCACTACTTTTCTAAATCTATTATTTCTCTTCCTTAAGATACACAGCTTTCTGTTCCTCATTGTTTTTCCGAGGCTCAAAGAGGATCACTACTTTTCCCATTTTCTGTTCTCCCGAATTTTCTTTTTTAATGTTTCATTCATTGTTTTTGCACCAGTCTGTTCAAATTACTATACACTCACCGGCCACTTTATTAGGTACCCCATGCTAGTAACGGGTTGGACCCCTTTTTGCCTTCAGAACTGCCTCAATTCTTCGTGGCATAGATTCAACAAGGTGCTGGAAGCATTCCTCAGGGAGTTTGGTCCATATTGACATGATGGCATCACACAGTTGCGCTTAGATTTGTCGGCTGCACATCCATGATGCTGGAATCTCCCGTTCCACCACATCCCAAAAGATGCTCTATTGGATTGAGATCTCTGGTGACTGTGGAGGCCATTTGAGTACAGTGAACTCATTGTCATGTTCAAGAAACCAGTCTGAGATGATTCCAGCTTTATGACATGGCGCATTATCCTGCTGAAAGTAGCCATCAGAAGTTGGGTACATTGTGGTCATAAAGGGATGGACATGGTCAGCAACAATACTCAGGTAGGCTGTGGCGTTGCTTGATGCTCAGTTGGTACCATGGGGCCCCAAAGAGTGCCAAGAAAATATTCCCACACCATGACACCACCACCACCAGCCTGAACCCGTTGATACAAGGCAGGATGGATCCATGCTTTCATGTTGTAGGCGCCAAATTCTGACCCTACCATCCGAATGTCGCAGCAGAAATCCAGATTCATCAGACCAGGCAACGTTTTTCCAATCTTCTATTGTCCAAATTTTGATGAGCTTGTGCAAATTGTAGCCTCAGTTTCCTGTTCTTAGCTGAAAGGAGTGGCACCCGGTGTGGTCTTCTGCTGCTGTGGCCCATCTGCCTCAAAGTTCCCACGTACTGTCGCGTTCAGAGATGCTCTTCTGCCCACCTTGGTTGTAACGGGTGGTTATTTGAAGTCACTGTTGCCCCTTCTATCAGCTCCAACCAGTCTGGCCATTCTCCTCTGACCTCTGGTATCAACAAGGCATTTCCGCCCACAGAACTGCCGCTCACTGGATGTTTTTCTTTTTTGGACCATTCTCTGTAAACCCTAGAGATGGTTGTGCGTGAAAATCCCGGTAGATCAGCAGTTTCTGAAATACTCAGACCAGCCCTTCTGGCACCAACAATCATGCCGCGTTCAGAAAGTCACTCAAATCACCTTTCTTCCCCATACTGATGCTTTCGGTTTGAACTGCAGGAGATTGTCTTGACCATGTCTACATGCCTAAATGCACTGAGTGGCCGCCATGTGATTGGCTGCTTAGAAATTAAGTGTTAACGAGCAGTTGGACAGGTGTACCTAATAAAAGTGGCCGGTGAGTGTATATGCGATGTGCAACTCCAAAACTGACTCTTTCCTTGTGCGATTAACAGATTTTATTTTGTATTTTCCGCCCAAAGCGGATGTGTCTTACTTTGTAACCACGTCTCTCTTCCTGTCAGACCCATGAAATTGCTGCTGAATGGCTGCATAGTCAAAACACAAATAGATCTGGGCTCTATCTCAGTTGGACGTAAATCATGTTGGATGTAATCTTCCCCATTGACCTTCAATGAGCATTAAATGCCATGACCTCTTCCGGCACATTTTTTTGTCGGATGGGACACATTGGGTGTGCTCTGGCCTTAAATGAAGAGTTTGGAAATTAATGAATTACAAACAAGTAAAAAGGCTAATGACGTCATCTAAACTCATCTAGGATAAGACTCAGATAACTGATTCAGCCAGTGTTCCTTAGCTTATTGTCATTTTTAACACATTTTCAACACAGAGTGTATACAAAATTACATTTCATTTAGTACAGCTTTTCAGACAGTAAATGAAAATTTCTATTCTATAAAGTGCAACAGTTATCTAATATATACAGTGTGGGAGAAAAAAAACATGGTGCAAAAAACACTTTGATATGGAAGTATTTTGATTTGGTGTTATCAGTGTGATGCAGAGTCTGTGAAATATGACATGATTTAGAGTTTTCTCAACAGTTCATCAGTGTGATGGCGGTGGGGAAGAAGCTGTTGCTGAGTCTGCTGCACCTGCATTGAATGCTGGGAAGCCTCTTCCCAGAGTCTGGCAGATTTAGGGAGAACAGTCCATGGTGGAAAAGCTGTGTGAGTCTGCTGCACACTCATTGATCACGGGCTTGGGACACGCATGAAATGTCTTCAAAGGGAAGAGGAGCCCGATAATCCTCTCTGCTGTTCTCACCTTCTTCCAGTCTTGGTGAGTGCAGCCTCCACACCACACAGTGAGACAGCTGCTCAGAGCCGCTCTCTATGGTGCTTCTGGAGAGATGCAGAAGAGGATGTATTGAGGGGCAGGTGGGCTCTCCTCATCCTCCCTCCCAAGAAGTACATATGCTTCTGGGCCCTTTTGAGCAGTGAGGTGGTGTTTTCCAGTCCAGGTGAGGGTGTCTGTGATGTTCACCCCAGGAATTTGGTGCTGCTGACCACCTCTACTGCTGAGCTGTTGATGAGCAGTGGAGCGTGGTCAGGCGGCTCTTCCTGAAGTCCACACCATGATCTCCTTCATCTTCTCCACATTCAGAATCAGGCTGTTATCTCTGCTCCCTAACCCTCTCTGTAGTCCTGGTCAGCCCACCACCGTGGTGTCGTCTCCAAACTTCACCATGTGATTGGTGGTGAACCTGAGGGACGCAGTCAGGTGTGTGTCATCAGGGTGAACAGCAGAGGGCTCAGGACGCAGCCCTGAGGGGAGCCTGTGCTTAGACTGATGACATCAGAGGTGTTCTGTCCAACCCGGACTGACTGAGGTCTGTTGGTGAGGAAGTCTAGCAGCCAATAGCAGAGGGGTGTATTGAAGCCCAGCTGTTCCAGTTTGCCCATCAGAGCAGCTGGGCTTCAATAAGTAAGATCTTTATTTGAATTATTAGCAATAAAGCAAAGTCATTTCACAAAGGTGTTGTTCTCTGCCTCTGTTCTCTGTTGTCATCACATCTATTCATGACATTAATGGACAGAACCTCTTAGTTTAGCCAGCAGACAGTGGTTTTCCAGTTCAGGAGCCGTCCTGATACAGCTCTCTGAGGATAATATGATCCTTTTGACCTCATTAGGCAGGGACCTCCAGCTGGCAGTGGAGAGCTTCACAGCTGAGTGTTACAGAGTAAGTCAGAGGCTATTATCCTCACAGGGGAAAATGGTGGCTGATGGTGCCAAGTCAGTGTTGGGAGTGGGTTACTGCCTCAAGTGGACGAGCTGGAACATCTCAGTGTCTGGTTGATAAGAGGGTTTACAGAAGGTTGCCACATTAAAAGGGCAGCTTTATGGAGGTACATTTGTTCTGTTATTGTGAAATTAGAAAAAAAAGCATCCCAGAAATTAAGAACAAGAGGATTTTCAGAGTAGCTTTGCTGTTTTCTCTGATTTCATTCTATTTTATTAAATTGTAATATGCTGTTTCTTCATTTTGTTTACATTTTTTGTAATGATTTTCTTTCTTAAGATTACATTTTTACAAATTCCTTACATTTTTTATTGTATTTTACAGACCACAAACCCTCTTGGCTAATAACATAGGAACCACCTTTTTCATCATTCTGCTTCATTCTATCTCTATTCTCCCACTCTGCAGAACCTGTTAGTTCAATCTCTAACGTTCTGCTCTCTCTGCTTTTCTCATAGTAGCTTCATCTGGTCTGTTCCTGTTTGGCTGTGACTCCATCCTGGAGAGAAATATCAGCTGTGCTGCTGCCATCAACACCTTTGTTTCTAGATGTTGGAGATCAGCCTGTTTTTCAGTGTAGTCCTGTTTCTCTGACTGTGACTAACTGGATGTGCTCTCTTCATCCTCTGACATGGGAGCTGGCTCGGAGCTCGTCTGCCTGGCTGTGTGTGTTTCCTGGATGGGCCGCCTGTGGAGCTGGTTGACAGTTGCTTTTTGTATCTATGCTTCATTTTCTATGTCTGCTTCTGTCTCCTTGAACCCCAGTGTGGCCTCAGCAGATGGCCGCTCACACTGAGCCTGGTTCTGCTGGAGGTTCCTTCCTGTTAAAAGGGAGTTTTTCCTCTCCACTGTCGCTACAAGCATGCTTAGTGTGAGGGATTGCTGAAGAGTCAATGAGTCGATGCAATACTCAACCCAGAGATAATCCAGCCAACACAAGAGAGGAGAAGGTGATTTGAAATGGACTTTTTGAAAAGAATGCAACTCATATCATTTAGTCTGCATAAACAGAATTTTTAAAAAGATGAATAAGATAAAAAAAAAAAACTATGACAGCAAAGTTACTCTGAAAACTTTTTATTATTAAGAGGTTTTTCAAAGTTGTTAACTGCAGTGGGTAGCACTGCTGCCTTGCAGCAAGAATGTTCTGGGTTCGGTTCTTTCTGCATGGAGTTTGCATGTTCTCCCTGAACATGCGTGGGTTCTCTCTGGGTACTCTGGCTTCCTCCCACAGTCCAAAAACATGCTGTTAGGCTAATTGGCTTCTTTAAATTCTCCTTAGGTGTTAGTGTGAATGATTGTTTGTCCTGTTTGTATCTGTGTTGCCCTGTGAAGGACTGGAGACCTGTCCAGGGTGGACCCCGCCTCTCACCCATAGAGAGCTGGAGATAGACACCAGCACCCCTCCTGACCCTGCTAAGTTATTTTGCTTTTTTTTTTTTTTTTGCAACAGTAAAGGAACCAAATTCCCCCTACATAGCTTTAGCAGTTGAATGAATAAAAAAGGTATCTTATCAGGAGGGCAGCAGTTACTTATGTTCATGGCTTTCACAGTGAGTTAGCACAAGTACAAGCAATTAAAATGTTTCCTCTGCAAAGAAGCTATAGGTGTAAGTTTAGGAACAGGTCTCAGAGGGTTTAGAGGACAAATGAAGGTATTCTGCATTGAAAGGAACCAGATTAGATGGTTTGGCCTACTGATAAGGATGCCTTTCACGTTGCTTTCTATTAAGGTTTCACACATGTCCCACCTTTCCAGGGGCATTGAGCCCAACCTGAGATTAACAAGAGAGATTACTCTCTATTTCAGAATGCCTTCTAAATCTATGCCATCTAAACAGGAATCTAGACTCTGGCTTCTAAACACAGATTTCTGCAGATTTATGTTAGAATGTGTTCGTGAAACTTGCAGTTTAGATTTTTTTTATTATCCTGGTTCATAAAATTGTTATAGGTTTTAATCATGTCAGAACCTGTGGATGATCTGTATAGTCTGTTTCTAAAGCACACAGATGCACTTCTTTTCCTCCCTCTAAAGGTTTACATTTTTTAACAATAACCTGGGAGATATTTGGTTATGCAGTTATGTCGATTTTATTCATTGCAGTTAAAATGGCAGCCAGGGCTTTCCTCTCATCCCCACTGGATGATGATCTCTCATTTAAAGAAATGGATAGTCGTAACGAAATAAATAAAAATAAAAGAGAAAAATACTGTATACAACATTTGTTAACTTTCTGTGGCAATAAATCAGATGGATCCAAATGATATTTGAATCTAAAAACTCACACACGAGAAAAGACAATTATAAGAGATTTCTTTATACAATTACTTTAGTCTTTGGCGTTCAGACCTCTGCAGGAAACATAGCACTTAATTTTGATAAATATGCATGAACAGGAGCAAAGAACAGGGCTGTTTCCCCCTGCAGGCCTGAAACTGATAGAGTGGAGATAGATGAAGTTGGTCAGTCTGTAGACTGCTGGTTAGAGAGACGGTCTGCTGAGCTTTATGGGGAGATCCAGTGGACTGTGTGAGCTGATACTAGTGCTTCAATCAGGGACCTGGAAGATGGAAGTCCAGCTTGGATAACACAGGTTGCATGAACCTGTCAATGATGAGCAAGCATAAAGTTTACAGTGGAGAGGAAAAACTCCCCATTGGGAAGAAACCTCTGGCAGAACCAGGCTCATCATGGCGGTCTTTTTCCGGACCAGTTAAGAAGAGACAGGGAGGAATGACACTCTGATGAAGGTTTAGCTACGATGGTGGAGGAGGGGGTGGAGGTGGGTTGAAGTGGGGTCATCTGAATGAAGTCACAGCGCATCCAGGCAGCAGACAACAGGCAGGATCGGACGCCTTTTGAGATGAGCTTTGGATGCTGATTGGCTTTCGTGGAGGTGTGGTTCAAAGCTTATATGCTGTGTCGTGGGTGAATGTAGGAGAGCAGTTTCTTCAGTTGAACTTCCGCCTAGGCTCCATTTTTCTGCAATCTCATAACATTTAAAGGAAAAATCAGGTCAGCAAGGAATAATCAATGGATCATTATTTATACCCAAAACTAATACGTTCAGCAGTTATTTGATGAATTTAGCGCTACTCAGTAAAACAATAAAAACTCTAATTTTCTTTGCCATCACTGAGTCTGGGAGCCGCCATTTTGCCCAAATATAGTAACCCCTCCCCTCCTGCCATCTTCCAGCAGTGACGCCACGGTGCGGTAAGCCTAGCGCCATTCTCCCCGCTTACAAGCTAAATCAATGGGAACTACTAGACACATCTACAATCAACAACAATTATTGAAGATTTCCAGAGACTTCACCATTGAAATTCACCAGAGCTATAGTGAAACTGACAATGCCCACGATGCATGGCAGCTGGATGCTGGAATACATCGGATAAAAGTGAAAAAAAGAGTTATTCCACCTTTCTGATTCCTGATCCTCCACGGACGGGTTGGTCGTTGGATCGCCAACTTGAAGAGGGAGGATTTGCCATCGTAACTTCTGGCCAGAGAAAAAACCCGTAATATGTAGCCAACATTTGGAAGAAGAATGTTTTCAAGATGACTTGGATAATAGCGCGTTGTGACAAAACACCAGATACAGCACTGGGACTTGATCAACAGCCGACACCGCGACCGTGACGTCACACTAACCAGTAGGTGGCAGTAGTGTTCTTTTGACAAACATGGATGCCTCCAGTAAAGCACATTCACATGAAAATTACTCTGAATTAAAAAACACTGATCATTTATTGAACAGGATGGAATAATTTCATATTTAGAGGAATTTCAGAAGTTTGAACTCTGAATATGAGCGGACTTTTCCTTTAATGACACTAATTGTTTGCTCTGGATTAACGACTCTTTCTAATCTGATAACTTTTACAGTTTTGACAGTAACCACGGTTGCTGATGTTTGCATTGGGAGCTTGCAGAAACTCCTGGAAGAGTCAGATGACTATTTGTTCCAGATTGTGTGAGCGGCAGTTTGTCAGAGGAGCTGTTGGAGGCAGATATTTCACAAACGTAGAGCTCTCCCCTAGCATTATGGGACATGCACCGCAGAGGCCTAACTGTTTGTATGCAATCTGTGTCCCTTTTGAAGCTCTGTCTCTAACTCCTAGGCACACATGCAATTACTTACGCTTGTAATAAAAAGTAAAGTGATAACACTATAATAGTTTTTCAAAAGGTTTGTAAGTTTAAGTTCTTTTTTTCTTTTGCAGTGTGGCTTATGGCATTTATATCTTTTAATCCACGGCCATGAGTAATAACAGTTGTTTGCTATTGTGCAGCAGTCCACTCCCCACTATACCACTAGAAAGAAATAACAGACATATACAGTATACATTTTATTTAAGTCCTGTTTGACCTGCAAATGCAGGGATGAAATGCTCAATATACACTCTAATGGTTAAAAAATACTGTGTAAAGAAGTAACAAAAGATAACAATGGCAGAAGAAAACATTGCGAAATGTAAAATTCCTTTTAATTATTTAGAAAATTACTTGGGGTGATCAAAATAATATTAATTCATATTTAACCAATAGGTGTCCAATAGCTAAGTAAACATACTTTGTAAATGTACTTAAGTAGAAATTGTTTCTATCTATGCTTTACTGGAGTTATTATTTTTATAATTATTCCCACTCCTTACTTATTGAAAAAAGACTGGTTGGTTTTATTTAATTTAAACTCATTCTTAATATGGCCCGTTGGTATTTGAAAAAAATAAAAACCGTCAAGATAATGTTTCATTCATACAATTAATTTTCTTTGTGGTTGGACTCGGTGCTGCCCCAACTTGTTGTTCACCACATACCAAAATAAATAGTTTTTGATGCAAAATTAAATTTGACACTGTTACTATTAATTATAAAACTAAGGAAATTTATTATAAAGAAATTATCATCCAGAATTACAGAAAAAATGTTCCTTTAATAGGGTAGTGCAGTAAAGCTTCAGTCCTTAATATTTTTACTGCATTACTTGTACTTTTATACTTTAAGTAGTTTTGAAAAATGTTACTTTTACACTTTTACTGGAGTAAAAAGTTTAAGCCGATGCTCTAACTTCCAAAAATGTGTTTTAAACAGTAGGGTTTATACTTCTATTGCCATTTTTTGGCGATACCCGATATCTGGCTGTACAGTATCAGCCGATACCGATACCATCTGTTTGATAGTGATGTGTGTGTGTATATATGAAGAACTGCATACTACTGATGTAGAATAATTGCCATCATGGCTTTGTCAAGCTGCTGCCTACCTTTGTGTGGCAGGAAAAAGACTTATACAAAGTGAATCCAGTAGAACTTTTTATTGCCTACCTGGAATGGGTGATAATAGTTGAATCAACTTTTGGCTCTTAAAATGGTATCTGTGCCCTATTTGTTGCTACTCACCGATACCGATACCACCATTTTAGTGCTGGATCGGGGCCCCACCCGATACTGGTATTGGTATTGGTGCAACACTAGTAATAAGCATTAATCCTTTCACTGTATTTATCATTTATTTTAAGTACATTTTTAAGAAAGGCTGAAAAGAGAAAACATTTAAAATTCTCACACCGTGCTGAGCTTGAATTGGAAATGTGATGCTTTACCAGACGGCACTAAAATTGTATATTCAGGCATATGGCTACCAGACTGAGTCAAAATGAAACTTGTTTACACTTTCCTAGATGACCAAAGGCAAAATGATCAAACGCATGTTTTCTGGGCTTTAAAGTAATGAGAATTCTTAGCTGCAAAAACCCTCAAAAAGTAAGGTTTGATTAAAGGCAAAAATCTGAGTCATTTGCAGCGGCCTTGCTGTTGTGTTCATTCATAAACCCAACATGGTTTGGTTTAAAATTGGCTATTTTCTGTCTCCCTTTTTGAGTCATCCTTTAGTTATTTGAAATAAATGAAAATAAACTGAATAAAAAGTTTGCTATGTAGAAATGTGGCATTTTTGAAAAGCTTGAAGCTTCTCTATATCCTAGCAGCAACTGATGTTCTCTATATAAAACCGACTGTCTGGTGGGTACCAAATGCACAGATCTGGTTTATAAAATTCAGTTTTCATTATCTATCTCTAGAAAAATCATATTTTCATCATTCTGTTGGCTAAGGTAGGTGGATAGATCTTGTTGGATCTCGTCAATCGATATTTTGGGCTGTGGAACATAGCTTGTGATGAAAGGTCAAATGTCTCCTGCTTAGGAAATGTCCAGAGTAGAGGTGTGTTATGGGATGTGAGGATTCTCAGAGACTGCCAATTGACTACTTGCTGTTAGATTTCTTCCTTGTGAGTGAAAAGATTGCATCTTTGCAGCTTTATTCTGAAAAAGGGGGGAGAGATTTGGACTGCTGTTCTTGAATGCCAATCAGAATTTGAGATTTCTTCTTGGAGCATCTGGTTGTTGTACTTGAAGGTGTCTCATCTGGGGGATGTCAGTGCTCACATGGATAATAATGGTGATCTAAAGAGGTATGACTCACAAGTACAAACCCACCCATCCTAATTTGAAGGGTTTTCTTATTGTGGGAATTGTCTTTATGGACATTGGCTATTCATAAAAAGCACTTTGTCTAAGCACAAGTAGTTCCACAGGCTGGTTTGAAACCACTCCATCTAGGGCCAAAGATCCATGACACATTTTGGATCGGTATGTTCAGTTCAGCCTGACTTTACCTACCTAATAGTCTTAAAGAGCCAGGCAGAGCCCCGCGTTAATTGATCACCCCTGGTTGGACGCTGTGATGTGAAAGGTAGCTAAAGCCGGGCACACTGTGGGATTTTTTCAATTGTTGCACGCAGCTACAGCTAATGCTGTACGATGAAACCACACGGTTTAAAAGTTCAAAGCTCACAATGTTTGTTCTCACACTGTTCAGCCAAATGCTCTGATGTGATCTACCGGCTCACACTGTATGTCTAAAAACCGCGTTGGACTCAGCTCCGCAGTGAGAAGGCGCTACTCGGACTCGTCTATCCAGAAGCCAAACCAGTAGAAGAGGAAGGTCATGAAGTTCACTCTAGTGAAACGTGCTGCCTTGGCTATTTGTTCCTGCAATTTTGTGCTGAAAACCTTAAAAAGAAAAGCGGTGACGTATTTGGACAAAGACATGGCTGAGCAAACATGGCTATTACGGTCTGTCAGTTTTACAGAAATAGCTCCATTTCACTCATTGCACCCACATCAGGATTCTCTGTTGAAGCTTGATCGTTGCTAACCAGTGCGCTTGGGTATGTCGGACACTATGGAAAATTCCCATTGGGACCAAGTAGCTAATTAGTGACTTAAGCGACACACATGTCAAGAAGGCGCTATGGACCAGAGGAAACATGCAAAGAGGAGAGTTTAGTATCCGGAGGCTCATTAGATAGATTCTCACTACGTCATCCATTCCCAACACAAGATCGGGCTGAAAGTCGGCCCGATCGAAAAATTCTCGCAAGACTGCAGAATCAGCCCGAAAAGGGCAAAAAAAAAATCATACAGTGTATGCCCGGTCTAAACAGACCTGGTTAACTTCATGTTGGGGTGAGAATCAGAGTTCTTTATGGTCTAAGTGCCAACCAGCGAGGAGGTATTCGTCATGACTCCAGAGGGAAAAGACAGTCGTCTAATGCTAAACTCTTTCTGGTGTTTATTTTGTCAGACTGCTTCACAGCAGCTATTTTCACCCATTGCATTGATGTTTTTTTATGTGTTTGAACATTTCTTAGAAAAGATCATGGCTGTATCATTAAAGGTTTGTCTTTTTCAGGCCAAGCCAAATTTAACTCCTCTCAATCTGAAAAACGCATTTTAGCTATAGTCCCTCAACTTCTGATTTGAAGCTTGTAACCAAAAACATCTGCTAAAATCTACTTTATATTGTTAGTTTTGAGCTTAAAATGGTTGCCAGAAAAGATCATGGCTGTATCATTAACGGTTTGTCTGTTTCAGGTAAAGAATCCAAATTGAGCTCCTTTCGATGTGAATAATAATTGAATTAACACAATTGAGCCTATTTTGTTGCAGAAAGCAGCAGCCGCCATTGACCCTAACCCTAACCATAATAATTGATTAATTCATCTATTTATGTGAGCTGCAAAAAAAAAAAAACTTTCTAAGTATGTACATTTTTCTTGAAATATGTGCTTTTTCTCTGGAATTAACCAGGTAAAGTGAGACTCTGTCCATAAAATAAGACAATATAAATTTTAAATAAGAAAAAAAAATTGCATTGTCTTACAAGTCTATATTATCTAGTTATCTTATTTTAAGTGTAAAAATATTCATTCCATTGGCAGAATATTTTTTTACCTGCAAATTAGAGGAGAATACTTAGATTTATTTTTATCATTTTGTATACACGATTATTACACTCATTTTAAGAGATGTCTATTTATTTTTTTTAAAAGTTTTTGCAGTGTGTTTCCTGAACATAATTTTATTTCTTTATGTATGTAAAAAAAAATGCATGTGGGTGTGCATGTGGCTCATTTTAAACAAACAAAAAAACAGAAATCTCATATTCCTGTCAACTCAGTTGATTTAAAACTTCCCAACTGAAACTGGTGTGGCTTAAACATTTAAAATAAAGGTTTGAAACTGTTTTTTTTTTTTTTTTTTAACAAAGTAGGTACATTGCAAATACAAGTTAAGGCTTAAAGGAAAAGTCCAGTCAACAAGGGGATAATCAATGGATAATTTTTTATACCTAAAAGTAATACGTTCAAGGTGATTTAATGAATTTAAGCGTTAATTAGTGAAATAATAGGGAAAAAATAATTTATCAATTTGTCACGTAATCGTTTTTGCATCTGGGAGGCTGGCCATTTTTTGCCCAAATACAGTAACCCCTCCCCTCTCTGCCATCTTCCAGCAGTGGCGTCACGGTCGCGGTAAGCTAAGCGCCATTCTCCCAGCTTTACAAAGCTAAACCAATGGGAAAGGTTTTACTTAGTTTGACTAATAATGTTATCAATGTTCCTTCAGTTGGTGAACTTGTTAAACATCTGGTCTGCAGTCCTTCATATCATAGAGAACCTATATTCTTTAACATTTTTTAACCATCTTTACTCATGGATTTTATTTATTTATTTTTTTTAGGTAAATCTACAAGTCATTATTAAGTAGACAAAAAGTGAGACGTATTGTTTTTCGTTTTTTTCATCTATCCCGCAGACATTCCTTTGCTGACAGAGAAACTGAAAACACATGATAATGTGCTCAGGATGTTGTTTTCCCACAGAAAGCCCCAGAACACCAGGCCTTTAGAGCAAAGACTGTTAAACTTTCATGAACTTCTTAAATCAATTTTATGTTTACAAGTAGCAACTGAATGTGAATGTGTTTATTAGCAAATGCTCTGTGTTGTTGTTACAAATTCCCCCAACAACCCCTAAATAAATTACAATTAGAGGTGAATGCTGCTCAGAGGCAGGGCCCCTTCGCCCCATGCAGCTGCCAGAAGTCTCACACTCCCAACAGTCCAGCACATTTCCAGCCGGTTCCTTCTCTCTGATGTTACGACTCTTTAAGGTTCATCACTTGCAGAGGTGTCAAGTATCAAATAACGAAGTACAAATACTTTGTTACTGTACTTAAAGTACACTTTTTAGGTATCTATACTTTACTCCATTACTTATATTTCTTCCTACTTCTGACTTCTACTCATTACATTTTTCACACAAGTATCTGTACTTTCTATTCCTTACATTTTAAAAAAAAAAATCGTTCGCGTTACTTTTAGCCGGTTTTAATGCTGAGGTCCGCGGATTAGCGGACTGCAGTCCGTTGTTATGCCGAAAAGTGCATCTCTGCCGAGATATGCATCCCCAGTCGAGGGAGCGCGCCTTGCTCTGTACACCTGCGACTACCGAGGAAAACGGATTAAAATAAGACCAATGGAGCTACTTGTGGTTATATTAATGATATAAAAACGTTTAAACTGATTACTCTCCATGGGAAAAAAAATTGTGGTTATTTGGCAGATTCATTTACAAAAAGTATGGGTGTTATGAGGGCAACAATAAATCCAAAGATTTTGTCTGAGGTGCGGCTGATTAATTTGTTGTAGTCTCTTGTTATTCACACACAACAAGAAACAGTGATGCCGGCGGGAGTTTGGAAATTGTAGCGCTTTGTCTTAACCAGAAAATCAACAGCGTTGCATCCTAGACAGCACGGCGTTAACAGACCAGTGTGATGCATTAATGAGCATCAGATGGCTATGGTGCATTCAGGAGCATGGGACATTTTATACTTAGGAAAGAAACATAAGCGGAACAGAACTTAACACGCAATAATGTATTTTATTCAGAAACATTGTGGGTTTCTTTTTAATACACTGAGATGCTTTATAATTGTATTTCTGTCATTTTTTGATTATGCACACCTGCTAGCTTTTTATTCTAAAAAAATATATAATTTACAGGAGCAAATTATCAAAGTTTTTCAAAAGCCTGTTTAAAAGCTCCAAATGAGGCTTCAGATCATACAGCGACAATTGCACTGTCATTGTTTTACAGGCAGAATTAACATGTGCTGACCCTTGTCCTTTAACTACCGATGGATACACAGGAATACAGTCATACCAGAGTCATCAACTCCTCTGAGATAGCGCCGGGATGCAATTTTTGGCAATTTCTATATATATATATTTTTTTAATTCAGTGTATAACATAAATGCATTAATACCTAATTATATTAGAGTGTTAAATTCTGTTTAAAGCAACAGATCAAATGTCTCCTGACCTTTACTGGTTGATGATTTTCTTTTTTTCAGACACAGCTGATTCTAAATTGATTACCCCTGGTTTAATGTTTGTAAACACTTATTTCGCATCATGTGCTCCATCCAATGCAGATCATTGGCTCCATCCATATCTAGTGAAAACTAGTGTAATTGGATGAGTCATATAGCATAAACACTCACTGGGTTAGCTAAAGGAAATCATCAGAAGCAAGCAGGTGTTCTTCAAACTTCAAACACTGATGTCTATGCCATGCTACAATGTGGGATTCAGAAAAAGATGTTGAAAGTAATACTGAAAGATTGGGACACGAAGCTGGCGAGGAAGTATCAGGAGATGAAGACGTGGACAGCATGAGATCCTTGGCCCTATCTCAAAAGAATTTTTAGAAATAGTTGAAAACTTGAGCTTTCAATAGCCATATAGTGGCATCTGGCTGTTTTTTTTTTTTTTTTTAAAGGTTACTTTCTACTTTTATACTTTATAAGTAGTTTTGGAGCACATACTTTTTTCACTTTTACTTGAGTAAAGAGATTTAACTTGATACTTTAACTTTTACCAGGGGTTTTTAAACTGCAGTATATCTATATACTTCTACTTAAGTAACAAATGTACGGGTACTTTTGACACCACTGATCACTTGCAATCTATAGTCGCAGGGCATACTGTCATAAATTAAAAATTCACACATTAAAATGTGACAAATTAAAATAGATTCTGTCACTTGATCCCCAGAAATGAGCCAGTTTTATGCATGTCACCCTTTTTTTTTAATGCTTAAATATCTTCCTGTTCACCAAAATGAAAAGCTGCCTTTTATCTTAGTTATTGCGTTTAGATCAATGACATCTCTTTATCTTTGATTACCGAGCTGATGCGTACATAAGTGATTTTGGTAGTGAACCACGGATATGACCAGTGGGTGGATCTGACATTCAGGGGAAAACATATGGGGTTAATTAGGCAGAGTTTTTCCATGGATAAGGTTCAGCTAAGCCACAATAGGGACCTGCTGAATAGGTGGTCTCGAGCCATTTGGCAAGCCAATTGTGGGCAGCCTGCGAGTTAGCGACATGAAAGTATCAGGTGTTAGCCAGCAAATGATCCGGGAAAGGTGAGGCTGGGTGAGCAGACTGGTGGCTTCAGGATGCATAGGAGGAGGGCGGCCATGAAGGGGAAACTCGTCTGTTTGCAAACCCAATGTTTTATTTGAATAAGATATTTAAGGCTTTCAAGAATCCTGTTTAAAAAAAGTGATTGCAAATAGAAAAAAAACATGATAAACTTATTGTACTTATTATAAGAGGTATGACATAATAAAAATTTAAAGTCACAGCAAAGGAAAGTTAAAGGATTAATGTTCACCCTAAATAAATGTTTTAAAATGGTTAGAATTGATTTTATAACCTTGTGTGCAAATCTGTTTTAATCCGTTTTTTGAGCTGTATTAAAGGGCATCGTGAAGCGGTGGTGTAGTGGTTGAAATGGAAAGTTTATGACAAGGGAAGGCTGCAAGGTTTCTGGTTTAAATCCCACAAACTTCCACTTGAGGTCCATGAGTAAAACTCTTAGCCCCAGAATGCCAGCAATCTAAGGGACTGCATATTCAATTCAGTTTATTTATTAATGAATCAACTGAATTTTATTCATTTAGTGAAAATAAATAAAATGTTCTATCATATTTTCCACTGGCTAAATTAGCACCATTGCTGCTGTTAATTATTTGAAAAGCAGCAATGCCCTAACAGGACTCAGGGCATTGCAACCTGAGTCCCAATGCCCAGGTTGCATGCGGGACTCCATATGGCGCCCATGCAACTCGGCGGCCACAGAGCAGCAAGGAACAATTAACCGTTTCTATTCATTTTAATTCACATTAAGAATTTAGCGCTGAAACACTGTACCTGTCATCATAGAACACATTACAGGAAACAATTCATTTACATCATACAGTCAGATTAGTTCTATTTAAAGAAAACCAGCTGATTGCATGGAGTTATTGACGTCGAAGGATTCGTAGCTCCTGGACCAACCTTGGACATTTACTTGTATTTTGCTGTTGTCTCTACAGCAATTCCTCACACCAAGCATGCATATAGCAACAGTAGAGATGAAAAACTCCCTTTTAACGGGACGAAACCTCCAGCAGAACCAGACTCAGTGTGATCAGCTTTCTGCAGAGGCTGCATGGGTGTTCAAGGAGAGAGTAGACATAAATAAAACAGCATATCCTGAACATTTACTTATTTAAGGATCAGTGATTTCCCTTCTATGAAAGAAACATTTAAGCAGATTAGGTGAATTGGTTTTCATATTAATAGAGATGAAAGAAAACACATACACTGAGTAACAGTAACAGTTGAGCCCATAGCTATGTCCAAGAGAGAAACAGGAATACGGATTAGAAAATAGCCCGAACTCTGTCTTCTATAATCAAAGATGATGAAACTACTGGAATTTACAGGAAAAGGCAGAGAGCATAACGTTAGAGGTTGAGCTAACAAAGACAGCAGAATGGGAGAATAGAGATAGAATGAAACAGAAAAAAAAGGGGTTCCTTATGTCCTCCAGCAGTCTAAACCTATAGCAGCATAAATAGAAAGATAGCCAGGATAACCAGAGTCACTCCTGCTATATGGTTTATTTCATGAAACAAATATGCAGTTTTATATTAATATATTGTTTAATCATGTAGAAAGCAGTATTAAGATATATCAAAAAGGCCTTTTAATACAGGGCCACATTGATGGGCAGATATGGAAAGACCAGCATAAATATCTCAGAGAAACTTTTCTTTCAGTCTGACAGTGATCAGAGTACAACTAGTTACAAACATTTACATACTTTTTAGGGTTAGTTATTCAATGTTATGTTTCATTTTCTACCTAGTAACTTTTTATTTCCATAATTTCAGAACATGCTTGATATTTAATTTTTATTTTATTTTTTTGTGTCTATTTTGTACTATTAATTATAGTAGTTTAACTTATTAAAGCTACTTTATACTTGTTTATATTAAGCTACGGGTGGAACTAAAGAGTATAAAAACTCCATGACACTTTTACTGTACATAAATGAACTAAATTGTGGTTTAATAACTTCTAGTAACACTAGATGAGGCATACCAATACGAGATTGTAAAGAGCACTAACAAAACTGTACTGGGTTTATAGTAGCTGCGTGAATGATCTAATCATCAAACTATTGATTGCAACTATAGTTATTATTAGCAGGCAACGAAATCAAATTTTGCGTAGAATCCACGGAAGCTTTAATTGCCCTACTACCACGATTCTTCAACCCACTGCTCACAATAGGATGGGTTATATGCAGAACACACATTTCATTAGAATTTATAAAGTTGATATGACATAGAGAGTTGATAATCAGCAGTGTCTCATAATGTTGTTTATAACTTTTTTTAGATTAGATTAGATGTGATTAGATGAGCTTTATTGATCTCACAGCGGAGAAATTCACTTGTCACATATTGGCATAGAAGTTACAGAAGGTGCAAACAGGGAGGAAAAAGATGCATTAAGAATAAGCAATATATATGCAGTATATCCGGGTATATACACAGTATATCAAGATAAATAGGACTAAGGTGCAAGTGTACATGTATTGCACATTAGTTTTTATCATAATGTGTAGAGGCAGACACCCTTTCTAGGTTTAAGGCTAGACTTAAAACTTTTCCTTTTTGTACATAAAACATATGGTTAGAGGAGCTCAGGTTATCCTGAGCTATCTCTATAGATTCTGCTGCTATAGGCTTAGACTGCTGGAGGACATAGGGACCCCTTTTCATCATTCTGCTACATTCTATCTGTATTCCCCACTCTGCAGAATCCTTGAACCCCAGTCGGTCTCAGCATAATTGCCGTTCACACTGAGTCTGGTTCTGTTGGAGGTAGGGGTTGTCGATACTAAACTTTTCAACTTCGATACCGATACTAAGGAAAATACTTGCGATACTCGATACCATTTTGATACCACAAGGATAAAAACAAAGACTCCAAAATTCTACAGAAAATTTTCATTAATAAATAAAATACAATAAATAAATACAATACTTCATTTGTATGCTGTGCACAATATTAAGCAAGCTTGATAAAAAACTTATAAAATTAAAATTAAAGTGTTCCTTCCTTGGCTATGCTGTGCACACATAACAATGACACTATAGCCAAACTGGTTAAGAAACAAAAATAATTCTCAGCAGCTGCACCATGTTACAAAAAAAAAGCCTGAAACTGAAAAGTGCAGAGAGAATTATTCAATCACACAGTGTTCAGAAAGTGCATTGTCCTCTATTCTGCACTTTTAGATGAATGATGAATGGCTTGGGTACACCCACTGGTGGTGGCACTGTATACGATGCTTTTCAAAATGAGTATTGTATCCGGATACAACATTTTGGTATGTGGAGTACTTTTAGTTTCGATACTTTTAACAACCCTAGTTGGAGGATTCTTCCTGTTAAAGGAGTTTTTCCTCTCCAGCATAATAAGCTACAAGCATGCTTAGTGTAATGGATTGCTTAGCCGAGGTCAATAGCCTCTGCGTTTACATGCTTAAAAATTTTCCACGATCCGATCCAACAGCAGTTGGGTCCGGGAAATTCAAAATCTCCGTTTACATGGACACTAAATGAAATGATCCGATCATGGCGTGTATTAGCGCCATGTACCAAGCGTTGGATCAGATTAAATCTTTTAAGCATCGCGCAGAACTTCCTGCCAAACTTGGCAGTTCTGTCTCTTGCGTCTGGTTTTAAGGAGGCCTGACAAACGATGCGCTCGGAAGCGGCGGAAAGAAAAGCGAGGAGAGAGGAGAGGAAAAAAGCGGCAACATGAGCAGAAATGTATGAGAGAAAATGTAGAGAATGAACGATTGATGAACCGGCGTGGGAAAGCGAGTGGGCTGTGGAGAAGAGAAAAAGAGAGGAAGAGGAGGAGGATAAATTCCTGCTTCCTGCAGCTTTAAATGAACTTGAGTGTATAAGTGGGCGTTCCTGGGCTTCCTCCCGCCATGTTGTTCACTGCGAGAGCGAGAGAGCCCGGTGGTTTTCCTGTTGTTGACAAAGCGAGGAAAAACGTCACGCTGGCGTCATACACATCGCGCCAGTGAAGATTATTTTACTCTTAAGATCGAGATGGGTGTTTTACGCATGGGCATGTCCGATTGGCGTCGGCAAAAACCACCTCTCTCATTGAATTAAATTTAGATCGATCGGACCCGAATGGGATTAGAGTCTTCAGTCTGACATGTTTACATGAAAACATTTTTTTACTGATCTGATCAGGCCTTCAATCCGATTAGTTGTGTCCCATGTAAGCGTAGCTATTGTAGTCGATGCAATTTCAGCTGGTTTTCCTTGGAAAGAAACTTTTTGAATCAATCTGACTGAACAGATGATCTGGTGAACACAGAAGAAGTGCCTTGAGATGATGTGTGTATTAATGAATTGCTGCAATAATAAATACAACAGGTCAAATAAACTGAATATAATTTTATGGTATATTTAGCTTCAGGTATAATCATGCTGTAAAGAGTTTATTTAGTTCCCTACATTTAAAAAATAGAAAAAAGAATTCATATAAGGAATTTTCTTTCATTTTTTGTGAATTATTTCAACAGATCAAATTGGAACATATAGTTCCAGGTGTGAAGGGAGACTCATCGGGCCATTCAATAATGGAGAATTCTGCAAACAGAAGGCTTGATAAAGTTTTAAAGATAAAGATGACAACAGAGTGGGCAGGTGGTGTAACGGAAGGAACCAGCAGAGAACAATCAGAACCAGGAAAATCTATAAACAGAGGAGATGTGATCAATGAGAAGGCAATGGCTCATCGGAGGAATGTAGAGCAGCTGTGATAGAGTTGGGAGGAGGGTAACTGAAGGAAGGAGGGCAGTTTAAACTATACTAAATACACATACAAAAATTATAAGACAGCAAACTGAAATCAACAATAATAAAAGAAATAAAGGGCTAATAATGAAAGATCCTAAAGATAATAAGAAAGAGCTGTAGATGTAAAAATGTCATCTCCAATAAAAAGCAATCAGGAACTGATCACTAAACAACCAGAATACAAAAAAAAACCAAAACATAAGCAGCTGTTTACCGTAACAGTGTTTTCTGAAAATTACCAAATCAAAAATAAATATTCCTTGAAAACTCTTTCTGTCATTTGATTGAAATAAACATTTTAACAGATTCAGAGATTTAAAGTCTTTGGATCTCACTGTACTCTGGTTTTATGAGGTCTTGTGTAAAGCTGACAACTACAGTTTTGGATCAGTGCATACCATGGCGTTCAGGAAAGCTTCCATGTTCCTCAACATTCCCTTTCTAAGTATGACTCATCTATGGCTAAAATGTTTTTGTTCGGTAGATCTCAAACTATGTTCTCGGGAACCAAACGCACAGATTATGGATCATAGCTGGAAATTTAAACCTTGGTTTAAGCTTTTCAAATATTTACTCTGATCTGCAGGATGAGGTCACCTGTTTTCATAATTAACTCTACAGACACTGGAGAGATGTGCAAAAGGAAAGAACAGGCAACTAATAATAGGACAACAGGAAAACAGAAACAAAGTAAATTTAATTTGTTGATTTTCTTTTAACCTTTCTTTTAAGTTTGTTCACAGAACATTTATTATGTCTCTTTGTGCTACTTTTAAGAAAACCCCTTTTGTTTATAGCGTATTCATAACAAGTCCAGAGCTCATGTCCAGCAACAGCCTAACTTATGCAGCGTAGTACCCATGAAATGATACAGAGGCCAGTGTCCTGAGGGGGGCAGTGATGCGCCCAGAGGCGTCCAGTCTGTATAAAAAGATTTTTTTGATTGCGGTATTAACCCAGCCCACCCCAAAAAAAGAAAAACAATAAATAAAAACCTCACACTTCAAAAACGATTTAGAAATAAGTGAAAATGTCTTAAATTAAGTGTGTTTAGCCTTGATTTCAGTAGGTAAATAAGATGATTTGCCAGTGGAAAGAGTATTTTTACTCTTAAAATAAGATAATTACATAATATGCATTTCAAATAAGACAATGCAATTGGGTTTTCTTATTTTAAATGTAAATTGTCTTGTTCAATTGCCAAGGTGTCTCACTTACCTACTCAATTCAAGAAAAAAATGCACTTATTTGATGAAAAAATTACTTATTTAGATAACTTTTTTTGTAGTGCACCTTCTGGCTCCCCCTATGATGGGGATGAAGTCTGGAGGAGAACTGATTGACGGTTTCCTCCTGTGAACCCCCTTTATACCAAAACGCTGCCAATACACCATTATACAGTAGCTGGAAGTTAGAAACACGTTCAGCGCTCGTCTGGAATGTCATGTTGTTTTTAAGAGATCTGACCCACATGAAGAAAACCACTCAGAGAAACCAGAGTAAAAGTTTAACAAATGGGTTGGATTCTGGGGAACTCAGAGAGCTGGTGAACCCGAACTGGAAGTGAGAAGGCAAGTTCACAGAGGTTAGTTCAAGGTTTGTGGGAACTTTGAACGACGTCTTGCAAAAACAGAGATAAACGGGACTCACAATTGCAGAAAAAGGTTTCTTCCCAGAATCCAGTCAGTGTGGGTTTTTCCAGAGATTGAGGGACTCGATTGGATGGCCGGACAGGTTTTGGTTTGGTTGGTTCCTGAGGAGCAATGGAGGCGGACTTCCACTTAGGTTTCCTGGAGAACTTGAACGGGGACGTGAGGAGATTAATCCCCTGCTCAGTGTGAAGCTCAAACGAATACAATCCTTGCAGGGGAGAAGGCCAAACATCAGTATGAATGATGACTTCCTGCCGAAGGCAAAGACAAAAACATCACTTTAGACTCAGAGAAACAAAGACTCAGACTGAGCTAAACTCAGCTTGGCGCTAGATTACCCAAAACTGGCAAACACTCTAGCGTCGAGGTAGTGGCAGTTTACCGCTTAAGAAGTCCTCGGTAATGAGCCAACCAGCCACACGACTAACACGAACAGGGCACCACCTGGGTGGTGGAGGGGGAAAACAAAAAAACACAACCCACACAGACTGGATTCCTAACATGGAACACGTCAGATAAGATGTGTTGGAGATAAGTTCTTGATAGGTTACGCCAGAAGTTATGCACAAGTTACTCAGAGGTGTTTAGGATAAACTAGACTCCACAAATGATGAGTAACTGACACTGAACGTATGTCAACCATTAGATACCTGACCTGTAACTTATGGTCCATGTATGGCTTATGCTGGCCGGACCTACTTCGCCCCATGTCAACATGTGCCAGTGTGTTCATAACTTATCCAGCGTAAGAACTGGACAGCTTTATTATTGGAATTGCTCCAGACCTGGCTGTGTAGAAAACACAACGTAGCATTTCAGATAAAGTCCCTTAGTTGAACTTCTTAAACATTTTATTTGTATTTTGTTTAATGTTTGCCTTCAGAATATAATTAGGCCCAAACATTTCCAGTAAAACTAAAACAATACAGAATTTTGAAGACAGGATGAACTTTGACCTTCTGTTCTTGCCGAAGTAGGGATACCATTTCCAGAACTTTTGTGAGTTAACGTTTGGAATTATCCCAGTTAAAGTGGTTTTGAACAGGATACAGGACCTTTTGGCACATGTTTCTTTTAAAACAAAGCAGACATATTGTATTCACTCATACATAATGCATTACCTCCAAACAGTTTCTTCTCTCTGATTGTGTAACCCTTCAACCTTAAGCACTTGAAGAAGTCTAAAGAGAATATGCAGCTCAGATTTACATAGTGGAGTTGTCTCAGAACAGATACAGCTTTGACGCTATTAAGCCTAGACATGCTACATTTTCTTCCCTTTCTGTTTGTTATCTTATGACTTCTTCAATTTATTTTGGAGCTCCATGCAGTTGTGACCCCCTTAGGTTGGGAGCCACTGGTTTAGATAATGTGAATCAGCTGTTGGCTTGTTTACAGAATGTTTAATCATCTGACTGCTTTAGTTTTCTACGCCCTGTAGCGGTTCCTTTGGTATGCTGCCACTGCTGTTTTGAGTTGAATGTCATCACATCTGAAAAAAGACCAGAGATTAAAAAAAAAAAAAATCCAGTGGAAGCAAAGGTCAGTCCCAGCTGAAGGTCCTTAAGTCATGAATTTGACAGTCATGTCTCTGGTACCTGTTGCTTCCTGACGTCAAGGATTAACAAATAGATGGGCTCATAGTGAAATCTAAGCCTGTTTAGATCCCATTGTATGACCTCTGATCATGTGACGTGCACCATCTGTGTGAATAATGTCTTCCCTTCATTGAACGCTTTAAAGCATTTGGCTCTTTGTATGAATTGACATTTTACTTGGAGACCTCTGGCAGAAAGGCTGGAAACACCGAGAAAAAAAAATACAAATTACCATTTTCTATGTGGCAAATTTGGTTTCTCTTCATTCTGAGGGTGACATTTTCATTCTCATGCATCATTTATATGCCCCCCAGACAACTAGAAAACAGGGGATAGGGAATAAAGAATACAGCAGATGAAATTCTAAACTACCAGTGCCGTTTGGATTAAGGCAAATGCGTGTGTGCAGCATTGTGTCTGTGTAGGAATATGAATGGGTGCGAGTACTGTCTGGAATTTCTGTCTCTATCTGTGCATTGCAGGTTGTGTGTGTATGCGTGGGATTTCTCTGTTGCATCTGAGAGTGTCGCAAATATACGTGAATAGAAACAGTGGGGCATTCCAAGCAATGTTGCAGGTCCCGAGGATAATTCTACCTTTCAACTGCTACCCATTTATTTCATAGCAACAGCACTGTCATCTCCCCCCGGTCAAGATGAAAAGCATCGTTGTGTAAAGAAATTGAAATGAAAATCCTTCTGGACCCAGCAGGACAGTGGGGTGGGGGCTGTATTATCTATGACTCAATGGTACTTCCCTGGGATAAGATCTAATTCTTGCAGGAAATTTTCCTCATGTGGCCACCTGCTGTGGTCAGCTTTGTCCCAGGATCACAAGTTGTTCTGGGTGACCGGTCACTGGACATGGCGAGAGGAATGCACTCAGCTCCCCACTGACATTTAGATCTCTTTATTTTCTCCTTCATTCAGTCTGGACCTGACTTGGAGAGATAGGTCTTGGGGGAGAATGTTGGATGGCTAGGGGTGGGGTCTCTCAGTGAAGAGAATTAAAGAAAGGGGCAAACTCATCTCTCTTTCAACGGACACTGCAAAGAATTGTTTTATTTTTTAATTTTTTGCCATTGATCCAACAAAATAAATATATTTGATTAATTTGAATTTAGTATATGTAAAATAGTAGTTGATATTTAAATTATACAATGATATTCTCATGACCTAATGAAATTGACTTCTATCTGTAGTCTTACTTGATAAAATCGATCACAATTTCCTCTTAGAAAGGCTTGGTGATGCTTTATGGAACCAGGTCATAGCAAAAGGATGCTTTGTATGGTATTTGTACAGTATTTCTTAAAAACAAAAACACTGTTTTGATGTAAATATACAGTACTAATGGGAAATAAACATGGTTGAAAATGCTTTTAACTGCATTTTTGGACTATATATACAGGAGCAGCCATTAAAAATGGCCCTTCCCAGTCAAACACCAGCTCAGTGGCAGCCTACTTCCCTCCAACTCCCAGCAAAAATCCCGTCCAACTTCCAGCCACTGGAGTGAACTCCTCCTTCTCCTGGGCGTGCATATTTTTTCACTGAATTACAGAGTCTGACCAGGAGATGACGCTTCTCTTTAGATCTTAATATCTGCCTGGCTGTGTGTTTCCTGGATGGGGCCGCCATTTACAGTTGCCTTTTTGTATCTATGCTTCTTTTTTCTATGTCTGCTTCTGTCTCCCTTGAACCCCAGTAGATGACTCAGCAGATGGCCGCTCACACTGAGCCTGGTTCTGCTGGAGGTTTTCTTCCTGTTAAAAGTGGGAGTTTTTCCTCTCCACTGTCGCTACAAGCATGCTTAGTGTGAGGGATTGCTGAAGAGTCAATGAGTCGATGCAATCAGCTGGTTTTCCTTAGATAGAAAACTTTTGAGCCAATCTGACTTTAGATCTGGTGAACTGTGAAGTACCTTGAGATGATGTGGCGCTATAGAAATAAACAGAATTGAATTGAATTTAAATCATGACAGAAAAAAATACTTTTGTACAAAGATTGATGTTTAAAAAGGAATTTAATGGGAGCAGCCAAGGGCCCGTCAAGGAAAGTGCTATACTACTGTACAAAGTGCTGTTAAAACCCAATCCAAAATGCTACGAAGGAGTCAAAAAAGAGGGGACACATTTCTCCTATTTTCACCTCCCTTCATTGGCTCCTTGTTAAAAGAAGAGTAGAATTAGAAATGACCCTCCCCACCTAAAAAGCACGGATCAAATTCCAACTTTTAGTCTTTGGGGCAGATGCTTTGTGTACTTTTAAGGATGTCTTTAAAACTTTCCATTTTTATAAAGCTTATAGCTAGAGTGGCTTCTTAAAATAAGTGATTTTTTTCTTGAATTTATGAGGTAAGTGAGACACTTTGCCCAATGGAATAAGACAGTTTACATTCAAAATAAGAAAAAGTAATTGCACTGTCTTATTTCAAGTGAAGATTATCACATTTTCTTATTTGAAGGGTAAAAATACTCATTCCGTTGGCAGATCTTCTGATTTACCAACTCAAATTAAGGCTAAATATACTTCATTTAAGAATTTTTTACTTCTTTCTAGATCATTTTTGCAGTGTGTTATCCTGAACTACTTTGTTGTAAGCTTCTATGCACTTAGACTGCAGGAGGACATAATTACTTCTTTTCTTACATGGCAATGTTCTCCTACGACTCTCCAGTTTTGCATCCCTATTGGATCTTTATAGTGGCTCACACTTAGCCTGACATTCTGTCTGGTTGTAATATCTGTCCAGATCATTTTAAGCAAGTGATCTCAAACTAAATCATCAAGAACCAGAGTTTTTCAACTTTTAAATGTGTTTCTCTCCCTACCCACCTGAATTAAATGGCTAAACTACCTGAACAGCAGTAAAGCTTTGTTTATACTGTTAAGCTGGAGATCTAATGGTAATAACTGATCTCTATACAGGCTTTTTAATGTTCAGAACCATTATTAGCCACCTATGATGTTCTTCCTTGGTTATGGTCTTCTTGGCTCTCTCATCAGTCTTGGGTCTGTCATCAGTGTGTCATCAGTCTGTCATGATTAACATTGTCTCTCTCATATATATAGCTATGCATGGCATTTGCTACAACGAACTGTATAAGCGTCTGTCAACCTCTAGACTTGTTACTGCCTTCGAGGTTTTCTGCTGAGCTGTGTCTCTCTCCTCGATGAAGCCACTAAAGCACTGCTGTCATTAACTTTAACTTAGATCAGTGGTTCTGTGCTTCATAAAGTTTTAGAAAGTTTTTGCCTGATAAAAGGACATTTTCTCCTTTCTTTGTTGCTATATACATTCTTTGATGCCAGTGACTGTGCACTGGGCTTCATGCTAACCCAGGAGGAATAAATGCTGAGCGAATGACCTGATCCAATCTTCTGGGTTTTTCTTAGACAGAAAACATTATAACTAATTTGAATAACAAACAAACTGGATTAATTTTGGAATGTACATGACCTGAAATATTTCTGTACAACACAATTGAACAGATTTGTTTTTTTTCATGCAAAGCACCTTAAGATGAAATGTGTTTAGCATTACATAAAGCTAATGAAGTGATTTGACTTTAGATAGTGTGATATTTTGGTTAAAGTTATAGAGGACGATCTTTTATTTCCGGTCGGAGCATCTAAATAAGTGATATGTCGACGTAAGGCCATCCTATGATCTCGTCCCATTAGCTATCCTTTTCTGCGCATGCAAACTTTCAGGAGTATAACTGTGGTGAGCTACGGTTTCAGACAGTCGTTGAAGCTCACTTTTCTCACAGTGGTTCTTTGAAAATGGCAGAGGGTCGTAAGAGAAAAAGTTTCTTCTAAATGTATGAGAAGAAATGAAAGGCATCAGAAAAGGCAGATATATCCCAGAATGCTTTGCGTGGAGAGTTCTCCTCGCAAAGCATTATGGGATTTGCTGTCACAGCGGCCCGCTGTCGCCATAGGCTGTCACTACCTGACAAAAATGGCGCAGGAGGAGTTACGTGAACAAAGGGGACCAAAAATCAGTGATCAGCTGCTGAAAGGTCAGTTAACTGAGTTCACTATAAAGTTCACTATATAGTCCCCACTCTATGTGGAAACAGTAAGCTTGTACGAGCTATGAGAACAGCACATTTTAAACAGAGCGTGCACGAGGAGAAATGGACTTGTGCACGCTCTTGCACGCACATTGTTTTTTTTTTAAAGTGGAGAGGTCTTTTTAAACATTGCCGACAATACCTTTAATTAAAAAAGGACAGCATTTACATGCTAATGAAAACATGTGGAAGTGTATCATATTTTATTTTCTCTATAAACACTCACTTCTAATATTTATGTTAGTTATGAAATACTCTGTTTGGCTTTAAATGTTGTCTGCTGAGCCACAGATTGCATACCCCTCCTGTGTTCTCATATATAATATTGTTTTATCTTAACACATGTAATGTTAAAGACCCGTACTGGATGCTTTTAAGGGTTTCATTTCAGAGCTAATGATTAAGCTGACTATCACACATTAAGTCACCCTGATTTAGCGAAATAACAGAGCCAGATATGAGGTTAAAAACCTGATTACACGGTGGTGGATGTCATTCTGCAACTTAAAACAACCTACTGTCAGAGTCTTGGTTTGTTAGTTCCTGTTTTTCTTGGTTTTCCATTTGTTGTCCTCTGCTGCCCTCTTGTGTCCTCTTTCCCTTGCTCTGTTTTCTGTTCTGCCCTCACCTGTTTTCAATCCCCTCGTTAGCCCTCTCTTTGTCTCTGTCCCTTTAAAAGCCCTCCCTCTTCAGTTCCTGTTTGCTGGATCCTTGTCTAACGTCTGTCTGCTTACCTCGTCTCTCCCTGGTTCCCCCCTGATGTCTCCTTGGTTCTGGTTCGTTGTTGTTTTGTTGGATTTTTTGATTCCTGCCTCAGTTCCTGTAAACCTAATTAAACCCACTTAAATTCACCTCTGCCTACCTGCTTCTGCATTTGGGTCCTCCAAACTAACACCAAACCCTGACACCTACACCAAAACTGTTGCATAGTAGATTAGGATTATTTTGTATAAATTTAATTATGTGTTTGTTTTTTTTTATTATTTTGCAAATTTGTCAGATGAGGCTGAAGCTCCACAGTGATGGGCCTTTCGCTGACCGTTTACTGTTTCCATTTAGTTAAATTAATGATAGGGGGGAGAAACATTTCCCTAAAGCCAAGGCATACACTGTGCAATATTTTCAATCATTACACACAGCTTCAAGTCAAACTGTACGATGAATCACAGGGTTCAAAAGTTCCAGCTCATGTTCGACGCTCTGATGCGATCTACCTGCCCACACTGTACGTCTAAAAACCATGTTGTCCTCAGTGCTGAGAGATGGCGCTGGTTGGACTCGTCAATCTGGAAGAAGAAGAAGAACTCCCCTGTTTTCACTTGCGCAGTGCTCTAGGTTCTGGTAAATCGGCTCATAGCTCTGCTTCAACAGCAAGATTTGTCCACAACCACGTAAAGACGGCTTACTGAATTTCAGACATGTTAGATTTTCTCCCGACCTTACGATTTCTGATTGGGAGGTGGTCGTTAGAGGCTGATTGCCCTTGGCGTATACTACAAGACGCACGATCAGGCTGAAAGTCGACCCCATTGAAAAAATTCTTGCACGACTGTAGTATTGGCCCGAAAAGGGCTAAAAATTGTGCAGTGTATGCCCGCCGTTAAGTTTTTGATCTATTTTTTTTTTATAATTTCTATTTATTGTGTCTGTTCTTGAAGTTGAATTTGTATAATCTCTTGTGTTTGCCTCCCTAATCCAGTACTCCTGTATCAGGGGTTCTTTGCAGTGGTTGATCATTTATTCTGACGCTGCTTCTGCTGGATAAGAACAAGTCTTTCCTTACTACTGTCATCATTCACTTGCTCAGGGGGGCGGGCTTTAAGGATGATGTTGTACATCTTGGATTACACTGAATATCAATCTGAGCATACGATCTGATTCAACCTGAGAGGATTTAGACACACTTTGATTTTAAATAGAACAGGGTTCCTAATAACTGGATATGGATCGGTCTAACTAAAGAACTGGGTTCAAAAATGTTCCAGATTCCTTTTAGAGGAACTGGAGCTACATAATATACTGAATTAAAAAATCATTTAAAAGAGAACCACTGATATATGTAGGTCATATTTAACTGACTTCATTTTTATGTGCTGTTTTTTTCAGTGGAGATTAAACCAATCAGAAGCTCAGTAAACTTTATGCAAAGCAGAACATTTATACAATCAGAAACTTCTATTTCACAGAATCCTTTTTAGCGTATCCATTTATGTACCTTTTACCTTGAGATAAAAGTGATGAGCTTTATATCTTTGCTGATTCTGTTAGAACATGAAAAGATCAACACTTTTTGATCCATTTTCTGGCTTTCTCTTTAATGAAGAAACCGTTTCAACAGAAAAGCTGCATATTTCCTAAATGTTTAAGGTAGAAAACACTTCAAACAACACAATCACCAATAATCTCAGCCTGAAAAGGTAAAATAAAAAGATTTTATTGTTTCAAGAGAGCGATTTTACCAATTTATAACATTGTTTAGTAGTTTAATGTCAAGTATTATGATTGATTAGACTTCAATGTTTAGTCAATGCTGATGTTACAAATGCACAATTACTTATCTTCTACTTCAGCAGAACAAAAAAGGACAAAATACATCAAGTGGTATAAAGACAGACCAGCTCAGATCAACTGGTGGTTTTAAGCTTATAATTCAGCTGAAAGCCTGGGGGGGGGGGGGGAATTCATGGATCATGGCAGCAGAACAATGGATCTTTCCAATGAAGTCAGCTCTGAGCCAAGGGACAAATTTCACCAACAGACACCTTTTGTTTCCACTCTCACTAAATCAGCTTCACCATGCCATAGAATTAATGTCCAGTTTTTCTTTCCCACTGTGTGCATGGCGAAGGAACAGCTGCCATTAGTCTTTACCACACGTCTTTGCACCATAGTGATTCCACCCTCATTATTTACAGTGATTAACGTTTCTGCATTGCATGGTAGTGGATGGTTGAACCCTGATTGGCCCGTTCACCAACAGCAAAGAAAATCTGTTGATCAGAACTATTCTTCTGTCCCAGAATGAGCAGGATGCCAGCGATCGTTGTTCCATCAATCAGCGGTATAATCTCCTTATTCATCAAAGTGCTCATTATTTACTACTGTTAATAAATAGAAAGTAAAGATAATATGTAGAAATCCATGAGGCATTAATCCAGTAATACAGGTGCTGGTCATAAAATTAGAATATCATGAAAAAGTAGATTGATTTCAGTAATTCCATTTAAAAAGTGAAACTTGTATATTATATTCATACATTACATACAAACTCATATATTTCAGATGTTTATTTTGTTTTAATTTTGATGATTACAAATGACAACAAATGAAAATCTCAAATTCATCATATCAGAAAATTAGAATATTGTGAAAAGGTTCAAAATTGATGGCCCCTGGTGCCACACTCTAATCAGCTAATTAACTCAAACCACCTGCAAAAAGCCTTTAAATGGTCTTTCAGTCTAGTTCTATAGGCTACACAATCATGGGGAAGACTGCTGACTTGACAGTTGTCCAAAAAGGCGACCATCGACACCTTGCACAAGGAGGGCAAGACACACAAAAGGTCATAAGCTAAAGAGGCTGGCTGTTCACAGAGCTCAGTGTCCAAGCACATTAATAGAGAGGCTTGAAGGGAAGGAAAAGATGTGGTCGAAAAAAGTGTACAAGTAAGAGAGATAACCGCACCCTGGAGAGGATTGTGAAACAAAACCCATTCAAAAATGTGGGGAGATTCACAAAGAGTGGACTGCAGCTGGAGTGAGTGCTTCAAGAACCACCACACACAGACGTATGAAAGACATGGGTTTCTGCTGTCGCATTCCTTGTGTCAAGCCACTCTTGAACCACAGACAGCGCGAAGCGTCTTGCCTGGCTAAAAGAGAAACAGGACTGGACTGCTGGTGAGTGGTCCAAAAGTCATGTTCTCTGATGAAAGTAAATTTTGCATTTCCTTTGGAAATCAAGGTCCCAGAGTCTGGAGGAAAAGAAGAGAGGCACTTCATCCACGTTGCTTGAAGTCCAGTGTAAAGTTTCCACAGTCAGTGATGGTTTGGGGTGCCATGTCATCTGCTGGTGTTGGTCCATTGTGTTTTCTGAGGTCCAGGGTCAACGCAGCCACATACCAGGAAGTTTTAGAGCACTTCATGCTTCCTGCAGCTGACCAACTTTTGGAGATGCAGATTTCATTTTTCCAACAGGGCTTGGCACCTGCACACAGTGCCAAAGCTACCAGTACCTGGTTGAAGGACCATGGTATCCCTGTTCTTAAGTGGCCAGCAAACTCTCCTGACCTTAACCCCATAGAAAATCTATGGGGTATTGTGAAGAAGAAGATGCAATACACCAGACCCAACAATTCAGAAGAGCTAAAAGCCACTATTAGAGCAACCTGGGCTATCATAACACCCTGAGCAGTGCCACAAACTGATCGACTCCATGCCACGCCCGCATTGCTGCAGTAATACAGGCCAAAAGGAGGCCCAACTAAATACTGAGTGCTGTACATGCTCATACTTTTCATGTTCATACACTTTTTCAGTTGGCCAACATTTCTATAAATCCTTTGTTTTTATTGGTCTTCAGTAATATTCTAATTTTTCTGATATGATGAATTTGAGATTTTCATTTGTTGTCATTTGTAATCATCAAAATCAAACAAAATAAACATCTGAAATATATGAGTTTGTATGTAATGTATGAATATAATATACAAGTTTCACTTTTTTAAATGGAATTACTGAAATCAATCTACTTTTTCATGATATTCTAATTTTATGACCAGCACCTGTAGTTATCTTATTGGTTAGGGCATGAAATGCTTTGAAAAATTGTTTCCAAATCCTTTTCCTAAGAAGACTTTTGAAACCAATGTGCTAAAAAATGGCAGGACATTTGAGATTAAGACAAACTATGGATTTATGGGCTGCTCAGTGGAGCAGTGGGTAGCACTGCTGTCTTGCAGCAAGAAGGTTCCGGGTTTGACTCCCACCACAGGGTTGTTCTGCATGGAGTTTGCATGTTCTCCCTGAGCATGCGTGGGTTCTCTCCGGTACTCCAGCTTCCTCCCACAGTCCAAAATCATGACTGTTGGGTTAATTGGCTTTTCTAAATCCTCCTTAGGTGTGAGTGTGTGCGTGAATGATTGTTTGTCCGGTTTGTCTCTGCCCTGCGATGGACTGGAGATCTGTCCAGGGTTACACCGCAGACAGCTGGAGATAGGCACCAGGACCTCTCGCAACCCTGCCTCGGATAAGCATGATGGAAAATAAATAAATGGATTTATTAAGTAACATTTTTATGGAGTAATCTCCCTTAATGAGACATCCTCTTTACTTTCTATTTCCAAAATTGATCGAAAACACATTTCAAATACCTGATTTTTAATTGTTTTTATTCTTTGTTTTCTTGATTAATAGCCCAATTTCCACTACCCTCTGAAAACCGATCTGGACCGAGCCTGGATCAGTTAATTGTGTGGAGCTCAGCTCCTTAAGAACGTTTCCTCAGCTCCTTGTGATGATCTACTACTACTGCGGTACTACTGCTCTCTAGAGGGAAACAAGCAAACCAACATGGCGGCACCCGTACCATTCAGGAAGTGTGCGGAGAGTCAGGTGAAGAAGGCAGCCTTTGGTGAATGAACTTAACGGAGTCAGCATTTGGGAAGTGGTTAAAGACAAACGATAGTCTAATTAGGGCTTACAGATGCACGAAACAACGACAGACGTTGAGGTTCTTCGAACTGCTAATGCTGCCTTCACACCAAAAGCAGCAGAGGCAGCAGGAGCAGCAAGGTTACATGCAAAGTCAATGGTAGACGCGCGTCAAAGCGCAGCAGAATGTCCCGCAGAGGCTGCTGTTGAATGGGATTCCTTCTGTCGGCGCACACGCCGGTATGTGAAGGCTCTGAGCGGCTCCGACAGAAATAATATTGGAAGGTAGGATGATAATCTGGATGAACTGACTGCAATGATTAAGTTTTCAGGTGGATTTTCCCACTTAAAAACACATTAAAACTACTTTATTCCCACTGATCACAGCAAATATGGCTGCAAGGCAGAGAAAAGGATAGAGTAGCTCGCCTAAGATCTTTTTGTAAGTGTGTCCACTCCAGCTGTACGGTAGTAATATTTCTGTCCAGTATTTGTTTTCATTGCAACACCTCCAAAAGTAATTTCAATAAATACAGCTATGTATGAATTCAGTTGCTTTCAGTTATGTATCAATTGTAGACACTATCCAGATCACACTCAGCCAGTCAGCCACTGGTAAGGGCTGTATCTTTTTCTTACAGTGTTCAGTGAAAATATATCGCAACGCATTGCGATGCATCGCAATATTTCAAGTATTGTGAATCATGACTTCTTTGCCAATACCCACCCCTATGTTGCATGGTAGGTAGCTAGGAGTTTTATGAATGTCTTAAGGCTGACTGTAAGAAGAATGAGGCGGTCTCCTCATGCACTCTTTGTTATCTGACAACTGAGCCAGAACTGAATCGCGTCGAGCCCTACTGATAAACTAGTACCAGTTTAGAGCGGTTCAGTTGTGAGTGCCATTTACACTCAACAGTTACCTTGGTTACTGTGCTCTAATCAATCTCGGCACATTTTCAAAAGGGTAGTGGAACCTGGGCTATTGCTTCAGATGTTAAGTGAAACACACTTAAAGAAATTTGGAGTGACATTTAATAAAAAATCATTCACTTATTTGCAAATTTTATTCACTAAAATTGAAGAGCATTTTACTTACCAAGAAGACTTGATTTAACATTAAAAACTCAAGTAAATTTACTTGTTTAAAAAAAAAATGTAACTTGTTTTTACACAAATTTTACACAAAAACCTAAAAATAATATTTACAGGACCTAAAAGTCACTTTTTTCAGTGCATCATTGTTGGTTTTCCAACTTCTTACCATTACGAAATGATGCCATTAACTTCTTTATGTTTTCTTTTCAATAGAAATCACCGTTACTGAAAGAAGTGAAACTAATTAAATTGACTTCCCTTTCTTCTTAAAATAAAAATAATAATCATAAAGCTTAATCAACCAAGAAAGAGTCTTAAAAGATACCTATAGCCCTCACTGTCCTCAGTCTTACCATAAACCAGTGGGCTGAGGAAATGAGTAAAAGAGGGAACAGAGAACCACAGACAGAGAGATTTGGCAAAACTTCAGTTTTATGAGCTCTTTAAAGGCTTCTAGTCATGCGCTACGACACCTTTTGGATTTCTTTACCAATAGTCTTAAGCCTTATGATTTAATTATGGCGTCTTTTTGGTTTATTATATTTTACTCTTGTGTTTGATTCTTTTCTTTTGATCCAATTGTTAGTAAACTTAAGTATTTTCAGGACCACCTGATAAGAGCTACGATATTGTGCATGCATGGTGCAAACAAGGCAGTCATTTTCACTGCTGACGTGTGGAAATTAAGGAAAAGACCAAGATCAAGTGTTAAAGAATGTTTGAAAGCAGCTTAAAAAGGGAAAAAGTAAACACCGTCAGGACAAACATTGGCAGCTATTGCTTTATTTCCATAAGAATATGTGGTTTTTGATTTGGCTCCTCTGAGTTTGTTATTATACCACTGATTACACTGTAAAAAAGTTTTTAAAAATTCTTAAATTAAGTGTATTTATCCTTAATTTGAGTAATTAAATGAGATAGTTTACCAATGGAATGAGTATTTTACTCTTAAAATAAGATAATTAGTGTAAATTGTAAAATGTCCTCCTCAATCCAAGAACAAACGCACTTACTTTAAGAAAAAATGAGTTATCTAGATTTCAGGTTTATTTTTTTTCCAGTGTACTACTGCAAAACTGATTTTATTTCAGGAGAATTAACTAATGGGGTATATTAATAATACATGGAAATTTGTGTTGCTTTAAAAAAATGGTGCAACACTAAACAGGAAATAGTCTCCAAATAGGCACCGAAGATGGTGTGATTATTCAGCACATAAAGACTAAGAAGAAGCCTTTTAGCTATTCAATGTCTCAGCAGAAAGTAAAAGTGAAAAACTATTCAAATGTGAAAGAGGAAGTATTCTGAGACTTGGAGGGAATCAGGATAAACATTAAGGATGTCAGGACTTTTAGTTAGAAAACATCCAAATGAGAAAACCACACTGTTTACATTGGATCACTGCTGCACCTTATGGAATGGAAATGTTCATTTCCTGCAAACAAGAGCAATGGGATTATATTCTAATAAAAATATTTATTAATTTTTCCCAATCTTCTCTTGTGTACAAGCTGACATATAATTAAATGGCCTGCATAAGATAAAGAAAAAAAAACACAGATTGTAAGACAGGATTTTTTTTTTCTATAGAAATTTTCAAACATTTGGGACAATATAGTCTAATAAAGAGAACATTTATATAGATGTTTAAGTCAGAATGATTTGACATTTAAATATGACTTCCCTACGACTTTAAAAACAACAGAATAAAAACATTTATTAATTTTCAATTGAAACATTCTAATAAAAGTATTTATTTATAAGGATGGATAAATTTCAGGCCCAGGCCAAAAACTAAATCTCAAATTTCTATAAGGGTTTGCAACAAATGAGGGGCAGTACACTGCATGTAAAGCAGAAACGGGAGAGGGAAGGAAATCTAACTTTAAGAGAAGAAGATTCAGTAAAATTATGCAAGATACGATGAAAAAAGCCAAACTCAACTTAATAGAGAGAGTTTTGTTGGAAAACCTTTAGTAGATTCTTTATCGCTCCAGCTAAAAAAAAAACAAAAAACACTGTAGCCTACCAGTTGATCAATATGTTGGAGACAATGTGGGGCCTGGAAGCCCATCACTGTCACTGTCTGGTCTTGTCCAATATTATTACCTTTCTGGCAGGAGATCTACAACATAATGCAAAATATATTGCAGACATATTCATTTTGAGATTGTGTCATATTTTGGCGTTTGACCATCACAATATACATATAAATAAAACATCATTTACTCATTTTCCCCATTGTATAACAGGAGTGCAACCCAGACTTTTTGGTCTTAACCAAAGGAGTTATGTTCGTAATCTTTTTATATTAATTTCTTCCAATGGTTTTTTTTTTGTTTTTTTTTTGTTTTTTGGAAGATAAAGGAAGAACCAAACCTAGAAAATGCTGTTTTAATGAACAGATAATAACAATAAAAATAGAATTGAAAGAAAAAAAGGGAAATGTTCATTTACTGTCTGAAAAGCTGCACAAAAAACATTTCTTAGGTATACACTGGAAAAACGATCTAGAAATAAGTAAAAAATTTCTTAAATTAAGTCTATCTACCCTTAATTTGAGTAGGTAAATGAGAGTTTGCCAAAATAATTAGTATTTTTACTTTTAAAATAAGATAATTAGATAACATGCTCTTGAAATAAGACAATCCAGTTGTGTTTTCTTATTTTAAATGTAAATTGTCTTGTTCCATTGGCAAAATGTCTGTTTTTCCACCTCAATCCAAGAACAAATGCATTTATTTTAAGATAAAAATTACTTATCTAGATTTTGATTTTTTTCCAGTGTCTGTATACAAACACTGGAAAAACGATATAGAAATAAGTTAAAAGTTCTTAAATTAAGTGTATTTACCCTTAATTTGAGTAGGTAAATGAGAGTTTGCAATTAGTATTTTTACTCTTAAAATAAGATTAGATAACATGCACTTGAAATAAGACAATGCAATTGTGTTTTCTTATTTTAAATCTACAGTTTCTTGATCCATTGGCAAAATTCTCTTTTAGCTTCTTAATTCAAGAACAAATGCTCTTATTTTAAGAAATAATGACTTATCTAGATTTAGATTTTTTCCAGTGAAATGACAGTAAAAATTGTTTGAGTCTAATACCAGGATCCTGCTGATAAGTTTAAAGAAGAATTACGCAGATAAACAAAAGCTGACTTTTCACTAATTAATCCATTTTTAAAACGTTGAGGACTGAGGTACTTTTTCCACTATGCGTCATTCACAAGATGGTAAATTAAAGGGAAATTAAACAAGAAAAAACGAAAATAAAGATAAAATAAGAAACAAAACAATCAGAGAGTATTTTTTTTAATTAAGACTTAATTATTCTAATCTAAATGTCATTGGATAAAAATTTCAATAGACTTAGTGGAGGAAAAGTTAAGAACAGAGCTTACACTGGAAATAAATCAAAATCTAAATAAGTAATTTTTTCTTAAAAACTAAATTTGATCTTGAATTGAGAAGGTAAGTGAGACACTCTGCCTATAGAACAAGAGATTTTATATAATCTTATTTTAGTAGTAAATTTTAGAAATTTAGAGTAAAAATCTTAAATGTCTAATCTAAAATGTTAAAGAAACTTAATTCAAGAAATGTTGACTTATCTCTGGATCGTTTTTGCAGTGTAGGATGAAGCATATGGTCCAAAACACGAAAGAATGTTGAAGAGAAACGATAGAAAGAAGTTAAAAACAACAGAATACAAGAAATAAAAAGAATCAATGAAGGATGGATAAAATGTATGAGGTAAGTATTGATTAATAAAAACCTGATTACATGTTTATACTATCTTTAATAATGTTTTTTCACACTTACAGAGTGTCTATAAGTGTTTAGGTTTTGGATGGAGGTGGCTTCTGTTTGTCCCTCTCTGTCCCCATCCCGTCCACGTCCTTAGGATTTTTTATGTCCATTTCACGCACCAGCGGAACAGAGGGCTGTTTCTTTGGAACTGGAGGCAGAGGCCTGCTCTGAGATCACCTTACCCTGCACAGTTTGGCTTTGTTATCGGATCTCCTTGGGCTGATGGACACGGTGCATCACAGAACCCGCCTTAATGAATGCAAGATGTCCAATCAGCAGCATATTTGGTCATCCGCTGCCGCCTTGGCAGCCCTCCTTCCTGCAGGCCGTTACCGTCGGACCCAGGAGACCCCCTGGATGATTTCAGAAGCAGATCTGTTTCCTCATCCTAATGGTTACTTAGCCGAGGGGAATCTCACAGATGCGGGCACCCACCACGCATTAAAGCCACCAAATACTCCACTGGAGTGGAAACACTGCTGACCCTGATATCACACCGGATAGTTAATCAGCTCTCGTCGGAAACTGATACTCATGTATTCTCTGAGTTTCAGATACACCGTCAGGTCCTGCATATACCTAACTAGATCAATCATTTAACTTTGTTTGTCTCTTTAGCCGACAGACCTGTTTTCATGCAGCTCAGTTTATTTTACAAATCCACTATAAGAGGCCATCTGTCAAATACCAGAGCAAAGCCCACACATGACATAGAGATGCTGAAAAAGTCCCCAGAGCTGGAAGAAAAGAACAATGTGATAAGTTACTGATATTAGGAACATTTTTAAAGAACTAATTGTAGAGTAAAAGAAAACAACTACACTCTAAAGTTAAGAAAAGGAGACAGAAGGAAGATAAAGGGTTAGTTTAGCTAGAGTGTCACATGTTAGAGTCCAAATGACAGCAGCCAGCACCGTAACATACAGTACATGTTTCCTTCTGTTTGTGCTATTTCTGTATTTCAAGGATCCATCCACAATGTTTAACCTGTTAACTGGCCACAAAAAATGACTAAAAACACCGGAGAAATATTAATTACATTAGCTGCTGTCTGTCAGGTTGGGTGGAGGTTTGAGAGGACCCAAATGCAGAGACTGAAGCTGAAAGTGGTTTCTAGTAGATTTATTTATCCAAAAAAGGGCAACAGAAGCAAAAATCTACAAAATCCAAAACTAGTGAAAACCAGAAAACTCACATGAAAGGGAGGAAATGACGACAAGCCAACAACATTGACTGAGCAGGAAGTGCATATATGGGAGAGAGAAACAAAGACCAGTCTAATCAGCAGATTGGGAGCAGGTATGAACAGAGGAGACTAGAAGGGAGCTAGGAGAAGGAGACGTACACAAGAGGGCAACAAAGAAATACCTAAGAACTCAAATGCAATCAAAAATAACTAGAATAACTCAAAATGGAAATAAAGCTTGCAGATAAAACTTAAACAGAACCAAAATCATGACAGTATCTTGGGATGGTTGATCCTGTAATATTGTCAGGATTAGGTGGTGTTGGTTAGAGGACCCAAATGCAGAGACAAGTAGGCTTGAGATGAATTAAAGTGGTTTAATTAAAGTTCACAGGCACAGAGGCTGGGGTTTCATAGGCGCCGAGGCAGGAGTCAAAAAATCCAACAAAAGCTCAAGAACCAGATTCTTGGAGACATCAGGGAAAAAACAAAAATCATATAACCAGGAAGAGACGAGGCAGGCAGACAGACGATTGTTCAGAGGTTGAAGAGAAGTAAGACTAGGATCCAGCAAACAAGAACTGAAGAGGGGGGGCTTTTAAAGGGGACAGAGACAGGGAGAGGCTAATGAGGGAATTGAAAACAGGTGAGGGCAAAACAGAAAACAGAGCAAGAGAAAGAGGACACAAGAGAGGGCAGCAGAGGACAACAAATGAAAAGCTGGAAGACAGGAACTAACAAGAAAACAACAACAAAATAATAATCAAATAACTAGGATAAAGAAACATGATGAAAAGAAAACTAAACACTAGAAATCAAGGAGCAAAAGAAAAACATAACAGAATAGTATAAATATAATAGTTTAATATAGTAAATATTGTATTTCCAAGCATTCCAAACTGTAATTTAATAAATTATCTAGTATCTGTAATTTTAAAAAATTGTACTGTAGGATCCTCTGGTCCAACACGCTTGAATAATTGTCTGAATTACCTCCTTAGAGGCATTTCACTCATCAGAGGTCACCTAATTGTAGCTCCTAACCCCAAGCCATGTACAGGAACAGAAGACCTCTCCTATTCAGCCAGGCCAACAATTCCCTTTAACGACCCCCCTTTCAGAGACATAGACAGGTATGGGGCATTGCAGGCTAACAAAGAAGCCAAACAACCCCCATTCCACAGGGGGGGACCCGTTCATCTGGTTCAGTTTGGATGTTTTCTAAACCAAATCAAGGCTTTGTTTTGGTTCCACTTTATAAAGTATGGAACTCAATGCTATTTCTGACATTTTGAATTGAAAAAGCTTCCTGGATGGAAGAGAAACGTCTTCAAACGTGGAAACAAAGTCCAGTGGATTGTTTTTATTTTTTTTATTTATTTTTTTGGAATAGCTCCTAGTCCTTCTCCTTCCATAGAGCCAACAGTAAGAACAGCATCCTAGTTTAGGAGAGGAGCTCAGGGGGGCTCTGCTGAATCTTCAGCTTCAGCCTTATGGGTGAAGCAATGGACAAGCACATGGATGATACTATCCATAATGGGACTTCAGCCTTCCAGAAAAAAAAAAAAAAACTATGAAACAGCCAGTTATATAATAGAACAAAGCTCTCCATTAAAAAATAAAAAAGAAACATAAGGTGTGTCATTGGCAGCTGTCAAACAGAGCACATGGGGAGAACTAATGGATTTCTGTTACATTAGGTGAACTTTGCTGTGCCTATAAAGCCCAAAGGATTGTGGGAATTCAGGTAGCTTCTAAGCAGCAGATAGAAATGTCAGGAGGTCCTTGTGTTAAACGAAGTGTCAATAGGAAGCGTCCTGTTCCCTCTTTCTGCCCCCTTCATTACCAGTGCACTGACGCTTATACTTAGGAGTCCTTCCTAATTTGTCCAGTTCAGATGGACCCCTGAGCCCAACTGATGACTTCATCATTTGATTCATGTGGGTCAAAGCAGAGATACATCTAAAAGCTGCAGGTCACCAGTCCTCCAAGACTAGCGTACTGTTCAGTCTGCAGGTGATAAGAACAAGGAAAACTGTATTAAAGACCGTCTTCTTATCATATGATGAAACTGCTTAAAGGAAAAGTCTGGTCAAATTCAGAATAAAAACTTCTGAAAGTTCTTTAAATGTGAAATTATTCCATCCTGTTCAATAAATGATCAGAGTTTTTAATTTAGAGTAATTTTCACGTGAATGTGCTTTACTGGAGGCATCCATGTTTGTCAAGAACACTACTGCCACCTACTGGTTAGTAACGTCACGCAGTCGCGGTATCGGCTGTTGATCAAGTCCCAGTTCTGTATCTGGTGTTTTTCAGCGGCAGCTATTATCAAGTCATCTTGAAAACATTCTTCTTCCAAATGTTGGCTACATAATACGGGTTTTTCTCTGGCCAGAAGTTGATGGCAAATCCTCCCTCTTCAAGTTGGCGATCCAACGACCAACCGTCCGTGGAGGGATCAGGAATCAGAAAGGTGGAATAACTCTTTTTTCACTTTTCCCCGATGTATTCCATCATCCAGCTGCCATGCTGCGTGGGCATTGTCAGTTTCACTATAGCTCTGGTGAATTTCAATGGTGAAGTCCTCTACCGAAATCTTCCTTCAATAATTGTTGTTGATTGCAGATGTGTCTAGTAGTTCCCATTGATTTAGCTTGTAAAGCGGGGAGAATGGCGCTAGGCTAACCGCACCGTGACGTCACTGCTGGATGATGGCAGGAGGGAGGGGTTACTATATTCTGGCAAAAATGGCCGCTCCCAGACTCAGTGATTGTGACGAAAATGTTTATTTTTCTACTGATAAACGCTAAATTCATTGAATCACTGTGAACGTATTAGTTTTAGGTATAAATAATGATCCATTGATTATTCCTTAATGACCGAACACCTTTAATTATACTACAGGCTAAAGAATGGACATATTTAATAGAATTGGGTTGGAACTGAATATTTCCTTTGTCTATTTGTTGATTTATTTAGTTTTCTTGAAAATATTAAACAATTGAAAAACACAAGTTTATCTAAGTTATTGGTACAACTTTTAATTTGACTTCAGGGTTTGAGTGAATCTTTCAGTCAGACTGATTTCTGCTGAAGAACGACGGTCACATTGAGTTCTCACAGTGTTTCTACCTGCTGATTGAGAGGCTATGTGCTCTGGCACCTGTCAGCAACGGGTCATGTGTGACTGGAGGCGGCCAGTGTTTACCCTCTGCCTAAGGGCTGACATCCTCTATCTTCCTGCAGCAGCTCGGCGTTTTCTTTTAACCAGGAAAAACATCATATCAGTATTTTTATTTGACTCTCAGAGGGAGGCTTCCACAGCCGGGTTTGATCTTACTGTTATTTCTTACTCCTTTTCCATTATAACCTTCAGTTTGAGCAAGTATGGTAACACAAAGGATGTTCCGATTCATTTATCTGCTCACAATGTAATGCAAGTGAATAATAAAATGACAAGATATTGTATTAGTGTTAAAAAACAGTTTTTATATGCAGTAAAAAACACAGTATGTTCCTCTAAAAAAGATTGTTTTTGTGTGCAATCCATTGTGCTCCATCACCTTAATATTTTAGATGCAGCTTAAAGGGCCTACATCATGCAGAATCAAATATATGAGTTTTCCATGCATCCTCATTAATTTTCTCTAAGCATCAGCCCCTCAATATGTTACATTCCTCTGGATTTTGCATAGTTTCTACCTTAGTCAGTTAAATAACACACTGCTGTCATTTTGCACATCTCTGATGTTGCTGCTATTTTCAAATATCCATTACTGTAAAAATGTCCATAGCTGCATATTGGTTATTTATTCTCCAGTTGCACAGTTTTAGATTGTTAAAACACTTCACAGTACAGGATTTTATTGTTTATCATTTATTTCTTCACTATTATGTTATTTTTATATACTTTTCTAAGGTTCACATTTGTGTGACAATTTTTTATATAATTTTTTGTTACTGTAAACAACACAATTTCCCAATTGTGGGACAATAAAGGGATTTTCTATTCTATTCTATTCTATTCTATTCTAACTTTAGATCAAATACCACAGAAATCCCATGTGGAGTCCCCTAAGGGTCCATATTGGGGTCCCCTCTATTCAATATCTACATGCTACCCATAAATCCCATCTTAAAAAACTAAAATAAGAAATAAAAATGTGAAGTAATAGTCTTGGAACAGAGAAAGAGCATTTAACATCACACAGATTTAGTATAGCTGGAAACCACCAAACAGGCTGTAAATCAGGATGTAGAGGCTCATAAAGAAATTAAGAAAGTTGGCCTTCTATAACCTAAAGAACATCTGCAGGACTAGAGGACTTAACTGGACAACTTTATCGACATACATACACTAAAGGGGGTCGTTAAAGGGAATTGTTGGCCTGGCTGAATAGGCGAGGTCTTCTGTTCCCCTTTAAAGGGGTTGGGGCTGCGATTATAGCGGGAAGGAATCAACTCAATTGCTGCATTTTAGGTTTTTGAAAGCTGAAATCTGAGTCAACCCCCCCCTCTGTTTAAGGTTGCTTTTCTTTCTTAACATAGATGGCTTCCTTCACGCCCCTCTCAAACCACCTGCCTTCTTTGTCCTCCAAACCATCAGTCCCCAACCACCGGGCCGCGGACTGGTACCGGTCCGTGGGTCATTTGGTACCAGGCCACACAGAAAAAGGTATATATAATTTATCGACGATCACAGTATGACTGATGTTTTATTTTGAAAAATATAAAAAATTGTGGTATTCTCTCCCAATTCCATCAGTGGGTGCATCTGTGCCTCTTGACACAGGTTAATTGAGTTCAAGACTCATCCTATCTATAACATCCTATCTTTGTGAAGCGGGATTTTCTGCTGGTTACAGCGACCAAAGCAAAGCTACGGAGCAGACTGGACATCAGGAGCACACTATCTCCGATTACGCCTAGATGGGACCCGCTTGTTGTTTTATTTTTATGCTGTTTGTAATTGTTTTTATGCCAGTCGTATAATTTTACTTGATCATACCCACCACCACCCCCATCCCCCCCTTGCGGCCGGTCCATGAAAATATTGTCTGACATAAAGTGGTCCGTGGTGCAAAAAAGGTTGGGGACTGCTGCTCCAAAAAATGTCCTTTGTCCATAAGGTGTAGATGTACCGCAGAGTCTTGTCCAGAGGAGGGCGCTCTTCTGTGTTGGGCCATGCGTCTGTGGAGAGGTTGTTTGGTTTCTCCAATATGAAGATCAGAGCATTCCTCACTGCATTGAACTGAAGACACCCCTCCATTCATATTTGGTCTGGGGGTTTTGTCTTTAGGATGCACTAGTCTCTGTTTAAGGGTCTTGTTTGGTTTTAAATGTTCTGGGATTTTGTGTTTGGAGGAAATCCTCTTTAAGTTTTTCAGAGACTCCAGCAACATGTGGGATGGTGATGTTTATTCATTTAATCTCTCTCACTGTTATGTTCTGCTACTGGATTTCCTTACTGACACCACATCTTCCTTGTTTGTCTGATTTGACTCTTTTAGATTCCTGTTGTTGCCAAACTCTTTTTTGTCGTATATTGAATCCTCATTTTGGGTTTGTTGGTGTACATCAAGATTGGGCCCATCAAAACCTTTATGTTCATCTTTAGCATCCTGTGATTCAAAATCTGTTTCTTCATCTGTTGCAACCCCTGATTGGGTTTGTTGTTGTGGCTCATTTATCGTTAACACACCTGGTCCCCCACGCTTTTTGTCTAACACCTTAGAATCTGACTCTTGGTTTTTTGGCAAGCTGGCATGATTTCCCTGTAACTGGAGATGGTTTCTAAAGAAAAGACAATTTCCGTGTCGTCAGAATTCAGTTCTATTTAATTCAGTTTATTTCTATAGCGCCAATTCACAACACATGTCATCTCAGGGAACTTTCCAGTTCACCAGATCATCCAGTCAGATTGATTCAAAAGTTTTCTATCTAAGGAAAACCAGCTGATTGCATCGACTCATTGACTCTTCAGCAATCCTTCACACTAAGCATGCTTGTAGCGACAGTGGAGAGGAAAAACTCCCTTTGAAAAGGAAGTAACCTTTAATAAAATTTAAAAGTGAAATTATTTTATTAGATTTGATGAATTACTAAAGGCCCTGGTAACTATTACATTTTGAAACGTCCTGATCAAATAATCACTGAGTGAGTCGACTTAGCTCAATTAAGTCAGCTTGTTAACAACTCAGCTTTCTGGTGAATACCCTAGTTGGCACTACTACCACTTTCACTAATATAAAATCAAACATTGTTGTTGTATCATCAGTGATGGGAGTAACGGGCGTTGAAAGTAACTAGCGAAGCGTTACCTTTTTTAGTAACGACAAAACTAACTAATTACTAATTACCGTATTTTCACCATACTATAAGGCGCACTTAAGCGTCTTTTTTCCGCTCGACATCGGTGTGAACCGGACCCAGCAGGTGCAGCAAGAAGCAGCGAGTTTACATGCAAAGTCAATGGTTGGCACTGGCGGCATATAGGTGCAGCAAAAGGTCCTGCAGCGCGCGTTTTGGTGCAGCACGTCGGGGCGTTTAAGCATCTGAAGGCGCCGCCAGCGCGCTGCTGCTGCTCAGATGGAAAAATTGAAGTTTTTGCTGCTGGGCGCGCCGCATCAACCAATCAGAAGCTGATCTGGGAGCTGACAGCCAGGCGAGACAGACTGGCGCTCTGATGACATATGATATTAGATGAAAAAGGCTGGCTGGATGCGTGGCTGAGGCAGGTGTATCTGAGAAGACTAGAGTGGTTTTTTCCGCATCACCATCGCTCGCGTATTATTATCTCACAGCCGATGTGAAAAAAAGGTGAATCAAATGAACGTGTGCTCGCCGTTATCCCGGGGGTCTGACAAAGGAACTTCAACCGCTCGACATCGGTTTGAAGCGGCCGTTCAAAGTGAAGGCTGCGCGAGCGGCGTGGGAAGGCGATGGATGACAGACGGAGACCACAGTTTCATGATAAATGGAAGGCAGCGCCCGGGCAGATTACGCCACCGTTTGCGGATGGATTGTAGATGCTTGGACTAACGTGTCTGCTGGCTCTTGTTGTTCAAGCTTTTGCAAAAAGCCGGCATTATTTCTGAGAAGCGGCGCTGCGCGGAAAGTGACTCTGACAGCGCCAGAAGGAAATTGGCATGTCTGATTTAAGCGCAGCTGTTTAATTCAGAAACAGAGGATGATGACTTTGATGGGTTTGATTAATACTTTGTAATAAATACATGAATAAAGCACAATCATACTCAGTTTTGCTCCCGCTCTATTTTACTACCTGAAAGCTTAATTCAACAGCAGCCTCTGGGCCGGGTCTCCTCCTCTTCACCACGCGGTGGCTGGCAGGTGTTTTTTCATCTAAATAATCTAAATCTTGCAGCTATATTTGCTGTGATCAGTGGGAATAAAGTAGTTTTAATATGTTTTTAAGTGAGAAAGTCCACCTGAAAACTTAATAATTGCAGTCAGTTCATCCAGATTATCTATTTCTGTCGGAGGCTCAGACCCCCACATACCAGCGGTGCACCGACAGTAGAAATCCCTTCAACAGCAGCCTCTAGGCTGGGCAGCCTCCAGGTTCACCTTGGCTGGCTGGCAGGTGTTTTCATCTAAATAATTTTAGCTGCAGGCACCCAGGATACCGGTAATAAGCGAACATATTCCGTCGGCAGGTTTCAGGATTTTAAGTTAATTTTAGGGCGATCACAGCTGTGTCATCTGCGATGTGTCTGTCTCACGGCCAGCTGCCAGGTTTGATTAATACTTTGTAATAAATACATGAATAAAGCACAGTCATACTCAGTTTTGCCCCGCTGTATTTTTAAATACACAGTAGAGGTATTTAAAGGTAGTAGAGGACATGTACCTGTATATAAAAACGCGCCCTATAGTCGGTTAAGCCTTGCGTGTGTGTTAAATACAGAAATGGGACACATAACTGAGAGTCGCCTTTTTAGTCAGTGCGCCTTATGGTCGTGAAAATACGGTACTTTTTTCCCTCTGTAAACAGTTGCATTAATCATCCATCCTTTTCCTCTTTCTGGGGTCGGGGGTAGCAGCTTCAGTAGGGAGGCTCAGATGTCCCTCTCCACAGCCACTTGGTCCAGCTCCTCCAGGGGAATCCCAAGGCGCTCCCAGGCCAGCCCAGAAACATAGTCCCTCCAGCGTGTCCTGGGTCTCCCCTGGGCCAGAACACCTCACCAGGGACACTTCCAGGAGGCATTCTAATCAGATGCCAGAGCCACCTCCACTGGCTCCTCTCGAAGTGAAGGAGCAGCGGCTCTACTCTGAGTCCTCCCTGGATGACTGAGCTCCTCGCCCTATCTCTAAGGGAGCTTTGCTTTCTGGTTCAGCTCTCTCTTTACCGTACCAGCCCGTACAGCGCACAGCTCCATCTTCCCCTCATTTAAATGCCTTAGTTAAACTCACTTCAGTCAGTGTTTCTCTGTAGTTTAACAGAAAACTGACTGTTGTGAATTTAATTACAAACAGATGGTGACATTTATATCCTCATAAAGTCAAAACTTCTTAAAAGAATAAAATAAATTGCATCTTGGCTGTAGTTTGTAGCTTATATCCGACAACCAGCTGGTCTTTTTCAGTACGGTTTTTCAACACCGGTGAATTAATAGGGCGTTAGAAAGGCATTTTAGAAATGTTAATAAAAAAAAAACATGCTCCTTTCTATATAGAGACTGGAAATAGAGATTCCTATCTACTGAATGGCAACTTAGCTGTTCATGTCACAAAGGTTTATTTCACAAACAAAATCATTTTCAAGGAAAGCATGAGTTTCCCTGTGTCTTGCCCTTTTTATTCTCTTTTGTGCCAGATTCATGATTTCGCATGAACAAAGTGAAAAATAGACCAGAAACAAAGACTTTTGAATCATGAGCAGTTTGAGACAATTTCACAACAATAATGTGAAAGGGGTTAGCTAACCCATCAGGGATTTTTCCACATGCGGAAGGATCCTGTGTTAAGGAAGCCGAGATCGGTCATACTCTACGTATATTTTTCCTTTGCCTTCTCGAGATAATGACATAACTATCTTGTTATCACGGTTAAACCATGAATTGTTTTCGCGCGATAACAAGATAATTATCTCGTTAATACGAGAAAACAGCAGTGACGGCCGGCCCGTAGGGAAGCGTAAGGGCACCACCCTCCCTGATAAAGAGAGAAGCGTAAAAATATATTTTTACAAATTAACTCATAAATGTCAGTTTTACTCTCTAGAGTGTGTACCTATAAACAAAACAAATTATATAAATTACATTTCCCTATCTACTGTCATTCATTTGTGGATTTCCACAGACAGACTCCTACGTCTCTGTCTTGGGGCTCTGATCAGACTGCCCCACATTTGCAGAGAATCTGCCAATCATGTACTATTGCTAAGTCAATTTAATAATTTAATGGCCAATCAGCGTCTCAGAATTTTATGGTCTTGGGGCTCTGAAAATACTAGCGCTTTCACAGGCTTCTGCACCCAATGCGCTTGAGTGCAGACAATTAGAGGGCGATAGCCGGCGATAACGGCGAGATGCAGCTTCCACCAAATTGATTGAGATCCTTATTTATCTACCCGTTTGCCAGAAGAACATCCCTCTTGTAGGATAGGAAAATCTCATGTCATGGTTATTGTGACCAAAATCATCACTGTTACTGTTATTATATAGTAAATTAAACCATAACTGTTAAATTGTATTTATTGTCCAATTGTTTTATTTGAATTCTTATTCTGGATTAGTTGGAGAGATACACTAGGCTATATCAGCCTCACCAAAAATATTTTTCACCAGCCGCCACTGGAAAACAGTTATTGATTTCTTGAGATTATGAGATGATTAACGTGTATGAGTAATGAATGAGGCTGGCCACCAGCCCTGGATTCCCAGTACATCCATGCCTGCGGGGCCTGTGGTTGTAAAGTGGCCGTACCGCGTGTGCACAAATAATCTTTTTTTCCTTTTTCTTTTCACTCATTGTCAGGTAAAGGTTGATGATTGGACGGAATACAATAAAAAACTAATCTGACAGTTTTTTAATGAAAATATTTAATCCGGACTCATTTTGGGGGTTGATGCTTCTTATACCTGTTATAGGCGTAAAACTGAGGCTGTTCAGAAAACACTCGAAACTAAGGCACCAGAGGCATAGGTCTAATTCCTTATGAATCAGAAGTGGAAGCAAATCATCAAGCCAACAACGTCGTCTCTTTACCTAAAAGTTAAAGACAGGATCAGTTACAGACTGACACATACGCTGCCATGATTTATACTTCTAAATCCTCTCTGCTGTTGTGGTATTGAAGGATGTAATCAGTTTTAACACACACAGATCATCTCGTTATTACTAGAAAACGTCTTTTGTTATCTTTAGATCAGAGGTCTTCAACGTTTTCCAGGCCAAGGACCCCCGAACTGATGGCGAGATGGGGCGGGGACCCCCTAATTATATAAATGCTAGTATGAAATTATATTTATATTGGGATTATTAGAGTATTTCTGATTCTGATTCCTGGTGTTGTGAATGAAATGGTGCCCAGCTTGAAGAGAGCTCCTGGGTGTAAGCTGAATGTGTGCATTGATGACTGAAAGACATCTATCTAGTAAAGTGTGTTTTAAAGACATTGCAATTAGTGGAAACAATTGCAGGGGGGAATATAAAAGAAAAACTTAATCAACTAAATCTTTCGCAACCCCCATGCAGTACCTGTGTGGACCCCCTAGGGGTCACGGCCCCCCTGTTGAAGACCTCTGCTTTAGATGATGAGAAAATGAACTAGTTTTCTCGAGAAAACCAACGTGAAAAAGTATCCGAGGGAAACAACCGCTCTCGGCTTCCGTACTGTGTTTATCTAATGATTAAAAAATGTTTTTTTTGAATAACTGTCTGAATACTTCCCTCCAAGATCCTGTTTAACCAGTTAAAAAGGTAGAATGTCCTGATATCCAAATATATGGTACAATGGTAGGTATGTAGCTTCAGTCTGCAAATAAATCACATGTTGTTGCTGCGGATGATGTTTTGATGTAGAAACTTTGCTGAAACACCTTTATGGAAGCTTTAATCAAACATGCAGTAAAGAAGACATCAGTTCCTTTAAATATCTTTGCAGTGTGTCATGGGCTTTGAATGAAATATCATCCTGCAAACCTTGCCTACTCAGACCTGAATAATCAGCTCAAGCACAGATATTGTTTGTTTTTCCTGCAGGATTTGTTTTAAGGTGATTTGAATTTTACAGCTGGAGAGGTATGTCTTTCCAGAAGGGAATTTGCCAGTGGGTAAAAAATCAGAATGGGGTGTATTTCCAATCAAGTAATCCCAAACAGAGACACATGCTTAAAAAATACAAGCACACACGCTTTGAGAATACAGAGAATCAATCAAACACACACACACACCCTCCACCCTATTAAGAAGGGAAGTAGACCATCAACACAGTGCACAGCCTCTCTTAGTAAGGTTTTCTGCCACATCACTCACCTGGGCAACAGCCAAACTAAATATGAGAACACAAAACCATCAAACTACGCATTTGTTTTTTGAACTAAAGTGAGCACACTTCCCCGTCCCTGCAGCCAGAAACTAAGAGCCCACATACCACAACCTGTGTTGGGTTACATAGAAGCTCTGTAGCTAGCTACTCCACATGACCTGCCTGTGTGTCGCGCTTCCTGGGATGTTGATAATTAGTACCACTTTTTATCACAATTGATTTCTGTCAATGACTTTATCCAGTTTGTATCGTTTCAGCATACCAATTAATCTTAATGCTCAGTAGCAGTTAGACCTTTGCAATTACCACTTTATTTCTGTTAGGACAATCGCACAGTCTTGATTTTATTTGACAAAGCAAAAGAGAAAATATCATCTTTGTTATAGGTGTAACACAACATAATCCTTTTCTGAGATGCTATAACAATTGTTTTACATGGCGGGTTCACACCTGCAAGGAACAGCAGGAGAAAAGAAACACTATACGTACACCAAGCACAACAAAACAGGGAGTATTTTTTGGACATGCACTTAATACATAGCTTAAAGGTATAGAGGTTGATATTTTATCTCCAGGTGGATCATCTAGATAAGTGGTCCTTCTAATTGTCAATCATTCTGGTGATATGTCTACATAAGGCCGTCCTTTATGCTCGTTCCCATTAGCTATCTTTTTTACTTCACGTGAGCACTTTCAGGCGTATATCTGTGGTGAGCTACGGTTTCAGACAGTCATTGAAGCTCACCTTTCTCACAGCGGTTCTTTGAAAATGGCCGACGGTCGTAAGAGGAAAAGTGTCCATGAAGTGTATGAGAAGAAAGGCCTCCGTAGAGGCAGATATATCTCAGAATGCTTTGCGCAGAGAGCTCTCTTTCCTCGCAAAGGGATTTGGGATTTTCTGTCACAGCGGCCCGCTGTCGCCATAGGCTATCGCTACCACGGCGACTAATGATAAAGATGGTGCAGGGATCGCGCAGTGGAGGAGGAGTAATGTGACCAACAGACCAAAAAGCAGTGATCATCTGTCTGAACGGTCAGTTAATTCAGTTTGCTACAAAGTCCACTATATAGTGTGTGTGAACACAGTAAAGTCGGGCATACTCTGTACGTTTTTTTTACCCTCTTCAGGCATATTTTCCAGATGTGCAAGGATTTTTCTGTCGGGCCGACTTTCAGCCTGATTGTGCATCATGTAGTGTACAGGGACTATTCCCGATCAGGAATCATGAGGTCGGGAGAAAATCAAACATGGTTAAAATTAGGTTGGCCATCGTAAGGTAGACGTGGGCAAATCGCTTAGTGCGCAAAGCACAAGCATTCTTCTTCTTCCTCTCAGATGAAGACAAAGGAGCATGGTGGGGGTGCAATGAGTGAAAGGAAGTTCTTTCTGTAAAATTGACATAGTAGCCATGTTTGCTCAACCACGTCTTTGTCCAAATACGTCATCACCTTTTCTTTTTAGGACTTTCAAATCGACAAAATTGCACAAATTGTCAAGGCAGCGTTTCTCTCTAATGAGCTTCCTCTTCTACTGGTTTGGCTTCCAGATAGACGAGTCCGAGTAGCGCCATCTCACTGCGGAGCTGAGTCCAAACTGGTTTTTAGACGTACAGTGTGAGCAGGTAGATCGCATCAGAGCGTCGGGGCGCACAGTGTGAGAACAAACATCGTGAGCTGTGAATTTTTAACGCAGCTACAGCTGCAACAATTGGAAAAAATTGTACACTGCATGCCCAGGTTAAGTACATTTTAAACAGGGCGTGCACAAGGAGAAATGGGCTTGTGCACGCTCTTGCACGTGCATTTTTTTAAAATCCTCCACAATACCTTTAAAATAAGTGTTTCACAATTTTCCTGTATCATAATAGCTAAATTGAAATAGTAGCTGACTGATTGTCAGAAGGTTGTAGAACTCTGTTGTAGTTGTTGAACTCTGCCTCATTTTTAAAGGTTTTTCTAACTGCAAAGCAAAAGCTGGCTTTTTTAAAAACTATTCAAGCTGGAAGAGAATTTGTTTGACTTATCTGAGGTAACCCTGTTTAATCTGATTGGTAAATGTTGTTTGTTCTGGTATACGAGAACTTTAGATATGATGAATAGGTGGAGACAGTATGTAGGGACAGGGAGGATGTATTTAGATGTGCAGGAAATAGATTTGGAGCAATAATATTTTGATTGATTGATCGACTTTAGTGATCTCACAGTGGAGAAATTTACTTGTTACATCAGCTCAATAAGTCAAAGAAGAAGAATGTGCCAAAGGAAAAAAGGTGCATGGAATATGTACAGTATATACAGTGCATTCATATAAGACAGCTTTTTTTTCATAGTAGGATAATTATAAGGGTTATTGCACAGGGTGTTTCAATTTATTTGTGAAATGAAGAGAAACAGGTGATTGCACAGGGTAAACTGCACATTATACATTGCACCTCTACTGTAGCACGGCTACATAATGTGTTGGTTCTCAGTGGAGGTCAGAGTTAGTCTGTGCCTCAAAGGTGGAGATCAGATATTAATCAGATCAACTTTAGGATGCTGCCCGGTTGTGCAAATAGATCAGGTCCCTTTTCTGCAGTAAAACGGGTTTTGCTTCAGTCTATAGTGGTGCAGAAGCAGCTGGGAGAGGACCTTTCTGGTCGCTTTACATTCCAGCCTTCAGTTATGGTCATGAGATATTAAGAGTAGCTGAAAGAATGAGAGATAAGTCAGGTAACTCCATGATCCAGGGGCAGTTTAGTGCTGAACCACTGCTCCTATTCATTTAGAGGAGCCAGGTCAGATGGGTCATCCTCATGCATCAGATTACAATGACTTCTGGGTTCATCCAATAGATAACTGACCTTTGTGGAAAACCAGAGCTTTTTACAGTTAATTTTGTGGTGCTGAGGTTCCCCTCAGAATTTACAGCTTATCCCATCTGTCCATGTGCCTAACAGCCAGGGCATTGGTCCATCATAGAGCCCCAGACTGTTCCACAGGTTTATGTCTCCATGTGCACAAACAGGCGCACCAGATTCTCCTTCTCTGTTAGTAACAGTATGGGGAGGGTTCCCCTAATTCGTTGTTGAAATGTGCTTTAATTTTGTTCACAGCATCACTTCCCAACACCATTATTCTAGATAGAGCTAACTGCTTATCAGGGATCCATGTTTCTATTTCCACAAACTGTGCTAACAACTCAGACGACAGGCTGTCTAAGAAATATTACAAACACAGCCTCCTGGGAAATTTTCTTCATCCCCATACAAGCTTATTCTCTGAACTGTAATAATTTAAGGGAAATGGATAAATATAATTCATATAAATGTAAACAGAACTAATAGATATGCCAGAGAGCATAATAATAAATCAGATTTTGTTCTTTAGAAACAGCTTTAGTCAGAAATAGGGTTTTTAATTTGTTTGCATGGCTCTGTTTTATACTATTTGAAACATACAGCAAAAGATGAACTGAAGATTAAATTTAGTTTATTTATATAACATCAATTCACAACATATATCATCTCCTGGATGAGGATGTAGCTGCAGAGGACAGTCGCTCCCAGTGGTTCGTTAACTTTGGAGCAATTCCTTATTTGTGTAAGATAGAAGCAGGGTTAATATGGATACAAGGAGAAATGATGAAAAAAATAGAAGGAAATGATAAACTTTGACTTTTAGGTGGACAAGTAGTCATAAAGGATTAGGTCATCTGGCTTTAAGCCTGAAGAAGTAGAAAACTTCTTCAGGCTTCTTCAGTTTTTTTCTGTTTTAAATATATTTCTCTGCTTTACAAT
>JAGKQL010000007.1:29868123-29897596 GCA_018398635.1 Cyprinodon brontotheroides
GACTAAGTAATTGTATCAATAAAAAATTTCTAATTTATCTTTTCTTTCCGTGTGAGATTTTCAGTTTGAATTGTACATGTTATATTGAGGAAGTTATTTATTAATTGAGGTTTTTTATGCATGATTTACTCCCCTGACTTCTGGTGAACATTTCAACATTTTATATACTGCATTAAATCCATAATAACTCCTGATTGTCATATAAAGATAAAGTAAAAATGTGAAAACCTGTCAGGCTTTGGAGCTGGACAGCTTGCTCCTCATCAGTTGAGGGTTATGCTTTGTCAGTCACGATATCCACATCATAAAATAAGATAAAAGTGACTCTATATAATGGTAAGTTATGCGTTTCCCTTTACAGAGGAAGTGTGTGAAGAGACCCCAGCTACAGTGATGAAAGGCTCTAAACTCTGTCATCAAAAGACGCCTGACAGTTATTCAATAAGATAACGGCAAGAGGGTGTTAAAGATTTTACTGGGAAGGGATTTTCATTGAAGGCGCGGCACATAAATCTGGACAAACAACGCGCTCCGTCTATTGGGATGACACAAATCGTCCCCTCGTTAGGATCAATAAAGTAAAACACAATGCTGCCAAAGCACAAGAGCAAACTGGGAGGCTCTGGAGGATTCAATAGCCCCAAAGAATGCGTGGGAATGGGGAGCTCAGGTTAGAGGAGAGTTTCAATCCCACCAACTCTGCCATGAAATAGTGAAGGGAAAGAGCCATTGACCCATGAACCAGGCTGAAAGAGAAATCACTTGTTCTCATAATGACTGCTTTCCACGTTGGCAGAGAGCAGGCGGATATGTGGCTCGCAGTCGGGCAAGTGTTCTGAGAGGGATGATGAGGAGCAGGGAGGTTTGTCCAGTTCATACCGGTCGGTCTCCAGCTGCTGCACAGAATGATGAACAGCCTCCTCCTCACAAAATGTACGCCACTTCCTTATCCAAACAAGAGCTATCAGATAAACACAAACATGGCTGCATCTTGTAAAATGAATCTGAGACAAATTAGCAAGCTCATTAGGCAGCTGAGGTGAGGCTCCTGAATACATGGCACAGTTAGGAAGGGTTTATTCAGCTCTTGTTTATTTACAGGGTGCAGCCCGCTCATTTGCATCCTCCTCTCCATGTGCAGGAAGACTGAAGTAGGTCCTTATGTCTGCTGTTATGATGGAGTTTATTCAGCTTTTTAGGAAGCATCTGCTCTTCAGTAGACTAACATTTTGTACACAATCTGATGCAGGCAGCAAGATGGAAACAGTGTATAGAAAAGTTCACTGCTATAAATTAATATATGCAAAGCCTTTAGCTTTGAACTTATATTGCAAGTAAATAGATTTCAAAGGACCTTAACACGGCTGTCTGACAGACTGCAGAAGGTTTACCAAACCGTTAGGAAATAACACCATTAGGAAATACTAGGCAGTTGCCTAGGACCCCAAGTTCCTGGGGCCCCATGAAACTCTGTTTGCACAAGGTGTAAATAATAATCGTTTTGTATCGGCGCATCGTATCCAAAAGCCGACGATCCGGATGCATTGACTAATGCCCCGCAAGATAATCGCATTCATGTTTTTTTTTCCTCCTCCGGTCTATTTTTATCCATTTGCTCCTGGGCGCAATTCTCCCTCCCGTGCTGCGTGTGGCGCTTAAACCTATTTTGTCCTCCTCCTACTGCTTCCTGGTTATTCTTACAGCAGTGTGTTGCAGTAAGCTTGATGCAGACATTTTAAATTATGCTCAGTATTGAAGCGTGGTCTGTGCTACACACTGTGGGTTTTCTAGATACGGCTGAGGCGGCAGAGGATGTGGGGCGAGTTTAGTCCAACGACGGAGGGACATGAGGGCCAAAGAGAGCGGAGATCCAGGTGGAAAAGGGTCCCAGCTGCTTCGCTACAGCTTCCTCTTCTAGCAGGTCAAACTTCACGAAGTTGTTTTCCGCAATTTGTCATAAAAAACAAAACAGTTTTACCATGTCTCCGCGTACTGTTTTCGCGTCAGCTACGTTTTGGGAGAGAGGAGCAGCGGGAGCCGCCTCATAAGGGGCGGTGGACGTCGGTACACTCTGGAGCCCAGGTATTGTATTGCACTCATTGCACTGATTCTTTGCAGTATTTTTTGCAGTATTTTTGAAGCAACTTTTCTACTTCGGTTATTTGCTGTTGTTTCTAAAAAAAAAAAAAAGTATAACGATATTACAGCTTTCATTGATTTATTTCAAACTTGAAACTTTGTTTAGCCTGTAAGGTTTAAAAAAAAAATAATAATAATAATAACAAAAATTTAACTTTATTAATCTATTAAAGCTACAGTGTGTAATAATTACAGGGATATACAGTCAGAAATGTAATATATTATACATAACTATGTTATTTATCATCATCTACTTGAGCTCAGCCTCTTAACCTTAATATTTGGCGTAATTGCCTTAGAATTCGCTATATATTTATAATTACATAGTGAGCCGGTCTCTGCAGCCATGGAGGCAGCAGACATCTTGCGCTTAGCACGGCAGCGCAGAGACAACAAACTAGCGACATGCAGATGGCCCCATTACGCTCGAAAGTAACTAGGGCAAGTTGGAGAGAGATGAACTGGAGACGGTACTGAAATCTATACCCTACACAGACTAATGAAATACTATCTGTAAAATTATCTATGTAAACAAACCTCATCACTTGAGAAGGTAGGTGATGCGACGTCGTGGAAGACATTTTTGTCCCATAACGCCACGCCCGCATTGTTGGGGAGAAGCAGTGGGGGTAAGAGATGTTCATGTTGCTGCAGTCTGCAGTCTAACCGCTAGATGTCACTGAAAATTATACACTGTAGCTTTAATCAGGAATCGAATCGTGGTGTATTCTTGAGTGTCGAAAATAATCGAATCGTTGGGTCAGGAAATCGATACTGAATCGAATCGCCATGATGGATGTGATTTACACCCCTAGTTTACATGTATGGTTAATACAACTATTCCTTATTTGTGCACATTAATTATGTTTTATCCTTTTGCTAAAATGCCATCAGAACGCTGATAATATTAAGTGTGTCTCAGCAGATGATGGAGGAATAGACCACAGTCTCCTCAACAGACTGATTAAAGATCTTCAGCATCTTACTCCAAACGCTAAAGGACCTAAGCCTTTTATATAGCTTTGTCTCTCTCTCAAAACCTAACTCTTTTTTCTAACAAGAAAGACATTGTTCTGATTTGCAATTTAATAAAACACATGGCATGACAGTCCACAAGCCATAATTAAAAAAAAAAGCCATAATTATCCAAATGCTGTTTTTCATCTGTAGGCCCCTGAATAATGGGGACTTCTTGATGTTTAGAAAGCAATAATGATAATATGAGAAAGTTTGTTTAAAGTTTTTCCCAGACTATGGAGGAGATACTGAAAAATCAAACAACTTGCAGTTGGGTGACCCTGAAGATGCTGTCGTAGTAGAAACATGCTGTGAAGTTGGATTTCTCTTGCAGTGACAGTGGAGCTCGTCTGACTTGTTGGGAGGATGGATTCAGCTAATTATGGGGCTGTCTTTGAAGGAAACCTGTTAGTAGAGAGGAAAACACCTTTTTAGGGGTTAAAGGTCAACTTCCAGTAGATTACCAACTGTAAACATGCAGCTAAAGGAGTGGGAAGTGTGGATCAAAGGTGTAGATTAATGGGTAAAATAGTGGTGAAAGTTGTGAAAAATCTTAAACATCAACTTTAAAGGAAAAGTCCGGCTCATATTCAGAATTCAAACTTCTGAAAGTCCTTTAAATGTGAAATTATTCCATACTGTTCAATAAATGATCAGTGTTTTTAATTCAGAGTAATTTTTCATGTGAATGTGCTTTACTGGAGGCATCCATGTTTGTCCAAAGAACACTACTGCCACCTACTGGTTAGTGGCGTCACGGTGGGTATCGGCTGTTGATCAAGTCCCAGTGCTGTATCTGGTGTTTTGTCTGTAGCGCTATTATCCAAGTCATCTTGAAAACATTCTTCTTCCAAATGTTGGCTACATAATACGGGTTTTCTCTGGCCAGAAGTTAGATGGCAAATCCCTCCCTCTTCAAGTTGGCGATCCAACGACCAACCGTCCGTGGAGGATCAGGAATCAAGAAAGGTGGAATAACTCTTTTTTTTTCACTTTTACCCGATGTATTCCAGCATCCAGCTGCCATGCACGTGGGCATTGTCGGTTTCACTATAGCTCTGGTGAATTTCAATGGTGAAGTCCTCTGGAAATCTTCAATAATTGTTGTTGATTGCAGATGTGTCTAGTAGTTCCCATTGATTTAGCTTGGAAAGCGGGGAGAATGGCGCTAGGCTTACCGCACCGTGGCGTCACTGCTGGAAGATGGCAGGAGGGGAGGGTTGTTACTATATTTGGGCAAAAATGGCCGCTCCCAGACTCAGTGATCGAGCTGAAAATTATTATTTTTTTTTTTTTACTGATTAATGCTAAATTCATCAAATCCCTGCAAATGCATCAGTTTAAGAGGCGGAGGTCTTCAACAGTGGGTCGAAGTGACCCCTAGCGGGTCCATGGAGGTCGCGAAAGTTTTGCTTGATTAGACTTTTATTTTATATTCCCTCCTGCAATTTTTCTACTAATTAAAATGTCTTTAAATCCACATTAACATGAATTCAACAGACTGTATTAAGCAGATAAATGGAGGCAGAAGATGTCTTTCAGTCAGTGGCGGCCGGACCGCCAGTGGCGCTGGGGGGCACCGCCACTCCCTGATAAGAAAGAGAGAAACGTAAAATATATTTTTAGAAATTAACTCATAAATGTCAGTTTTACTCTCTAGACTGTGTACCTATAAGCAAAACAAATTAAATAAATTACATTTCCCTATCTACTGTCATTCATTTGTGGATTTCCACAGACAGACTCCTACCGTCTCTGTTCTGGGGGCGCTGATCAGACAGCCCCACATTTGCAGAGAATCTGTCAATCATGTACTATTGCTAGATGAATTTAATGGCCAATCAGCGTCTCGGAACTTTATGGTCTTGGGGCGCTGAAAATAATGCACTTTAACAGGCTCCTGCACCCAATGCGCAGGTGCAGACAATTAGAGGGAAGATGGCGAATGTAACGAGCGAGATGCAGCTTCCACCAAATTCGATTGAGATCCTTATTTATCTACCCGTTTGCCAGAAGAACATCCCTGTTGTAGGATATGAACATTTCATGTCATGGTTGTGTGTGACTGTGCCGAATCCACCTCGTCGCTTAAAAACAACCTCTCTAACTTTGCGCGCCACACACACATTCCTGTTATACTGTGTTTGTGAGGACCAATACACTCGCGCTGAGACCAGTAGCTCCATGAACTTAAAACACACAAGCTGTTCCTGGTTACCTGCTGGCGTATTGAGGGTGCACACCTTAATATTTCAGTGGGGTAAGGTTAGCAGTGTGTGTGTGTGTGTGTGTGTGTGTGTGTGTGTGTGTGTGTGTGTGTGTGTGTGTGTGTGTGTGTGTGTGTGTGTGTGTGTGTGTGTGTGTGTGAATGTGGGGGGTGTGTGGGTGGGTGTATGCGTGTTTATGCTACGGGGACTTGTCATCTTCTGTCTGGCTGCGTCTTTGCTGGGTTTAAACCCAGTTTGGTGTAATTGAATAAGTCAATGAATCTGTGTAAAAGAATTAAGTTGTAAAAAATATTTGTTTTTGTACATCAATAGTTTGTGGAGGTAATATATGGACAAAACTGATTAATGAGAAGAAATCAGAAATAAGAGAGCCTGAGGTGAGGGGCTTAAACTATTTAATGAGGGCTGTGGGAAGAGAAGCGGCGGCCATTTTTGTTTTCTGTTTCTTTGTTACATTGCTGGTAACTGGAGGGAGGCTGAGGCCCAGAAGTATCTTGTACATCTTTAGTTTCTTTTTGCACCCTGTTTTGAGTTTTTGAGCTCAATAAATCACCCAACACCGGTAACCCGACTGAGCCTACCGTTTGCTTGGAGGCCAAAGAACTTCGTCACAGTGAGGCTCAAATCATCACTGTTACTGTTATTATAGTAGTAAATTAAATCATAACTGTTAAATTGTATGTATTGTCCAATTGTTTATTTGAATTCTTATTCCGGGGTTAGATTTGGAAGGAACCTACCCACCAAAGTAATATTTTTCACCAGCCGCCCACTGCTTTCAGTCATCAATGCTCACATTCAGAGACACACAGGAGCTCTTTCCATAGGCACGTTTCATTCAAAGCTTTTCATCCCATCAACCAGGAATCAGAAATACTTCAACCTAATCCCAGAGAGAAAGTGGTTTGGTTACATGACTCCATCTGTAATACAGTGACTATATAGGGCGGTTTGATAGAACACTATTTCATACAATAACTATATATATTAGGGGATCCCCGCTCCATTTTGCCATAAGTTTAGAGAGGGTCCTTGGCGCTGGAAAACATTCAGAGAGTTTTAAAGTATAAATAATGGTCCATTGATTATTCCTTGCTGATCAGACTTTTCCATTAAAAGATATTTTCAATCTCGCACATCTTTGGCAGTTTCACAAAAGGAAGGAAAGGCATCAGTCGGTAGCAGTGTAAATCTAGTTCTAGACTGCAGATAAAACTAAGGTAAAGTTAGTGTTAAAAAACAGTTCAGAATGAGTGTGAATCTTTCTGCAATGTTTTGTGACTGAACCTCTAACCAAAAAATAAACACAGGAATAAAAGCTTAAATAGACGTGTGAGTTCCGACTGTATTTATGGTGCTTTAACTCTAAAATCTCTGAGAATGACACCCACTACCTGGTAGATGTTTGCTCCAGCAACAGACAGCAACTGGAACTCAGAGTGAATGATGCCGCAATAGTTGAAGCACACAGACCAAATGACTTATAAATATATTCCCTTTGACAGAACAAACAGGCAATCTAAGCGTTTTTAGGTTGATCCCTGTGTTAAGCGTGCCCCCTCATGTGTTAAATTGGCCTACTCCCAGCCTCCCTAAGCCTCCCTGTGATCCTGAAAACCAGCAACACCTCCCCCTCAGAGCTGCGTTCCCCTGAACCGCCCACCACCAATCTAGGCAGCTCGGGCGTCATGCTTTTGGTCACGTAATAATCATCCTAAGGTTCCATTTGAAAGGAGCATCCCTCTCCTTGAAGCTGCCTAGCCATGTTTCCCCGCTAATGCTGCCCCCCAGTAACCCATCTAAGGAGGAATTGAGCTCCTTTTCTCTGACAGCCTCCTCCAAATTCCTTTTTGATGGTCTGATATCTCAACCCAAAACACCAATCCTATTTTCACTGGCACACATGCACACACCCCGCACCGCCTGGTGCAGGTCATCCCTCTTCCTCAAATCTATCTAACGGCATGTTTTACGGACCTGCACTCCCAGGTCTTTCAAAGGGGGGAGCGGTGGGGTTGGAAATCTGATGGCCCTGGGATATTTTTAGAGCTGCAGGATAAGAAAAATAGTTGGAAGAGCTGAACGAGAAAGGTTAGGATCTGACAGCTCAAATGCACTGCTAAAATGTTTACGGTCCCTGCCTGTAGGAAGTCACGATAAATAACCAAGGAATCCATCACAAAGCTATAATTCCTGTGTTTCGGTAAAAGCCTATGAATTTTAAAACACTGTAAAAGAAATATAGAGCTCTCCAGAAAGAGGTAATAATTTATAGTAAAGGTGGAGGAATGGACTTTCCATGTAGTGTAAATACATGTGTGTATAGCGCCACTACTGAGAACTATAAAAAGCAAAGCTGTACTTAGCAGAGATGACAAGATAATACCCAGAATATAAAAAAAATTAATAAATAAAAAAGCCTGCATCTATTATCACCTCATGACAACCTTTACATTTTCCCTAATGATATCTTAAACGAGCTTTAATTCCTCCTGCCAGACCGCGAGGTTCAGGCAGGTCATGGCTCTATTCTGGATCATCTCTGATGAAGACGTCAGCCTGTGACAGTCTAACAAAGAACAAAGAAGAAGAGAAAAGAATATATCACCCCATGCAAATATTGACTCACCACCACAGCTGCAAATTAGCTGCAAAAAATCAGACAAAGAGTGACAGCGACTAATCCTCTCATTTCAGCAGATAAACTCGAGTCGTATTAAGATTTTCTGGGAAAGTGGGGAAATCTTTAAAACAGAAATATGTACATGCAAAAATGAACCTTAACAAAAAGTTGTGATTGTAGAAAAACTGAGGAAAACTGCAGTTCTCCATATAAAGTACCTGTACCTGGTGTGCAGTACGTTTGGTGGACATGTTAATTAGCTGGTCAGGTTTAAGAAATAAGAAAGCTGCCATTTTTAAGGGATAAATATAACAGATCCAAACCATCATTAGTGTTCAGGTCTTTAATGCATTTATATCATTTAGTCAAATAACTTTTTGGTCTGTCATACTTTGTTCTTGGACACCAAAATGGATGAGATATAGGCCCGTCCACAATAAGTCAAAAGCGAACACGAAAACGCTAATATTTTCCCAAGCAGAACGTTTGTCTTAAAGGCGGAGACGATAAAATAAATGTAATAAGATCCACACGAATGCATGAAAACGCTGCAAAAATGTATGCCAGGCCTGTAAGGAGTGGCTGTGGTGCCAAAGCAAAAATAGGCGGCGCAAATGTTGGGCATCGCACTAATATTTATATACATGGTTGCCCTGCTTGGGTCCATTTTGGTGGTTCAGTCAAATTCAGGTGCTGAACTATGTCGTCGATATTTTTGCTCTGTTCTTCCTGGAGATATTCCAGAAGAAGAAGATTCTGTTAGTAAGGCCGACAGCAGGGTGAGTAGCATGAGCAGCAACCATTCAACACAGTACGGGGCCATTGTTGTTGTGATATGGTGTGTGGGGCATGCGTGTTCATAGAGGCGACGCTATGGCGCATGCGTAGTAAAAAATGCGGTTAGATGCTTAGTTATTGGAAAATTTAAAACGGCGTTTTTCAAAATCTTCCCACTCTGAAGGCCTGATAAAAAAAGATCGTTTACAGACCCCGAAAGCGCCGGTTCCGTGTGGATGAGAGGCTGGTTTGGTGAAAAATATTGTGCGTTTAGGCCAGGGGTTTGACTTTCGTGTGGACGGGGCCATAAAGAGAGAGATAAACGTTACATCATGCATGTTTCAGTTCAATCCTATATCACCAATTTACAACCCACGTCATCTCAAGGCACTTTCCAGTTCACCAGATCATCTCAGTCAGATTGATTTAAAGTTTTTCTATCTAAGGAAAACCAGCTGATTGCATCGACTCATTGACTTGAAGGCAATCCCTCACACTAATCATGCTTGTAGCGACGGTGTGAGAGGAAAAACTCCCTTTGAACAGGGAAGGAAGCCTCCAGCAGGGAAACCAGGCTCAGTGTGAAGGCGGCCATCTGCTGAGGATGACTGGGGTTCAAGGAGACAGAAGCAGAGATACAGAAAGACAGTTAGACAGGGAAGTATAAATTAATAAGCCTGCATCTGCCTCATTTGCTGCAATAGAGAAGAATTTGTTTTTTGTTCTCTTTAAGATTAAAACTAATCTGATAAATCAAAAAGAAAGATCTGGAACCAATAAAAATAAAAAAAAGCTTAGACCGGACAGATTCCCCCTCTGTGTAGATTCTCTGCAGCTCTGCTTGAGGGGAACTTAAACACTGGAATGCGACCCCTTCCCTCGCCGCTGTGTTTACCTCCAGATATGACTGGGCATGGGGGTGGGGGCATGGCAGACTCTTCAGGGGAGCTTCTAAGAATAATCTGAAGGAGAAGGCTGGGTTTCATTTAGGAAAAGTTTAAAGGAGAGATGAGGTCAGGGGTCACCTGAGGATGTATAATCAATTAAAGGGGAATTACAACCGTTACACTTATTAGCAAACAATACAAGTTCCCTGATTGAATCTGGCAGCCAGAGAAACATAATAGGAAGGCGCCATCCAGGCTCCTGGTCTGGATATGAACAGGTTCGCCTCACAAAGAGCAACAGATATGGATGAGAGGATAAAATGGCACATTTTTAATTGAATGTTGGGTCTGCAGCACAATACACAGCAGCCCTTTTCAATCACTCACAGAAGACTTAAGATTCACACTTTTCAATAGTTTCCTTTTACATCTTTAAATTGCTTCTTTCACTGTGTGCCCTCACTCTGCTCCCAGCCAGCATATCAGTTTAAATATTAATTGCAGTCCTCAGGAGGATCAGCTGTCAGACTGAAATCAAACACTGGTGACAACAAATAAAAAATGTCCCTTTCTTTCACACGTATTGTTTCCTCAGACAACGGAGGGAGTCCTTCCAAAGGGACCAGGTTCTACCTCAGAGGTGGAGGAGAATTATTGTTTTGCTCTCAGTTAGTAAAGTATGAATTCAGGGTCAAGTAAGTGGAAAGTGGAAATTATACACGATGTCATGTCAATGCAAAAGGAGTCGAAGGCAAGAGTTTTGACCTTCAGTGAACCAGCTTTGAACTTTATTCATTCCAGTCGCTCGGTTCTTGTTTTCTTTCTTTCTTCTGTTTTTTTAGCAGAGTTTGCTTTTAGCCTGTGTGGGAGATTAAAGGGTCGAAGAGGTCAAGGAGTTTGTGATATAACTGGGATGAAATGTGCCTAATGAAACCGCTCCTGCCAGGGTGGCCTGGAAAAAAGCACATAGACAGAGTGAAGGAGATAAAAGCAGCGATAGTAAGAAATTAGCAAATATAACGCATACAGGAATCCTGTGCTTCTGTTTATCAGAATCTCTTTTTATTTTATTTTATCCATTCAATTCAGTTTATTTATATAGCATAACAAATTCACAACACGAAGTCATCTCAAGGCACTTTCCAGTTCAACCAGATCATCCAGTCAAATTGATTAAAGTTTTCTATCTAAGGGAAAACCAGTTGATTGCATCGACTCATTGACTCTTCAGCAATCCCTCACACTAAGCATGCTTGTAGCGACAGTGGAGGAAAAACTCCCCTTGAACAGGAAGAAAACCTCCAGCAGAACCAGGAGAACCAGGCTCAGTGTGAGCGGCCATCTGCTGCTGAGGCTGACTGGGGTTCAAGGAGACAGAAGAAAATGCAGAAATAGAAAAACAAGCATAGATACAATAAGCAACTGTAAAAGGCGTCCCCGTCCAGGAAACACAGTCAGGCAGACAAGCTCCGAGCCAGCTCCCATGTCAGAGGATCAAGAGAGCATGAAACCATCCCCATCAAGACAGCCAGGCAGACAATCTGCAAGCCAATTTTGGTTGAGAATAAAATAAGTATACCTACACTGAAAAAAGTGTAGCTCCAACATCTATAACCAAAGGTGTTGATGGCAGCAGCACAGCTGATATTTCTCTCCAGGATGGAGTCTCAGCCAAACAGGAACAGACCAGATGAAGCTACTATGAGAAAAAGAAGAGAGAGCAGAACGTTAGAGATTGAACTAACAGATTCTGCAGAGTGGGAGAATAGAGATAGAATGAAGCAGAAGGATGTAAAGGGGTCCCTATGTCCTCCAGCAGTCTAAGCCTATAGCAGCAGAACTATAGAATAGCTCTAAGGATAACCTAATTGCCAGACCGGGATGAGGTATAAGACAGTTAGAGCCACCATAGGGCCAAAGTAGAGCCAAGGAGAAACGTTTGTCCGGACTGAAATTCTCCCCTACCAAAACGGGCTGTTAATGCTATACCTGCACCTACCTCACTACTCACCCAGAGACATGAAGCAGTGTGTTAGTAAAAAATGTTTGGGATAAAAAAAATTGTTATAATAATATCAGCAATTATTTCATACCATTATGTGTTATTTACAAACTAGATGTGTGGAGACATTCACAGCCTTTCTGCACGGTTTATTGGTGAGACAAACTCTTATCTAGGCAGAACATGGCTGGATATGATGCTGTGATGCCTGTATGTTGTTTTGTTCTCTTTTTACTTTAAAAGGTAAAATAAAATAACCTGACTCCTCGGGCCAAGTAATGGATTTGCTCCTTATAGCCATCTGGAAACCTTCCGCTATTGAAGCTAATTTTGGGAAGGGGCGAAAATACTGGTTAGCTGATTGGCCTATGTTGGTGATAGGCGGGCCAAATAAACCAATCAGATCGGCGAAGCATATATGGCCGTGACTAACAGGCGGCGGCGATTTTAAACACAACCACAAGCTGATAGATCAAACTCTTGACGCAAACCAGTCGAGAAGAAGCAAAACATCTTTTTCCTCTGAGAAAAGCCTCCAGAGCAGTGTTTTGCTCTTCTTTTCAGTCAAGAAATACTCATAGTAATTTATTCGATAAAAGCACTTGCTTTCGATAGCCACACGCTTAACGCTAGTTTCATCGGCTGAAGCGCTCCATGTTCTTAGACTGAACTGTCGGCGCTTCTTCGTTCGCGTCACACCTCAACCACGCCTCAAAAGCCAGCGCTGATTGGGCGTTAAGTTTGGTGAACGGCTCCAAATTTTCTTTAACGGAAAGTCTCCAGACTGATCTGCGAGTGAACCCAGCGGCTGAGATCAGGATGGTCTCGAAGCTAAAAATAAAATGCCAACTGAATGAAATCCATTCATCAGCGTTTATTTAATGGGACTGTACTTGTTGAATACCTATTTCCCACAACAGCAGATATCACTCTGTTTTTAACTATAAGCTTTATCAAAAAGGAAAGTTTTAAGCCTAACCTTAAAAGTAGACAGGGTGTCTGCCTCACGGACTAAAACTGGTAGTTGGTTCCACAGGGGAGGAGCCTGATAACTAAAAGATCTGCCTCCCATTCTACTTTTAGAAATTCTAGCAACCACCAGTAACTTTGTATGTTGATGTTTTGCTATAAAACAAATTCTCCTAAGATCAAAGAAAACATAAATAAATAAAAAAAGGTGTTTTCAGTGTCTTTTACTGGTTTCCTATTATATTCTTAAGGTTTGGAAACACCACTCTCTGTTCGATTAATTTATACTTTGTGAACTGAAATAAAATAATTTTCCAGCAATAATCTGTTTTCGATTGGTTCTGTGTCTCTTTGAAATCACGCTGCTCATTTTCTGTCTGCTGTAGACATGACACTAAAAACCCCCCCGTTTGTTTTTGTAGTATCTCTGGTTCCTCTGTGTGCTGTCCTTTCTTTGTTTTGCTTGTCTCAATTCGCTTAACAGAACCATGAAAACAAGCCATAAAGCTAAATCTCTTTACTAAAATGAGTTATTTCTGAAGAAAAAAGACTTGATTAAATTATTATATCCATTTATTTCAACTGTATTACAAAAATGTGTTTCTAATGAATTATTAAAGCTGAAAATGGAGGACTGCGTTGGGATTATTACACTTTCCAGTGAGTGTGTGTTTGCAATGTTTCCACAGTTTATGGGAATGTGAAGAGGGATCTCTGATATGTAGTTAGCTCTAACCAGAATGATAGCATCTGTAAAAGATTCGGAGGACGGGTTAAAGCAGGAGAGACTCCTCGTTCTGTTCCTAACAAAGATGAAACACGAGAAGCAGTGATGTGTGGCGAGCTTTACGACCAGTGAGGCAATAAATCCTCTGGAGACAAAATTACATTTTTTCTAGTGGATTTAAAAGATTTTTTATTTTGCTTTAATTCATTCCATAGCATAAAGCATAGAGAAAAATATCTTATTTATAATCCAATCTCATCATTATGTTTTTCTAATTTTGCCTGACTTGTCTTATTATTTTCTTGATTAGAAGTGGAAATCGTGTTTGATCTTATCTTTTTTATATAAGAGAAGACCAAGGAATCAGGCCATATTGATTAAATCCTTTACACCTCCGGGCCTTCATCGTCATGGCAGTGATGTTCAGTCTAGGTCACCTACTTAATTATAAGTCAGTCTGTGCAGCTCCAAACTCGTTCAGGTCCCATTGTTAGGAATCCAGTTTGTGTGGGTTGTGCTTTTGTTTGTCTTCCCTCCTCCACCAGGCAGCGCCTGGTTCTGGTTGGCCTCCTCACACACCTGTGGATGGATGACACCAGAGTGTTTGCCAGTTTTAGGTACTCTGGCCAAAGCTGAGTTTTGCTGAGTCAAACTGAGTTTTGGTCTGTCTACCTGAGTTTAACCTTGCTGTTTTTGTCTTTGCCTCTCGGCAGGAAGTCATCCTGCAAACTGGATTTTTTTTTTTGGACCTTCTCCCCCTGGAAGGATCAACTAAGCTTCAAGCTGAGCTGAGGAATTCAAGCTAGTGGTTTGGATCTACTTTTCCCCAAAAATTGTTTGGGCTTCTCTCTGAGCAGGGGATTCATCTCCACAAGAAACTGTTCAAGTACCGCAGGAAATCTAAGTGGCAGTCAGCTCCTTCGTTCCTCAAGGAAAAACCTCAATCTGGGTAAACCCTGTCCCGGCCTCCAACAAGCAAGTCTTTTCTGGAACAACCCACACCGACTGGATTCAACAAGAAGACACCTTTTTTCTGGAAGCGTGAGTCCAGCTGCGGCGTAATTCCCTTCTTCAAATCGAAGACACAAATTTCCCACTGAGCCTGAACTAACCACAGAATCTTCCCCTTCACTTTACAGTCCTGGTTCGTCAGTGTTCTGAGCAGCACTGGACTCCTCTCTACCTACTCTCAATAAAACCTGTTAAACTTTTCCATGGTCTCTCTGTTTGGTTTTCTGCATGTGGGTCAGAGCTTTAGATAAAATCATGACACCTATTCAGGCTGACAGTCACACATACAGACCTCAAAGCCTTGCAGTTGATCTTTCTCTCTCTCTAAAGAGAAAAAACTGTCAGAAAAAAATCCTTCTTTAGTGTTAATAATATTCTAATATTCAGCATCTTGTTTGTGGCTACTGCATTTTTTTGTTTGTACTTGATTTGTTGATTGCAGATTTTTGCTTCTATTTTTATGATTGCAGAATTTTTCGTGTTTTCAGGGTTTTCTACTGCATTTGTGTTTTGGACTTTGCTTCATACATGTGTTGGCCGTCCATTTTACTGTTTGTTGCATTTCACTTGTTTGCAGTTTGTTTTCTATTTGGTTTGCAACATTTTTCTCTTGGATTTGTTTCTTTATGGCTACTTGTTTTGGAGTTTGCATCACATGTTTTTGCAGCTCGTTTTGTGGATTTACAGCACATTTAAAATTCTACGCCATTGTAGAAAATATTCACTAACATCAATATTTGTAATCAAACATTTACATTAGGAAGGAGAGACATAGCACATCCAGCAAAGGCCAAATGCCTGTTTAGTAATAGTGATAAGGCACCACCACAACTGTACTTTGCCTCATCTTACTTTTCTCACATGCATTTAAATCAGTAATGCACAACTTCAGAGATTTTGACATTAGAAAATCTGATGTTTGAACAGAAAACTAATGAATATTACAGTCGAGTAAACACAATGACTTTTCTTTCTCATCATTGAAGAATAAAGTTTTGAAGCTCATGATGATAAATGAGGCTCTGGCTCAAAAGCTTTCAGAGCGGCATCGCTGAGTAGATGGATGGATGGATGGATGGATGGATGGATGGATGGATGGATGGATGAGAGGGTGGATGGATGATGACGGATGGATGGATGATTGATGATGGATGGATGGATGGATGGATGGATGAGAGGGTGGATGATGGATGGATGGATGGATGGATGGATGGATGGATGGATGGATGGATGGATGGATGGAGGATGGATGGATGGATGGATGGATGGATGGATGGATGGATGATGATGGATGGATGGATGGTGGATGGATGGATGGATGGATGGATGATGGATGGATGGATGGATGGATGATGATGGATGGATGGATGGATGGATGGATTGATTGATGGATGATGGATGGATGGATGGATGGATGGATGATGGATGGATGGATGGATGGATGGATGGATGATAGATGGATGGATGGATGATAGATGGATGGATGGATGGATGGATGGATGGATGGATGGATGGATGGATGGATGGATGGATTGATTGATGATGATGGATGATGGATGGATGGATGGATGATGGATGGATGGATGGATGGATGATATGATGGATTGATGGATGATGGATGGATGGATGGATGGATGGATGATGGATGGATGGATGGATGGATGATGATGGATGATAGATGGATGGATGGATGGATGGATGGATGATGGATGGATGGATGGATGGATGGATGGATGGATGGATGGATGGATGGATGGATATTTTAGGGCCAATGCAATAGTTAGTTAGTATAACAGGATTTATCATGAATTAGTTTAATTTTAGTCAAATAAAGTCAGCATGAGGTGGCCGGACTCCAAAGAAAAACCTTCATGTCAGCCAGAGAATAACTATGTTAGTTAGGAGAAAAGATAAAGCATCCAAAGTCCCCCAGGTTTGACCCAGAGCCATGAGGGGGTAAACGCTGGTATTGTTCACAGTGGCCCTAAGGTGAAGCCCACCGTCCCACAGACGGCCTGCAGTCAGAGGCTGGTCATATCGCACACATCTCTCTGCTTCTTGTTCATGTTTAAACCGCAAAGATAAAACCAATATTTCCCACCAACTAGACCGATGCTGAAAGCTGATACCATATCCTGACCTCATGATAAGGACCAGCTGTCAGCTGCAATGAAAACAATGCTTAACTGGGACATGGTAGCAGGCAGATTAACTCAAGGAAAAAATTTGCTCTTTAACACAGTGGACATAGTGTGATACGATATTTTATTGATCCCTTAAGAGTTCCTGTCTTTTCCTTTCCAAAGGGAGGTCAGAGGTCAGGGTCGGCTGCAGGGCGGCACGGTCAGACACGGGACTCTCAGGGACGCTTCAGCAAGACATCACCCGTTTCTCCTTTCTAAGACTTTCAAAGCAATGAGCAGTATGCGCTCCCAGAGACAGCAGTCTCCCTGCTGATGGAGTAGACAGAGTGCCGTGACAGGCAACATTACTTCAGTGTAATTTAACACAATGATGGTGTCTTTTAATGTGCCGAATCTCTGCTAGGTGATGAAACGCATGGAGGGAGAGTTCAGAGGGAGACGGTTCAAGTAAACAAGAAAAAGCTCTCAGTGATGCAAAAAGGCAGCAAGAGCTTCTGCTTTCAGTCACTGCAGCTGAACACAATCCAGGTCTTTTTATCCTCTCATGTAATTATAAAGTATTGACATGGCAACATTTTAGGAAACAGTTTAATAAATCAGGAGTTAGCATCAATAAAGGTAGGCAATGTAGAAGATAAAAGCAGCTAACCCAGCCTGGCCTACTGCTTTGGTAGAAATAAACTCCTGTTTACCAGGTTATTTCACACTGTGATTATTTCCTCAATAAAAGATGAAGCTGTAAGGTTGAAACTGAGTCCGACCGATGTTGGAACAGCTTGCAGGCAGATCCTAGGCAGAAACAACCTGAATAAGTCATTTCCTTCTAACTTTATTGATATAGGGTCATTGTGAAACCATTTTTTATGTCAACATTCTTTCCTTCACCAAGTTAGTTAAACTGTCTTCACTATGACCCCTGACCTCTTGAAATAACTTTACAAAAAAGCAAAAAAAAAAAGAATCCAACTGACTTTGTTTCCAAGTCTGGTCATTTTGCTTCCCATCCAGGAAGCTTTTTCAATTCAAAATGTCAGAAATAGAGTTGAGTTCCAGGTTTGATACAGTAGCTCAACAATGCCTTGTTTTTGTTAAGAAAACATGCAGATTGAAACAGATGAATGGGTCCACCCCTATGGACTCATTGGTTTCTTTGTTAGCCTGCAATGCCCCATACCTGTCTGTGGGTTAGGGTTAGGGCTAAACAAGGCTTTGTTGGGCTACTGTATAAAGCCTCAAACTAAATGCTATTTCTGACATTTTGAATTGCAATAACTTCCTGGATTCAATTCTACAGTTTCTATAGTCTTCTACAGTTCACCAGATCATCCAGTCAGATTGATTCAAAGTTTTCTATCTAAGGAAAACCAGTTGATTGCATCGACTCATTGACTCTTCAGCAATCCCTCACACTAAGCATGCTTGTAGTGACAGTGGAGAGGAAAAACTCCCTTTGAACAGGAAGAAACCTCCAGCAGAACCAGGCTCAGTGTGAGCTGACCATCTGCTGAGGCTGACTGGGGGTCAAGGAGACAGAAGCAGAGCAACTCTCAACCAGCTTCCCATGTCAGAGGATGAAGAGAGCACATCCAGTTAGTCACAGTCAGAGAAACAGGACTACACTGGAAAACAGGCAGATCTCCAACATCTAGAAACAAAGGTGTTGATGGCAGCAGCACAGCTGATATTTCTCTCCAGGATGGAGTCACAGCCAAACAGGAACAGACCAGATGAAGCTACTATGAGAAAAAGCAGAGAGAGAGCAGAACGTTAGAGATTGAACTAACAGATTCTGCAGAGTGGGAGAATAGAGATAGAATGAAGCAGGATGATGAAAAAAGGGGTCCCTATGTCCTCCAGCAGTCTAAGCCTATAGCAGCATAAACTATAGAGATAGCTCAAGATAACTAGCCTGATAAACCAAACTAAATGTGAGATTAAATGTGTAATTTAGTCTGGCCCCGATGAATGAGACATCTGAAGATTCCTGATGATAATAACCCGTTGATATTCAAACCGCTGTCTGTGCCTATTGGCCAGCACTCTGACCAATCAACTGACTGTGACGTAGTAAGCGCGACAGAAAGCCGGTGGGAGAGTGTAAACAAAAAGCCTGTCGGTTAAACGGCGAATACGTCCTTAAAAATGAATGAGCGTAGAACCTCTTCCTGCCCACGTATCGACGAAAAGCCCAAGTCTAATCCTTCCAACACTGATTCAAAACCCCGCCCACTTTGCATCCAGAAATTCAAAACACATCTCTGCGTTGTGATTGGCCCCCCAGTCCTAGGGCCTGGGGCATTGATCGAGGGCTAGACCAATGGCAGGCAGGGTGGGGCTAGTTTGCTAGGCTACAGGATAACCTGAGCCACTCTAACTATAAACTTTATCAAAAAGGAAAGTTTTAAGCCTAGCCTTAAAAAGTAGACAGGGTGTCTGCCTCACTGACTAAAACTGGTAGTTGGTTCCACAGGAGAGGAGCCTGATAACAAAAAAGATCTGACCTGGATGGGAAGCGAATCATCTTCAAAGTTGCAAAACAGAGTCCAGTTGATTGTTTTTTTATTATTATTTTAGGAATGGCTATGACCTGGATGACTGGATGAATCTTCATCATATCTTGAAATAACCCAAAATATTGTTTACATCATTTATCAGTAAAAAGTCTCCTACTGCTTCCAATATAAAGCAGAAAGCTGCAGAGTGAGACAACAATGCATCTGTTCTTTATAGAAGGACAGATTCTCCTTCTCAAATACTTTAATACCTCAGAACTCAGGTCTTTATTAATGCCCCCCCATCCCCTCCTTGTCTTTCAGTCTCCTGCTGTGTAATGCATGTTCATTCGCCACGACTGACCAGTACACTAAGAACTGTTTACTGGTTTCTTGTGCATATTCCAGCAGGAAACAAAGCGCCACCTTTTCCCGTGGTGCAGAGTAATCTTGAATCCCACACATATCACACAGCTCTGCTCCCACACATGAATGAGTCTTCCACCACTGCCTCCAGGTTTGTTGTTGTGCTGAGAAGTCATGCAGATTCCCCTACAGTGCAGATGAAATCCCTCTACTGTCACACCTTGCACATTTCAGCATCATTTGGTGTTTATCTTGAGAAAAGCAATTAGCACTGATTTGCAACTCTAACTGCAGACAGTGTTTGAAAAATCCCACATAATGAGACGTCTTCTACCCACTGTATGTTTAGCTAAATTAATCTGACGTATATGTACTTTGCTTTTCTAAGTAAAGAGGAAAGGGGGAGGCTTAACTCTGCAGATCAAGAGTATCGAGTGAGAAACATGAACACAATGGAGCAAAAAACAGAGATTTCTATGTTTCCTGTGGCCCTGACATGCACGCACGCTCTCTCCTCCCTGCCATGCTCAGTCACATGGCAGCTCTTAAGAAAGCAGACAGAGAGTCAGCGGAGCGTGAACGATGCTGAAGTTTTACTCAATCCTCCAGTGAGAGGCTCAGGTTCAGGGGCTTTGTCATGCCCCGCTCATCCCCGGGATGCCAGACGGATGCTGGCTTTTCTGACAGGCTCCCGCACACTTCTATCTTCAGAATATACAACGAACAGACGTCCGGTGAGAGCTCGTGTCCAGAGCTGCTGCAGATCTGTGAGACTACATCCGTGCAGGCTGTAATCGATGACTGAACGGTTAATAAGTCAGCAAAAGCCCAACTCAGTCAGCCTCAGATCAATAGGAAATACTCTGGTGAGTAGGGTACACATGCTCTCATCTGTTCAAAACTCGACCTTGCTCAGCAGCCATGTTCTGTGCTTCAATGCGCACTCACAAATATCCTGATTTTAATATTATTTTAGGGAACACTTCCTTATTATGTTACAAAGCATGCATATAAATACTTTGAAATATTTGGTCCATTGAGGAAATAACTGCATGTTACATTGATGACATTTAAAGGTGTTAGAGGGGGATTACCTTTTGTGGGTACTGCCTAGGGCCCCAAGTTCCTGGGGCTTCCATAAATGGCTCCATGGTTGTTACAACTATTCCTTAATGGGCACATTAATCATGTTTTTCATAAAAAATCCTTTTCACTAAAATGCCATCAGGACACTTATAATATTAAGTGTGTCTCAGCCCCCCCCTTCACAGTGTCCAACCATATTGGATCAGTCCATTTTGCTGCACATGTTCAGAAAGTTGTCCAAACAGACAGCAGCAAACCATTTGAAAACAAAACAACCATGCAAAGAGCGGTGTTGCTAACTTAGCACTTTAATTAAGCTATATTTATAGCCACTCTCTTTTCAGACCCCTCTAGCACTTACGGCTTGTAAAAGTTCCCAGCGCCTCAAATCTAGAGACTTTTTCTGCTACTGAGACTCTTGGAGACAACAATCTAAAAGCAGCTAACTCACTGCTCTCCAGAGCAAGTAGGTTGGTAACCCCGCCTCAGCTAAAATTTTTATTTTTGAATTGAGAGGAAGCTTCCTGGAGGAGGTGGCGAGAAAGCGTCTTCAAATCTTGGAAACCAAGTCCAGTGGATCCATTTTTTTAATTTTTACGGAATGACTATGACCTGGATGACTGAGAACCTTCATCAGCTTATAATATTAAGTGTGTCTCTCTCTTTATGTGCTGTCTTCTCGATTCAGAGGGCCCTGACTCTCTTTTTGCTTCAGGGAAGCAAGAATTCCCTGCATCCGCCTGACTCCATGAATATCGCGCACCAAAATGACCACCGGACTCTTGGTAAATAAAGCACACAAGAAAAATCCAGACTTTTACACAACAGTGTATTACATAAGATCTGAAAGAAATATAATAGCCAGTTTGGTTACCTAGAGAGAGCCACCTATGGAGTGTGTAATTACTTTCTTAATGTAGGTAATAATCCCGAATCAGAGTGAATTAAATGCTCCTTTTTATTACTCTGCTTCTTCTGTCTCCTTCAAACTCAGCCAGCCTCAGTAGAGGGCCGCTGACATTGAGCCTGGTTCTGCTGCAGGTTTCTCATGTTTTTCCTCTTTACTGTCGCTGCAACCATGCTCGGTTTGAATATCTAAGTGAATATCTACCGTTAATACATGCTCATCCAGGATGCATCTGGAAGCAATCAGCTTTTTGCTCAGAAAACTTTCAACCAATTTGTAAGGATGTCTATGAAATAGTCTTAAGTACATTAGATGAGATGTGTCGGATTTGATTGTATAAATCTTAACTGGGCTGAATATGGAGCAAACTACCATTAAGGATTCAATAAGAAGGAATACAGAACCAGCAAGGTAACTTCAAGCTGGGAGCTTAGAGAGCATAAAGGTAAGCTGGGTCAGTTTAAGTTATCACAAAGTCTCTTAGGTTTCTATCAGAAACTGTGAAAACTAAAGTTAACATAAAATTAAAGAAGGATTGTCTATATCTAACAATGTGACCCATCAGACAGAGACAGGAATCTTCCTGCAGGAGAGGAGCAGGTTTGTCCACAACCTCTGTTTAGGGGTCAAACACAGAAGGACACACTCTTATGTTTCATGGGGACTTATTATTGACTTGCATTCATTTGTATTGCATATCCCAGAATATTATCAACATAAACCCAAACCCAAGAGGAGAGCTTTTCTTTATTGGGGTCTGTTGAGTGGTTTCCACAATATAACATATTTAACTTAACTTGGCCTTACACTGCCCCATAAGATAAGAAAAATCACTACACTGTATTTTACAAGCATGAATCTGAACGGTACTTATGTGAGATCTATGAATAAAAAGATTTCACATAGTAATTTATTCATCACATCCTCTAAAACTGTATACAGAGCAACTGCAGATCTGCAAAAACCAGGCTTGATGATACTCTGGCCAAGGTGTCTCTGGAGGAGCTACAGAGGTCCGCAGCTCAGGTATTATTAGATCATCTGATGACTATGCAACTATTGTCCACCTAATAACCGTGGCCTTAATGGAAGAATGACAAGATATCTTCTATCTTCTATATATAACCCCTGGAACTCTGCTAAGATGGCGCCATTACTGAACATCTTAGCCTTTGTGCAAAAGAATCTGTGTGGGGAAAGCTTAATCCCCCTACTATCAACAGTTAAACCAAGCATGGTGCTCTGCACAGGATACCTGGTCAGAATTAAAAGGGAACCATTATAAGCTTAAAAAGACTTGAGCACAAGCTAACCTTCGAATAAACAGACCTTGAACATGCATGCAGGAATGTATAGATCAAAGCATATTCATACGTTCTTGAGTTTGAATTTACTAAGAATTTAAAACTGATCTCCACTCAATGAAAATGAACTTCAGCCATTTTGAATAGAAGTTGCTAAAGAAAGTTTAAAAAAAATCCTAATTACATCTATGAAAGTAACAGAAAATAAGTGCAACTCTTGATTTTTAGTGTTAATTACAGAAAGAAACTGATAGAAGTGTGTCATCACTCCTCACTGCAGATGAAAGCCCGCCCCCAGAAGTGAAGAGAATGTGAACTGTCAATCACATTTTGAAAAGGGTGTCATAAAAAAAAACATAAAATGAAAACGTGAAATAAGAAATCTGAAAGAAAAGATATATTTAAAAACAAAACTTTGAAACTAAATATGAAAAGAATGTGAAGATATGAAATCTGACAGAAGCAGAGTTATATTTTTTCTGATTAAGAGGTTTTTCCAAGTTTCATTGTTAAATAGATTTTTTTTTCCTCTCAAATTTATATTCACAAAACGCAATCTTTGCAACAGTGGAAGAAAATGATCTCAACCGATAAAAATCTCTTATTTTATGCCGTCAAAGACTTTAACAATGACAACTAATTACAAAAAAGCAAGTTAATTACCGCAGTTTAAATCCCTCAGCAGCTATTTTGGTTTTAGAATCCACGTCTGCTGTAACATATAGACGTTTGTCACTGCATTGTCTTTCCTGAGGAAAGGCATTCCCGTTTTCTAACCTCCATCTTTAGACTAGGATAATTTCCCAAAGATGGATTAAACGGAGCTTCAGTTTAAATTTAATTCAATTCAGTCAGTTTATTTCTATTCAATTCACAGCACCGTTATCTCAAGACTCTTTACAGTTCACCAGATCATCCAGTCACATTGGTTTCAAAGGTTTTCTTTCTAAAAGGAAAACCAGTTACAGACACCTCATTGACTCTTCAGCAATCCCCTCACACACTAAGCATGCTTTTAGCGTGACAGTGGAGAGGGAAAAAACTCCCTTTAACAGGAAGAAACCTCTAGCAGAACCAGGCTCAGTGTGAGCTGCCATCTGCTAAGGAAACCCGACTGGGGTTCAAGGGAGACAGAAGCAGACATAGAAAAAGCATCTACTAAAGGCGACCCACTCCAGGTGAACACACAGCCAGGCAGACGAGCTCCCAGCCAGCTCCCATGGCAGCTTGGCCATTTAAGGCTTTTATATGTGAGAATGAGGATTTTTAAATTCTATTCTAGATTTAACAGGAAGCCAAATACATTTACATTTACAAATACATTCTACAATATGATAGATCGAGTCTGCCGTTAATGAAGCTACAGTAGATGCTAACTTCTAATACCTTTCCAAAAAAGTTAAAGAGCAATCCACTGGCTTTGTTTCCAAGTTTGAAGACATTTAGCTTCCCAACCAGGAAGCTTTTTCCAATTCAAAATGTCTGGAATAGCGTTGAGTTCCAGGTTTTATACAGTAGCCCATCAAAGTCTTGTTTTTGTTTAGGAAACATGCACTTTGAAACGGACGAACTGGTCCACCCCTTTGGAATGGGGGTCATTTTGCTTCTTTTGTTACGAACCCCATTTCAAAGGGGTGGAAACGTTTGTCCGTTTCAATTTGCATTACATTTGCTTTGGTGGGCTATTGTATAAAGCTTCAAACTAAACGCTATTTCTGACATTTTAAATTGAAAAAGCTTCCTGGATGGGAGGCAAAACGTCTTTAAACTTGGAAACAAAGTCCAGTGGATTGATGACCAGGATGACTGAGAACCTTCACCAGCATATTCTAATACCTTATTAAACTTAGAAGTATTTAAAGATGTAAAGATTTCTGCATCAGAGCAACTTATTAGATTACTCTTCACCCTCCTTTTGGACTCGTCATGCAAGCCTCCAAAATGAGCTAAACCCTCATTTTTTGTCACCTGTTCCTTCATGTTTTGTTTCCATCGTAAAGATGTCTGAACATAACTTTGTAACTATCCATGTACCTTTGAGTTTTGGGCAATGACATTAAAATAAACGAATGGACAGAGAGATAAAAAAGTATAAATTCTGACATTATTGCTTATGTTTCATTCATAGTGTGGGAAGAGTCATGACATGTTCAGCTGCAGCATGAACACTTCTCCTCCTCCTCTGTGCCTCTCAGTGTGCGGTCGGATGTTCCAGGACCCGCAGAGGTGACCCGCTGCCATGCTGCAGTGTTGTTTTGGTGAAGGAGGCGGCCGCAGTGCCAGGGGCATCTCCCTGACAAACAGAGCAGATGCCGTTCACTAACAAACAGCCCAGCGGGGTTCGGATGGGCCTCCCTGTCAAACCTCCGCTGCTCCAGTCAAGTCAAAGTGCTGAGTTGAGCAACTGCAGCAGAAACAGTGTAGCTGTAATACCCGATGCCACAGCCGACATGCAGAGAAGCCCAGTGGGTTACTGGTGTTTGCTCTCATCAGCTGCAGATTCAGCTTCGTTTATTTTTCTTCACATAGAGAAGATGTTTTCCTCAAATGCTCTTTATGTTTATCCATACAAAGGAAATACTGTCTGAGGCTTAATGGAGATCTAAAAGTCAAGATGATAATACTCAATAGAGCATGGTAACTGCAATGTCTGTAAATATTGAGATTTTAATATTCCACATTTTTGTTTTGTTGCTCTTTGGAAAAGCAAGTTAAATCAATCTTTATGAAGAAAACATAGTCCTTTATTTCAAAGAAGAAAAAAGACAACAAATAAATCATATCTGTTTCTCAATTCACTAGAACGCGAGTACGAACTTGTGTCCTCGCCAAGTATGCTCTTGAGAAGAAGATAGGAAAGTCTGGACTCTAGGAGAACGGGAGCACGCAACATAAATATGGGTAAATTGGAACAGCAGCGTACTGATGACATCACCACACGCTCAGCTGCTCTGAAGCTGCTTTTCTCACTCTCCTGTTATTAATAAGTCTCTAGATAATAATAAATTATGACTTTTTTCATTAAGTGGGGGCATAATGATGGACACAGTCAGATAAACACAAATCAAATGAACATTTTTGCCAAAATAAAACAAAAACTAAGCCATCAGAGCCAGTAGTCTTTCGCACGCAGCTATGCAGAGACAAGAGAAGGCTGCTGCAGACGGGCTAACGTTAGCCCTGGCTGCTGCAGACAGGCTAACGTCCTAGCCCTGGCGTGGAAGTCCGGCTGGTTGCTGTGTGGTCCTCTCAATTTCGGATATTTTTTAAGTTGTGTATTAAATCAGTAACCTGGGCCATATAGTGCAGCTTGAAGTATGATATTCTCACCTCAAATTATCTTAAAATCGAACATTTATTGAACAACAGCAACAGAAAAAAAGTGCCTTGAGATTACATGTGTTGTGAATTGGCGCTATATAAATAAACTGAATTGAAAAGAGAACTTTTAACTTACCGTATTTTCACGACTATTATGCGCGACTTAAACGTCTTTTTTCCCTCAAAATGTGCTGATGCGCCCTTTGGTGCTGAATGCCCTCTATGTGTGTTGTAACTCGCGGACTTTTTGAGACCACCTCATTGAGGGAAGATGATGAAAAGAGTGGGCTGAATGTAAGGAGACCAGGTGTTTTTTCCACCTCATCACCATCGCTGGATGTGAAAAACATGGTGAAACAAATTAAGCTGTGCTGCTGTTATTCCAAACCGCTCGACATCGGTGTGAACCCGGATCCCAGCAGGTGCAGCAGAAGCAGCGAAGCTTTACATGGAAAGTCAATGGTTGACGCGCGAGCGTATAGAAGCAGCAAAGGGTCCCGCAGAGCTTTCCCCGGCATCGAAGCGTTTAAGCTATCTGACGCGACTTCACGCGCTGCTGCTGCAGCGAGAGATGGAAAAATTGAAGCCTTTGCTGCTGGGCGTTTCGCTACAACCCAGATCAGAAAAGCTGATCTGGGAGCTGACAGCGAGACGCACACCTGGCGCTTTGACTGACATGCTATGATATTAAGGCAAATGAAAGAGGCTGGATGGATGAGGAGATGATGAAAGTGGCTGAGGGAGGTGTATGTGAGGGAGAACAGGTGTTTTTTTCGCACGCACCACCATCGCAGTTAATCTGTGACTCCATGCGTGCTCATCTCACAGCTGATGAGAAAACATGAGTGAATCAAATAAGCGCTGTGCTCGCCGTTATCCCGGGGTCACGACAAAGGAACTTCAACCACTGCGACGCCGGGTGTGAAGCTGCCGCTCAAAGTAAGCGCTGGGCAGCGGGCGTGGAAGGGCGATCGATGGCCCGGCGGAGATGACAGTTTCAGGATAAGAGGTGGAAGGCAGCGCCGGGCAAGTTCTACGCCACCGTTTGCTTGGATGGATTTCAGATGCTTGGATTCGAACGCGGTCTGCTGGCTCTTGTTGTTCAAGCTTTAAGCAAAAGCCAGCATTATTTCTGGAGGACGCAGCGCTGCACGAAAGTGACTGACAGCGAAGAAGGGGAAATTGGCATGTCTGATTTAACGCGCGCAGCTGTTTAATTCAGAAAACTGAGTAGGATGATGACTCTTGATGGGTTTTGATTAATACTTTTGTAATAAATACATGAATAAAAGCACAATCATACTCAGTTTTTGCTCCCGGCCCTATTTTTCTACCTGAAAATCTTAATCTCAACAGCAGCCTCTGGGCTGGTTCTCCTCCTCATTCACCGCATTGGCGGCTGGCAGGTGTTTTTTCATCTAAATAATCTAAATCTTTGCAGCTATATTTGCTGCTGGGTGATCAGTGTAAGAATAAAATAGTTTTAATATGTTTTAAGTAAGTATGAGAAAGGCCACCTGAAAAACTTCATAATTGCAGTCAGTTCATCCAGATTATCATCATCCTGCCTATAGGCTACTATTTCTGTCGGATCCGCTCAGACCCCCACATACTGAAGCCGTGATGCTGACAGAAGAAATCCTTCATCAGCAGCCTCTGGGCTGGGCAGCCTCCTGGGGTTCACAGCGGCTGCTGGCAGGTGTTTTCATCTAAATAATTTAAACTGCAGGCACCAGGATACGGTAATTTTATTTTAAGTTAATTTAGGAGTGATCTGGCGCTGTGTCATCTGCGATGTGTCTGTCTCTGACCAGCTCCCAGGTTTGATTAATACTTTGTAATAAATACATGAATAAAACACTGATCATACTCAGTTTTGCCCCGCTGTATTTTTTAAATACGCAGTAGAATTATTTAAAAGGTAGTAGAGGACATGTACCTGTATAAAAAACGCGCCTATAGTCCGGGTCGCCTTATGTGTGTGTTAAATACAGAAATGGGACACATAACTGAGAATTAAGCCTTTTAATGCCGGTCGCCTTATGGTGCGTGAAAATCACCGGTATTACTCTGAGCTCTGTGAGCTCTCAATTGATAGCTGCTTCTGCAGCAGTGCATGCTGGGAAAGCTGTTAATCTCAAGAACGGATAAGCTGCTGCTCTGATGCATGCTGGGTAAGAGAGGGAGAGGCGAGAACACCATCCTGGGACTTTGTCCGTTGTCTCGGTCTGCTGTTCTTGTGAATTGAAACAGTACTAGTGCTGAGGCTGATGGCGTTTCACGAGTACAAGAAGAACGCACAAGGACACATATGGAGAAACAGCCTTATACTGTGCATCCAAATGCATGACAATGTCCAAAGAAAATAGAACCCTCCCCCTTTATGAAATATAGATAATCATAGAAAAAAGAAATGAAAGGAAAAGTGTGGTAGGAACAACCTGAGATGCTGAGGAAATAATGTATGAATTCTAGGTCAGTTTTCTGAAGCCCCTTGATCAGATTAAAGTAAACTATGCACCTTTTTTTAAATCAAGTTCCCAGAATGTAGAGGAAGAAAGAGAGGTGCAGAATCCACATTTATTTAAGTTTAGATGAAGCAAACTGCTGAACTGCTAATAAGCTTTCTGAGATGCTGGTTTTATTTTCTGTTAGAACTTTATATGGGCTCACATTGAAAAAGGCAGCAAATGACCATCGTGTTACTGTGCTTGATTGGATAGAAAGGTCTGACCACATAGAAAATCTATGACCTAAAGGCAAACTAGGTTAGTTGGAAGCTGGTCCAAGCATTTGTCATTCTGAGCCAACAGACTCAATTCAGTGTTTTTATATGGCGCAAAAAACAACACATTCTGCATAATCTCAAGGTACTTTACCATGTAAAAATTCAGTCAGATTGATTTAAAAAAAAAAAATCTGTCTAAGGAAAACTAGCTGCTTGCATCGCCTCGTTGACTCCAGTAGTTAAGAGTCATCCTGGTTTTTATATCTTCAAGACATGCCTATAATCTATGTAAGACCCCAGTCACACCTTGCTGATTTATCCAGCGTATGCCTGATGTCCTAGAATCTCCTAAAACGCTGCCATACGCTGAACTTTCTATGGATTTTTTTCAATTTTGGGCGTATACATAGAGTATTCATAACAAGTCAAGAACTTATGTCCAACCACAGCGTAACTTACACTTAACACACGGTAGCGTATTCATAATTACGAAGCATCAGAGCAGCAATGCTCTCGGAGGCAGCGGTCTGCATAAAAAGATGTCTTTGATTGTGGTATTAACCCAGCTGCTGTTTACTGCCGGCCCCAGAAAAGAATAAAGAAAAAGAAAAAGAAAGAAAGAAGGTTTTTGGCATCAGCAGATTGAGCGTCATGTCTGCTAGGAAGTTTATTGGTGTGGGCATGAACGCAGGGAGGATCCATCACCCTCCCCTTCTGGCTCACCCTATGATGGGGATGAAGTCTG
>JAGKQL010000007.1:29897996-29944528 GCA_018398635.1 Cyprinodon brontotheroides
GTCTGCATACACCTTTGGAAACCAAAGAAGACAGTCGCTACTGTGGGTTTGGATTAGACTTGGAAATAAGATGCAAATATGGATTTATTTAATCTTTCAAAAACGCTTATAAAAATCCCCCTTTAAGGCAGGGTAATTAGAGTTATTTATTGTTGTGGGTTATAATATTAGCAGTTAAAATATTACAAGATACAGAGGTGGTGTGCATGCATTTTAATGAATCTTTGTTTTATCTGCTGCCAAGTGATGAGCCACCTACAGCAGTGGAGCAGAACCTGCATGTGTGAGTGAACGGATTACAATGCAGCATCAGCGTGTCATTTTCACACACAATGATGCAAGATTGTGAAGACATCTCTAGTGGGCAAATGACACTAAATTCCAGGCTCTCACCCTTTACAGCTCCTTGGCCAGTGAGCTCGGCTCCTTTCACATGATTGTTAAAACGTGCAATTACCATAATTCCACCTGCGTCATGAGGCTGCATTTCTGCCTACCGTCAGCAGAAGCAATCTCTGTGACATTTCCACCCTGAACACCAAGATGCATCTGTTAATAATACAATTATTGCTGAATCTGAGTTAAGTCCAGGTTATAAAAGGACTGTGACAGATTATGTGTTTGCATTGCTTTACTATGCTTATTTCAGATAGGCATTGTAAAGCTATTGGGGGTCTGCTGAGGGGTGCAGGCACCTGTTTAAAAACACGATTTGAAAGCAAATTCAAACAGTCCTGCAAAGTCAGAAGTTACAATAACAAAATCAGAAGACTGGCAATGACAAAAGATAGACTGGAAAACACAAAATTGTGAATAAAATGAAAATAAACAAAGGAAATGGGGCAGGTATTGAAAACAAATGCAAAAAAGAAAAAAAAAAGCTGCAAACATAAGATATCCCATATATACATGGCCTTTTGGACAGCTTGGCCACTGAAAATCAGTAGGGTAGAAATGACATTATGCAAAAATACCACAACTCAAGCCTAGATTTCTTCAGCCAGTGTTTAATAATGTTATATCTGCTTCAAGTCCTCATCTCAGCGGAAACATATTTGAAAATACAATATAGTATAAATAGATTCAGACCCAAAATTAAATACATTTTAATTAAAATCAATTAATCAAACCAGTGCATTTATACTGAGTGATCTGTCATAAGTTCCAACATGGTCGCAGTAATTGCACCAGCTGGTGAGAGAAGACAGCGGAGAGTTGATTGTAACTTTACAGCAATCCCTTATTTCGAGCCTCTCTCTATAAAATAACACCTCCCTTAAAACAGGAAGAAATCTCCAGCATTTCATAAGTTTTTGGAAACTGTCAGAAGCATTGCTCTGCATATTTGTTTTATGTCTTTTTTCTCATCTGTTAATAAAAACAACAAACAGTCCAAATTCCACTAATAGGGTCTAATTTTTGTCATATTTGTGTCACAGTTATTTAAACTAATATTGCACGATTCTGTTAAAAAGAACCCAAAACAATTTTTATCTGGTTCAAAACCCAACATGGCTGCCTATGAAGATGCACAGATGCTGTAAGGCAGAGCAAGCGTGACAGCTGGTCTGCAGACGACGGCGTTCTGTGTCTGATGTATGTGAAGAGGCAGCATGCCTGCCAACCTGTCCCGTCTCTCTGTCTGGCCTTTGAAGAGATGTCAAAACAAATCTGCTTGCAGCCTGTAACCTTAGCTAAGCCTAATTGACCTTTCACACATAATTTAGCCTCTATAGTATTTGTGCAAGGTAAACACGTTCGACAAAACACCAGACTGTAAGTATCAGTCAGGCTTTAGATTAGCACACAGACCATTTTACTCATCAGCTGCAGCTTTTTATCTGTGTGTTTAGGAGACTATAGAGATGATCCATCAGGCTTATGAGCACAATTAGCTGTGTGCAGTTTCTTGAGAAGCCTCCAGCAATCCCTCCAGGTGATGCTAATAATACAAACATATAAGGTATGTGGACCCTTGGGCATGATGGCCCAGTATGGCTGCTTTAGCAATATGCTATACAATAATAGTTCTAGGAAACTGGGATATTTTAGATAGAAAGTTAAACAACACCTGCAGACTAATAGCTGCTATCATTGCAGGTCGATAGCTTTGATTATCAAGATGTTTTCAACCAGACATATCTGCATTCAGTATTGTGAGATAGCCTGGCCAAAGAGGCTGAAGATGGCATTAGGCAGATGTCCAGAGTAGCAGGTGGTTTATGTATATCCCAAAATAAATAAATAATTTACAATAGCAATTTGCCAAAAAATGACTCATGGGTTTCAGCTATTTTCCAGTCTTCTGGGAGTTTGTTCCAGATCAGTGGAGCATAGATGTTGCTCCTACATGTTTGGTTCTAGTTCTGGGTGGACAGTTCTGTGTTTCCCCATCAATATCTTTGATGTGGTGAATGATATGGTTATAAAATCTACTAAACTCATTAAAGCTCAAGTGTTTGAGCCCAAAATGTCATAAAATAAGTTAAACCTGATGTAAAATGATAATAATAATACCAGTGCTGGATTGGACCTCAGTGCAGCGTTTGATACTGTTTGATGCTTGATTTATTAGAGTATCTGGAAACCTGGGTCAGCCTTTCTGCTACAGCACCGGACTGGTTTAAATACCACCTGAAGGAAAGAGACATTTATGTGTCAGTAGGAAACTTTAAATCAGAACCAGAACTCAAATATGGGGTTCCTCAAGGCTCAATTCTGGGGATCCTCCTATTCAACATCTAAATGCTCCCTTTGGATCAGATTATAGCAAAAAACAAAGTTTCCATAACTAAGCAGATGATGCACAAGTTTACATGACAATGTCACCAGGTCACTCTGAACACATCAGAGCATTGGCTAGATGAATAATTGAATAATAAATAACTGAATAAAAAACAAAATTGAGGTAATCTTTGGACCAAAGGGCAAGAGATCCAGAGTTAGCTCACAGCTTCAGCTCCTACAGCTAGAAACCATTGATTGTGGCTGAAATCTTGGTGTCATTATGGACTAAGACCTGAACCTTGAGGGGCTCATAAAGTCAGGTACTAAATCAGCCTTTAATCACCTGAAGAACATCTCCAGGATTAAAGGACTAATGTCCAAGAAGGATCTAGAAAAATGCATTAATGCATTTGGCGTCTGTCTTCATAGGTTTGACTATGAAGTCAATCAGGACAGCTGCAGCGATCCAAAACCCCTCTGCTGCCCATGTTCTCACTCAGAACTAAGAAATTGGAGCACATTAGCTCGGTTCTGAAGTCCCTTCCACTGGCTCCTTGTAGCTAATTGGAGGATCGTACTTTAAAATCCTTCTGTTAGTCTAGAAATCACTGAATAGATCAGCACAATATGACAGATCTATTTGCTTCAGTAGATCTACCTCCCAGACCACCTTCAGGTCTTCTAGTCCAGCCTCCTCTGTACACCCCAGAACTAGAACCAAAACATGGAGAAACAGCATCTATGCTCCACGGATCTGGAATAAACTCCCAGAAGACTGGAAAAGAGATGAAAAGCCTGCTTCCTTTTTCAAGTCAAAGTTAAAACCCGGTTAGTTGGAGCTGCGCTTTTGTTGCTGGGAATTCCAGAGAGTATTAACTTGAGGTATTATAATACAGAGGACCACATCAAGGGAAATTTCCACACTTTCCTTGATGTATTGTCCTTGGCTGGTCCCTTACAATGAATTCGCTTTTAAGCACCAATCTTTGTATTAAATATTCTTTTTGTGTCATAATATGTGATGGCATTGGGCGATTCAAAGAGAAGCATCATCTCCTGGTCAGACCCTGTTATTCAGTGGAATCAGAGTAAAAGAATACGCACGCCCAGGAGAAGGAGGGGGTCACTGAAGGGGCCGCCAGTCGGCTGGCGTTTGACTGGGAAGGACCATTTTGAATGGCTGCTGCTGTATTATAAGGCTGTGGTGCAGCTGTTTTATTTACTACCTGCTTTTATGACTTAGATTTAGACAAATTTTATTATCATGTTGTTAGCTAACATCTACAGTATAACAACAAGGACAGAAGTCCAGTTGTCTTCTTATTGTTTTGGACTTCCATGTACTTGATGAAGAAGAACCTTTATTAGCATTTTGCCGCACATTGATAAAGATACCTCAGGAACGGTGCTGAAGTGTAAAAAGTTATCCAGAAAAACCCAATGACAACAACTACCTTTGATCTAGATCGAGATACAGACATCAAACCTTCTTCCTGAACTGCAAAAGAGACTCTTTATTAAAAACAAAAGAAGCTGCTTAGTTAGCAAATAAAACAAATCCACTTTTAATTTGTTTGCATATCTCACATAGACATAATCTTTTGCATGCTGACTAAAAATGTTTTTTTTTATTGGCTGTAGCTCCTACACTGGAGCTTACTGCAAACAGAACCAACTTATAGCCATCTATCATACATGTATTGCTACCTGAATGGATTTCTGCAGATGATCTACATCCAGTGACCTCTGAAGGTCAGATCTTCATTGCGTTCATAAAAAGGATCAATTAGGAACGTATGTAATTGACATGGAAACTATCTGTATGATTTAAATGAAACATGAGGTTTTTATTTCTTTTTATTGTTCCTTCAGACAAGTTTTTTTGTTAAGTGGATTATAATTTTAAACTGAACTTAATTTAATCTAAATAACAAAATTATAACATGCTCAATACAACAGCAAGTCACCTTTCTACCACACATCAGGGGGATCGATTCCAGTACCTGAGGGCTGGTATCCTGACATTTTTAGAAGTGCCTTTGGTTCAACACAACTGAATCAAATAATTAGATACGCTGGAAAAAAAATCTAAATCTAGATAAATAATTTTTTTCTTAAAACAAGTGCATTTGCTCTTGGATTAAGGAGGTAAAAGAGATGCATTTCCAATGGAAAAAGATAATTTACACTTAAAATAAGAAAACACAATTGCATTGTTTTATTTTAAGTGCATCTTATCTAATTATCTTATTCTAAGAGTAAAACTACTGATTCCATTGGCAAACTATCTCATTTACCTACTCAAATCAAGGGCAAATACACTTAATTAATTAGAAATTTTACTTATTTCTAAGAACATTTTTCCAGTGTAATTAAGGGGACTGACTTTGCATTTGATTCAGGTGTGTTGGACCAAGGATGAAACACAACTAAAAAGAAACAACAACAACAAAAAAAAACTTTACTTTCTTCATGTGCTGTTTTGTCTTTGTATATAAAACCCTAACAATAAAATACCCTGAAGATTATGGCTGGAAAAAGTTCATGGGGGGGCATCTTTAGATGGTGGTAGAGACCTAAAATTAAAGATGATATAGGCTAGAATTCATTCCAGAGGAATAGTTCAACAAACACAGATCTTTAAACACTCATGTTTTAAACAAATGCTGAATAAAGGCAGCAAATCGGAGACAATCAATTTATTGTAAAGAATAAGTTAGAAAATGCTTAAATAGGCAAAACAAAATGGACCAAGAAAAGGTGGAAGAAAAGAGAAATGAAAAACTCCTGTGTTGGCCTTTTTCCAAAACTAAACCTGCAGACTCAGATGTTTCTGTTCTTCTTCCTCCAAATAAAGACAAACAAATAAAAAAAAAACATTTCAAGAGTTTTGAGCAAACTGTGTTTCTAGGAGCGGGCCCACTCTCACTGAAACGATAACAGGCAGTTGTCTCATTTACACACTTTAGCTGTCAGCATTCCCACACGCCTGCATTACAACATGACAAGCTAATTATGCGCCATGGAAACGGGCTGAGCCTGGAAGCCATCTGCAGCCGTTACGGACGCTGGGACTGAGCAAAGCTATTCTATTCTTTAAGCCATGTTCTGTTTCTAATAAGTCCTTAAGTAACGGCCTACGAGCCTCCGGAGCTGCTAAGCTCCTACTCAAACATGATCCTTGCAATGTTGGTGATCTGCAAGACAATTGGTGCACTAGGGATGTGAAAAGGTCAGATGGGGGGGCTTGTCCAGTCCCACATGTTAAAGCTGCCACACAAACGACAGATTTCCATCTCCATCCCTGAAACAGGCAGCTCTAAGATACCAAGAGGAAAGTTTATGCCTGGAAAAGTTTAGGTTAAACTCCAGTGGAAAGGAAAAGGAAACAGCTGTCTGAGTAACTGCATCAATTAGTTATTATTAAAGTAAAATAAATTCATATTTTGATAATTTTCTCCTAGCTTTATGAGAAATTCAACCACATTCTTTGATGCTTTGATGTGTTTTCATCACTAAATCTGTGTGTTTGTTGTTTTGTTGTGATATGTTAAAGTATCACATTAGCTTGATTGAAACAGAGTGAAAAGTTTTTTGCTCGTTTTTGTTGGTTTTTGACTTTTTCGGAAAAAGAGTTAATTTAGCTAAAAACAGGAGATAAAAACACATTTGTTAGGTGAGTTCTGACATGGTGCACATTTAGCCTACATCACTGATCAGATGTTCTGCTGCTGGCATCTTGATTGCAGCGTTAGCATCGCAGTTCTCTTTCTACAGAGATCGACATCGGTCTCAACAGTCGGCCTCAGCAGATGGCCGCTCACACTGAGCCTGGTTCTGCTGGAGGTTTCTTCCTGTTAAAAGGGAGTTTTTCCTCTCCACTGTCCCTACAAGCATGCTTAGTGTGAGGGATTGCTGAAGAGTCAATGAGTCGATGCAATCCACTGGTTTTCCTTAGATAGAAAACTCTGATTGGTTTATCTGGTGAACTTAAGATGACGTGTTGTGAATTGGCGCTATAGAAGTGAACTGAATTAATTGAACTATGCAGAGAATGGTGTGCAGTCTGAGCAGCCCTATGCATTTTCAATGAGATATAATTACTATGACATGATACAATCCGGTTTCCCGTCGGATCGGACACTGATTGTGTTCGGGCCTTAACGGTGCAGTGATGCAGCTGTCTGTTCATGTAAGGCAGGCATCCTCAAAGTCGGTCCTCCAGGGCCGCTGTCCTGCGGGTTTGGGAGGTTTCTCTGCTTTAGCACAGCTGATTATGATGACTGAAGTTTAGCAACAGCCTGTCAATCAGCTTTGAATTAAAATCAGCTGTGTTGGAGCAGGACAGCAGCCCTCGAGGACCGACTTTGGAGATGCCTGATGTTAGGCATGAGCTTCAGACTTCAGAAGGTTAAAAACGCTCTGTGGTTTCCTTTGCGCTTCTTTTAACCAGGTAACATTAAATAAGCAGTCTCACCTGCTGTGAAGCTGGAAATGCAGATGGGTGAAGACTGAAATACCATTTCAGGTTGGCAGTTCTTGCAAAACAGTAACTTATGTTCCTCAAAAAAATGTAAAAGGAAACAATTCACTGGACTTATTTTCCAAGTTTGAAGACGTTTCGCTTCTCATCCAGGAAGCTTTTTCATTTCAAAATACCAGAAATAGCATTGAGTTTGAGGCTTTATAAAGTAGCCCAACAAAGCCTTGTTTTGGCTCAGAAAACATGCAAATGGAAAAACATGCTTTTGGAATGGGGGTCGTTTGGTTTCTTTGATAGCCTGTAATACCTGAAACCTGTTTGTCTCTAAAACCTGTAATACTAAAAACAAAGTAACCAAGCGACCCCTATTTCTAAGGGGCGGACCTTTTCGTATGTTTTAATTTGCATTTTTTCTAAGCTAAAGCAAAGCTTTGTTTTTGCTCCACTCTGTAAAGCCTTGAACTCAACGCTATTTCTGACATTTTGAATTGAAAAAGCTTCCTGGATGGGAAAAGAAACATCTTCAAACTTGGAAACAAAGTCCAGTGGATTGTTTTTTTTAAATTTTTTGGAATAGCTATGACCTGGATGACTGTGAATCATTACCAGCATACAGTAACATCTATGAATAACCTATGTGATTCAGCACCATGTAGAACCCCGTTAATAATTAACAGCTTGCAGAAATCCTTTCCTGATTCTTTTTTAATTCTTCCATTATTGTCGTAAAGAAGTTTGGCCTTCTTTACAGCAGCGCTTCAGTGCGTTTAGGTTTGCTGCTCTTTGTTCTGTAGCAAAACTTGGTGATCAGCCTTTAATCTATGAAGCTAGAGCACATTCTAAGATATTTAATACTCCAGAGTCAATTATTGAGGAATAAATATGCATTTAAGCTCATATTTTTAATGTTGTCCCTACTGTTATCAAAGTAAATCTGTTTAAATTTTAATTTCTTCCCCAGTTTATTTCCTTTAAGACATATTGTCAGTTTTGTGTGATGTTTTTATTCCTCCCTGGACCAAACAATGGTTTTATTAGGAGATATAGGCCAAACTATTTGACAAACAGTTTCATGCTGAGTAGGAATAAATCTCTGGCTGAAACTGAACATAAAAAATAAGGCATAAAAAAGGAATAGAATATCTAGAGACAGATGAGAGTATGTGACTGTGGCAGTGAGATGTTTGTTAGGCGAAAATGATGCTGAGTGGAGGAAAACAGCCGTGCTGGGCTGACTGTGTCCCCGCCTCATCACAACCAAACCCCTTTCACTCCTGAAATGTGTTGTGAAAGGTCATAATATTGCCGTTCTGTTTCCCGTTCTGTCATATACTTTTGTTTCTCTGTGCAGAAGAGACAGAGACAACCTTGTTCCCTCCTCCACAGCAGTTTTCCAGAGTGGGAGGGTACCTGTTAGACATGAGACAGTTATTTTGGGGATTCTGTATTTCCTGTAGGCAGTCATGCTATTTGCTTTGAGCTGGCACAACGAGGCCAGTTCTTCTCCCTTGGCTATAAATACTGAGCATAAAGGTAACAGCTTCATTTGGCCATCCTCTTAGGCTCCTGCAAACACATTTTCATCCTTTAACAATAGAAATCTATGGTTCCAAAAGCTAAAACCAAGAATTTGCAGCAGTTACCCTACCCTGACACCCATATATGACAGTCCCTCCCCAGGAGCTTGATTTGGTGTCATGGCCAGGTGCTGCATTGGCTTAGCTCCTCTCAGCATTCCAGACAGGCCAGATCCAGGCTCTGACAGGCTTGGTCTGTAGGGACAGGCTGAGTCCAGACGCTGCTCTGACCCCGCTGCCCTCCTGTATGTTGTTTACCTTCAGGTGTTGGCACCTGCTCAAAGGAAAAGAAGAAAAAAACACACACAGCAATGTCTGCTTCTACCTTTCCCAGACAGGAATCAGAAATTGACAATGCACGGGCTCAAAACACCTCAGCCAGGCACTGCGAGGCCCTGTGCGGCTGCCAAGAACTGACTGGACCTTGACCATGGCTTAAGTAGATTCTTGAGGCCAAATGGACCTGGAATCATTCTTTACCCTGACAAGAACACGGGCGGTTTAATCAAAAGTTTCTCTGCCACTGCTCAGAAGAAACAACACCCATCGCTTGGTTCATATTTTAAAGCAGTACGAGTGAAAGTTTCCGACCAAAGAGAACTAAAACTGATCCAAACTTCAAGAGAAACTTTCATTACCTCAGGAGAAGAAAAAGCAACAAACATAAGGAAAGGGCCTCTGTGACAGATGCTGCTCCAAAAAGAACCTCTGCTCCTCCTTTACTTCAGCTGGATTCCAGTCCCTGCATTTAGCCTATAGTGGGGGGTCTAAATGAGGATTTGTAAACACAATGTGCATGCAAATACACATGGCCTTTCAGTTTAAAGGATTGGAGGGAAAGAGCAGCAGTTAGAGAACTCCCCCCCCCACACACACACACACATCCTCACTGAGGGTTTGCTGTCCATAGATCTATTCTTCTTCAGCTTTGAGCTGTTGTTAAGAATTATTCAACGGAGCATGATTATGCAAAAGTCTTTTAAATGACGGACAAATCTGTTGCATTATGTTGATTGTTTCTGCAAATGTGGCTGATGGTTCTGTTATTTGTCTCCGGCTGTGAAACACCTGCTTTGTGTAATTAAAACCAAACTTTGACATGAGATTAGAACTGTAGCAATCAGCTGGATTCTACTCTCTGAAACTATTCTGTTTGTCAAATATGTTCGGATGCTGAGTGTCTGAGTCACATGGGGAGGAGATGCTGAAGCTGCAGAGAATAGTGGATTCTGATGGTGACGGTAAGTAATGTATAGCACTATAAATCAGGTTTAATCTTTTTCTTTTAGATGTCTTAACGGTATTGTGGAGGATTTTCATGATTTTTTTTAAAAGGACCGCCCTTTCCACTCTAGAAAAAATGTGCATGCGAGAGCATGCACAAGCCCATTTCTCCTTGTGCACACTCTTTTGTAAAGTTGCTGTTCTCATCGCTCATACAAGCTTACTGTGCCTGAACGTCCACCTTAACCCCTGAACTCCTCCATCACTTTATAGAGTGGGGACTATATAGTGGACTATATAGCAAACTCTGTTAACTGACCTTTCGGACAGATGATCATTACTTTTTGCTACCTGTCGGTCATATAACTCCTCGACCGTGTGGTGCCTGCGCCATCTTTGTTAATAGTCGCTGCTGTGAGGTAGCGACATCCTATAGCGATAGCTAATGGAGTGAGCACGTAGGACGGCCTTACGTAAACATATCACTAGGATGATTGACAATTAGGAGGACCACTTATTTAGATGATCTACCCGGAAATAAAAGATCCTCCTGTATACCTTTAAGAAGTATTCTGAAAAACAAAATGAATTGATTCTATGGAGGTAAATTAGGGCCATAAATTTTTAGTGTTTTTTAAACTGTAATTAAAATAATTTGAAATTAAAAACCAAAAACATTTTTCGAAACTGACAATAAAAAAACGTTAATAAAAAAAGTTTGCTGCTGGGATTTAGTAATTTATTTTTTATTCCATTAGTTATAAACTGCGGGCTCCATGACATAGGGGCGGGGCTTACAAGGATAGACTCTACTATCCTTCCTCACAATCTAAACCATTTTTGCTATTCTGTTTTTTTTTTACAAGACTGGAAATGTCTACATAAAACTCCTGACTGTTACTATTGTAACAACTGTTTCCATGCATCTTGCGCTACTCACCTTGGGACTGATTACTGATTTTTTTTACCTGCCTCCGAGTATTTGCACTGCCCCACTGTTTATTCATGCCACCAATTGTTTACATATACGCTTACAATAGATCTTTAACTGTAATATGCATTACCTTCCACTGCACTTTAATTTAGATAGCTTCTGTCCAAACTCTATTTATTATAATTATACCTGTACCTGTGTAATTAATCAGAATCAAAAATGCTGTAGTAATCCCAGAGGGAAATGACAATGACAATAAAGTTGAATCTAATCTAATCTAAAAAAATCTACATGACATGCAGTGTGGATTTATGACTGACTTACTGACTGACTGCTGAGGTGGCTCAGCAAAAATATTTCCAGCTGTTGTATTTAGGAACTGTGGCGGCTTCTACATATCTACATAAAAAAAATGTATATTCTGTGTTTATATGACTGGTAAAAATAACCTGCTTCACTAACCTAAGCTGTTTATGTCAGACCATCATATATAGATACATGAGTCTCACTGAAGAAATTGTGGTGCTGACAAATTTGTGCAGAATTTCTAATCCATAGTGGACATTTTAAATGATCTGAAAATAAGCAGAAGAACCACCAGACTGACTGCAACAGAAGCTGCAGGTTCCATGAAAATAATAAGATCAGCAAAGCTTGATATTGTCCTAAAAAATTAACATAAGAATGTGGATTATTCTCCTAAATAACGGAGTTCTACTTTGGGGGTTCCAATTCAAAAACAGGAATATTTTTGAATCCAGTCGACTTTCAACGTAATATAAAATGTTATTTATTATTTACTTTATTAAAAACAGACTTTTTTTTGCGTCAAATCCTTTTTTTCCATTTCAAAATGAAAACTTTTTTTCTCTCCATTGATTCTAAATTAGAAAAAATACCTTTCAGTTTACCATATATTTGAATAGTTGGTGTCCAATAGACAGCTTGTTTTGATTAAAGAAAAAAATTCAAACAAAATATGGCCCCAATTTAGCTCTATATAAATATTTACTCTCAGTTTATTCTTAAATTGCTAAATATAATTAAAATATCACATGTGTGTCTTTATTATATTTAAAATGAGGTATTAGTTTCTAAAGGTAAACATGAACAGGCTGTCCATTCATCGCAGAAACATAGAGTACAACCAAACCCTACATGGATGTTGGTGGTGTGTGGGAGGGGGACACACAGGAAACCCACACATGCACAGTTAGAAACATGCAAAATCCACAAGGTCAGACCCTAAACGGTCTTTAAGAAGAGGAGCCTTTTGCTTCTGGGCAGCAATGTAATCACCAGCTGACTGAGCCGCTCATTTGGAAGCTGTTTTATATCAAAGTGGAACTGAGGGCTACACTACCAAGTGGGATTTGCAGCTATTTGTAGTTTAGTTGAGTTTAGAAAAAAAAAAGAAAAGAAAATGTGCTCCTTCATTTATGTGAAACAGACCACAAACTGCTACCCTGCATCTGGGAATGGGAGACTCGGGGTCCAGCTTGCATAAGGGCCCCCTGTCCTTTGGAACAACTGCACTCGCTAAGGCCAATCAATAATTATGCAGCACTAACAGATGATGGACTCTGTTTCATAGACCATTAGTTTGATGTTTTAGAGTCAATGGTGCTGGGATTTAAGTTTTAGACAATAATGAAAGAAATTGTGGATTTAGAATAAAACAGCTTTTTCTATATGTGCACTGGGCACTGCATTTCAAGATAAATTACAGGTGAGGACCTCAGAACAGAGCTGCTTTCCTCCACTGTGAGGGGAGCCAGCTGAGGTGGGCCTCTGTGCCATTTTGTCGGATGTCCCTGTGCCTAGACCAGTTCCAGTGATCATCCTGATTCTGACCAACTTTCAAAAGACTTTCAGTTTCACTGAGATCAGTCTGAGAACTCTCCGTTAAAAGCAAACTGGGAGCCGCTCACCAAACGCACGTCCAATCAGCTGTTGGCTTTTGGCGGGTTGAGGTGTGGCCTTAGCGAAGCCCGACAGTTCAGTCTAAAGAACATGGCTGGCTTCAGCCGATAGAAACTAAGCGTTAAGCGTGGCTACTTAAGAGCAGAGTTTTTGTCGATCTTTCACAGAGTACTTCACTGAAAGAAGAGCAAAACACTGCTCTGGAGAAGGCTTTTCTCAGAGGAAAAGATGTTTTTTGCTCTTCTCCCGACTGGTTTTACCGGCAAGAGTTTGATCTATCAATTGGCTCCTCTTAGGTCCGTTTACGGCTCTGTTGAGTGCGTCATATGCTCTTTTTGATTCTGATTGGTTTTATTTGGCCCGCCTATATCACCAACATAGCCATGAAATCCAGTTTAACCAGTATTTTTCGCGCCCTTCCCAAAATTACTTCAATGGAAGGTTTCCAGATGGACCTAAGCAGTCAGGTTTCTAGACGCCACTCTTGGGCGAAATTCAAGGCACATCCCACAGGGAGGTGGTAACGACACATCACACCCTGAAGGGACTATGGCTGAATCCCAAAACGCCTAAATACTAACCCTTAACTATCTAGTGTCACTCGCAATAAAGTCATACTCGCAGCTGTGGAAGATGCCTTGATTGGAGGTGGTGGGGGAATTCTTTTTGTTGCTATAAAATATGGGTGGGGTAAATTGTTTATAAGAGTTGTTTCTATTAAATGGCGAAGGATTAAAAGATTCTAAGGAAATCTCCTTCTCGCCAAGAATTTTTGGGCATATGTAACGATCGCTGTGCTGAGCAGCAAAAATATCTTTAATAGAGATTCAGATCTATGACCTCTGCACTGCAATTCATACGTAGAATAAATACAGATGATCCTCCTGGATTATTTGACCCTTTGGCTTCATTTTCTCCTTTATCAGGCTTCCTCTGTACTTCTCTTGTTCTGACTCTGAGCTCTTCTTATCTTCAGCATTACAGTAACATAAATTCCTTCATCCTCACTCATTTTTACAGCTTTTAACTTTCACTGGCCTCCTTCACCTATGACCCTCCTAATCTCTCGCTCATTTTACTTTAAATAAATCTCACAGTATTTTTTTTTTTTACTTCTCAACCCTTTTTTCATTTGCCAAAATAACTGGAAATGTTTACAGTTTTACCTTTGTCCTTCCATCAAATTTGCAAGATGTAAGCATGAACATCAGGAATAATATGAAACCAGAAATGATTTGTCACACGCACACATGTCAAACGAGCAGGCGTATTTAGAAACTGTGGATGCCATCAATTCATTTTGAACATTGTGAGTTAATTCTAGCTTCTTCCACAATGTACTGAATTTAAGTGCGATAGGATAAATGTGGCTCTGTTGAGAGCTTTAAGTAGAAAATTGCCGCATAAACTCAGTCCAATTAATGAATTAATACTTCTAACAGTGTTTTAGTCAGAACCACTTAAGCACAGACAGAGTGAAAACTGAGACAGAAACAGAGAAAGACTGCTTTAAAGACCACAACTATGTAGATGTTAATGCAAATATCCCCAGGCAGTGATGTTCTTGAAACATATTTGAAGACAATTGTGGAAAATATGACAGAAAACAAGAAGAAATGTAGCTTATCTGCATACAAACATTGTGGTGCTAACCTGCACTATTTTGTAGAAAGAATTGCCTTCTTACCCTGAGTACTAAGCAGATATTCTGAGTAGTTTTAACCCTCTCTTCCCTACTCTGACCTTTTGGTTTCAGAACCGGTATATTAGTCGGGTAAATAAACCAAATTCAGCATCTAATTAATTCTGAGTTGAGCATGAACATGAGCATATATGAAGCCTCCATCAATCTATTGGAGATTCAGGGCTCGGCTTGTGTCCTGCCAGGGCAACAGCAGGACAAAAGCCTCTAAAAGCTTCATCTGTGGAAGCACCTCCTTCAAGGGGTGCCTCCTTTTCTCATTGTTTCCTATGGCCTGGGTGTGTGGCCAAATAGCATTCTGTTAAAGAGGCTAAATAAATTGGTGTTAGGACTCCAGTCTGTGTGGTCTGTGTTTTGTGTGTTTGTCTTCCTTCCTCCACCAGGCGGCGCCTGGTTCTGATTCTCCTCTCACACACCTGCAAAGGTTTCTCTGCTAATCAGAGTGTTTTAAGCTGCTGACTGCCACTACCTCGACTCAAGAGTGTTTGCCAGTTTTGGGTACTCTAGCCAAGCTGAGTTTTGCTGAGTCAAGCTGAGTTTTTGTCAACCTGAGTCTTAACATTGTTTTTGTCTTTGCTTCTCGGCAGGAAGTCATCCTGCAAACTGAATTTTTCGGACCTCTCTCTCCCTGGAAGGATCAACTGAGCTTCAAACTGAGCTGAGGAAGCGGAGGTTTGGATCCACTTTTCCCGATGGAAATGTTTGAGCTTTTAAACTGAGCAAGGGATTCATCTGCACAAATGTCCGTTCAAGTACCGCAGGAAATCTGAGTGGCAGTCAGTCTACTCGTTCGTTCATCTACAAGCAACGCATTCTGTCCGCCCTCCACCCGTATGAGACAAACACTGGAACACATTCCTCACCTACTGGAGTCTAAGAGTCAACCTAATCTCTGGAAACTTGAGTCTGCCAACCTTTTCTCCTCTTCAAATTCGAGAATAAATTCTCCCACTGAACCTGAACTAACCGCAGTGTCTTCCCCTCACCTTTCCGGTTGAGCAGTGTTCAGAACAACACTGGAATCTCCACAAAACTTCTCAATAAACCTGTTAAACTTTTTCCCTTGTCTCTCTGGATTGGTTTATCTGCATGTGGATCCAAGCTTTTGATAAAATCATGACAATTGGCATATCTTAAAAACACTTAAGTCTAAGTTTTATGTTCAAATTAAACATAACAAATATATATTAAGATTCAGCTGTTAGTTTTCAGATTTATATTTAGATATAAATTTAAAATTAGAAGTAAAAATGACATTCATCCATAGATAAAGGATGTGGAAATAGGTTAACAAATAATTGTAAGGGATCAATGTAGGTATTTATTATGTATTTGTAGTAAAATGGTGAATAAAAGATCTTTGACCTTAAAATGTATTTTTCTAAATGTTTAAATTCAGTGCAAATTGTCTGGATATAACATAACAAGCATCAATTAATGATGTGCTTCCAAAAAAAAAAAAGCTTTTGCAGGACATTGTTGTTGTAATAACATTGCTATAGACGAGGCTAATGTCCTGTAAGACCGAAACATATCTGAGATATTAGAGACCATATTCAAGAGTGAAAAAACTAATTACCTCTCATTTACCAGAAACGAATAAATCAGTATGCAAAACGGTGGTCCAATCCTTCACCAGAGTCTGTCTACAACATGGAGCCCTCAGAGTAGGGTTTATATCACTTTGAAAGCTAAAATGTTGGAAATATCAGATAAAGTGGTGGGACAAGTGGCTGTAAGTTGTAATAAAGGATGTAGTTGTAGCTTTAAATGGATAAAAAAGGTTGAATGTTGGGCTCTTCAGCAAATGGCTTATCTGCACCGCTCCGATTTCTAAATGAAAGGGAGTAAAGGTGCTGAAAAAGAGGAAAGTATGGATCCATTTAGATTGTTCTACTGCTATAATGCTGCTGTAGGTAAAAGTCTATGTGTCAACCTATCACTGCAAAAATATGCAGTTTATGTATCCTCCAGGGATCTAAGTCAATAACCCATTACATGCATTACAGAACTCTCTTTTGTCCTTAGCTGCTCACTTCAGAGCAGCAGAATGTCATCAGAACGTTATTTATTAGTTTATCTCACAATTATAGAGCTCGTTAAAGGATCAGTTAAAGCACTCTGTCAGAAAAACAAGACAAAAAGGAGAAGACGTATGCTGACCCAGAAAAAGGTCCAATTTTTGAAGGAAATCTTTAGCAGATGCCAGAAGCAGTAAAATCCCCCCTGGATAAGCCTTTACTGTGTGAAAACATTTCTCTTGTTATGAGCTGAAAATGCTCCACCTTTATTATACATGGGTTTTATCTGTGACACATCTAAAAAAGGTATTTGAGAAATTTACCACAGCTTGCAGCTAACCAGAATCCTGCGGTGTGGGCTGTTCACAGCATTAACAACAAGGGGAGGCAGATAAATGAGATGAGATTCATGCCTCCAATCTCAGGCTTGGTGTTTTAGATTCAACCCTGACAGAGTGACGACTTGCCGACACCTGAGCTCTAACAGGCTTACATTTCTCATCCGTCGTATATTTGAAAATCATTTCAGCACGGGTTTAAGCTCAGCCGAGGTGTAACGACCGTATCAAGGTAATCCCTTGTATCTGACGCCTTTTTTATGGGGTTCAAGTTCAGTTCACAGCAAAAATACACATTTGTATATTAGTAGCTAATTATGCGGGAGAGAAGATCTATCTTTAACCAAAGGTTTATGAAATCTTCCATCAAGGTAACAGATGGTAAATAAGGGTAGTTGTGCTGAACTAAAACAAACTGAGGGTTTCTAAAGGCTTCAAGTGTAGTAAATATACCCGATACAGGATGGTGGAAAAATATTCATCTCTTTACAGATTTTCTCTGTGCTTTATTTAACAAGATTTCACCAATTTTATCGTTAGAAAACAAGCCTAATGCAGCACCACCCAGAGAATTGGCAGGATTTTATCAACACATCATATTGTATTATGGGCTGCACAGTGGAGCTGGTGGGCAGCACTGTTGCCTTGCAGCAAGTCCCTCCCACAGACCAGAAACATGACTGTTAGATTAATTGGCTTCTCTAAATTGTCTTTAGGTGAGACTGTGGGTGTCCATGGTTATGTGTCTTTGTGTTTCTCCCTGCGACAGACTGGTGATCTGTCCAGGGTGCGACCCTTCCCGTCGCCGATAGACTGCCAGAAGCCCCATTTCCACTACCCTCTGAAAACCGATACGTGCCGAGCTTGGCTCAGTTAACCGTGCCGAGCTCTGCTCCTTACGACCATTTACACACCACGCTAGCACGGTTCCTCACCTCCTAGTGACAATCTGCGTACTACTGCTCTCTAGAGGGAAACAAGCAAATCAACATGGCGGTGCCCGTAACATTCAGGAAGTTTGCGGAGAGTCAGGATTGTGAGAAGGCAGCCTTTGGTGAATTTACTTGACAGAGTCGGCTTTTGGTGAAGTGGATACGACAAACGATAGTCTAATCAGGGCTTCCAGATGCAGGAAACAACTACAGACGTTGAGGTTCATCACACTGCTAAGCAGAATCATCACTGGAAATCATGTGGCACTGTAGGAAAGCTAGGATTTTTATGAATGTCTTAAGTTTCCTGATTATGGAGACTGACAGTAAGGAGATGAGGCGGTCTGCTCATGAACTCCTGATGAACTAGTACCAGTTTAGAGCAGTTTGGTTGTGTCCGCTTCAGTTCTGCGTGCCATTTACACTCAACAGAAATCTCAGTTACCATGCTCAGACCGATCTCAGCACAGTTTCAAAAAGGTAGTGGAAATGGGGCTACAGAAAGAACCTCGCGGCCCTGAATGGATAGACATCTTTGCGCTACGGCATCGCAGAGCCAACAAACTAGCGATTGCGAGATCGCCCATTACGCTCGAAAGTAACTATGGCAAGTTGAGAGAGAGGAACTGAGACGGTACTGAACACACAGACTAATGAAATACTATCTGTAAAATTATCTATGTAAACAAACCTCATCACTTGAGAAGGTAGGTGATGCGGACGTCGTGGAAGACATTTTGTCCCGTAACGCTCGCCGTACTGTTGGGGGGGAGAAGCGGTGGGGGGAGATGTTCATGTTGCTGCAGTCTGCAGTCTGGACGTTAGATGTCGCTGAAAATTACACACTGTAGCTTTAAAGCAATTGATGCTGTTGCTTGATCACACTTAGCTGTTTCTAACGTAACTTAACTGTCCAAAAGAAAACTTTTGAATTCTCTTTGTAGCTCCGCCCCTTCAGGAATTGTCTCCACCTGGTGAAAGCTATGCTGTTAGATATAATCTCATTTTTATCCCTGATAGTAACATAACGACTAACGTGTTTGTCCCGTTTCAGCAACAGTAATCACATAGAGACGACCCAATATGGCACCATCTGGTGTGTGCATCTGGACATAGGTTTTAGCAGTATGAACTCATTCGAAGATAGGAAAATGCTTTCAATTAAAATTGGATGTAATTAGACACGTGTTTATAAAAGCAATTCTTAATTTTTGCTAATTAAAAGCCAAATAAGTTATACAGTGTTCCTTTAAAGGAAAATTCCGCTCATACTCAGAATTCAAACTTCTCAAAGTGCTTTAAATATGAAATTATTCCATACTGTTCAATAAATGATAAGTGCTTTTAATTAAGAGTAATTTTTATTCGAATGTGCTTTACTTTTTTTTTACTGATTAAAGCTAAATTCATTAAATCACAGCGAACACATTAGTTTTAGGTATAAATTCCGTAAAAGCTTAAAAAACAATCCACTGGACTTGGTTTCCAAGATTTAAAGACGTTTCGCTACCTGATTATTTCTTGCTGACCGGACTTTTACTTTAAAATAATGAAACGCAAACACATAAAATATTAACTTTTGGACATTATCTTCCTGTCATTGTGGTTAAAAAGAGAAAGGTAAGGGAACCTAATGCTTAAATTAACAGACTTATGACTTCATTATCTTGGTGGTGGAACCTGCTTCCTGAGATTTCCTTCTGGAACTGTTTGTTAAAAAGGGCGGTGCCCTGCCAGATCTGCTTATTGACATTGATAGTATTTTTTTATTGTATTTTATTGTACCTGTATTAAGCCAAAGGTAGGCAGCAGTGGTGAAGCAGCGTCTTTTTAGATGTTTTCCTGTGTGGGAAGTGTTGCTCACACTCAGAAATCTAACAATCTGTGACCGCCCGGCTTATCTTGTCATCAGACTGTGCATGCCCAAGGTGTTAAATGTGTAGGAAGGGGATGTAGGAATGTGATTTTTCCAATACCATTGTGTTTCCCAAATGTTATTAGAGTGAAATGGTGTATCAGGAGTGTAGGAGTTATGCAGTACAGTACATCCAGTTATCATATCATAAATGCAGATCTTTTACTTCTCTGGCTCCTCTCATGTAGAAATAACTACCAGTTTTAATCCAATAGGCAGACAACCTGGCTACTTTTATTCAAGGCTTTAAACTTTGTTTTTCATAAAGCTTATAGTTAGAGTGGCTCATTTTATTCTGACCTATCTTTATAATTATGCTTCTATAGGTTTAGGCTGCTAGAGGACATAGGGTCATCTTTTCTCCATATCACATAATTTGTTCTCCATTACTGCATTATTTGTTAGTTCAACCCATAACTTTATGTTCTCTTTGCTTTTTTGTTTTTGTCATAGTAGCTTCATTTGGTCGGTATCTATTTAACTGTGACACCATTCTGGAGGGAGGCATCGACTGGACTGCTGCTGGTTCCATTAGAGAGGATTGACTTTTAGACATAGCTATGGGCTCGGCTTGCATTGTGACTTACTGTATGTGCTCTCTTTCATTCCATTTAGCTTAAAAAACAAGGCGAGAGCTCATCTGCTTAACTGTTTATCTACAAAAAAGAGCTACCCGCGTAGAAAGTTTACCATTACCTATTCTAACATAGAAAGTATTTAGATATCAGTCCTGCTATGTTTGTTCTACTTCTGTCTCCTTGAATCCCCAGTCAGCCTTGACAGAAAGTTGTTCAACTGAGCCTGGTTCTAGTGGAGGTTTCATCCAAAACAGCAGTTTTTCCTCTCCACTGTTGCTGGTTGCATGCTCCGTGTGAGGGATTGCTGTACACTTCTGCTTGTATAGAAAACTTTTTACCAGTTTGACTCTATGATAGGAAGATCAAACATCTTCTTTTGCCCGGACATGTCCGCTTTTTACATTTTATGTCTCGAGGGCTTCTGGAGGGGGATTATGAATTAATGAAAATGTCCAGCTTTCACTGTTTTTCATGGGACCATAATCATATCCTTAAATCTACTGGGAATCCGTTCAGAATACTACAGTACTTTGTTGCCTGACATACTAATTATCAAGGGACTGCCTTGTGGGAGGCTCTAAAGGCTGGTTTACGCTCAGAAACCAGGTCGTCTGCGACAACCCCCACACCCCCTTCCACAGACACTCTGGTGCACCTCTCCAAAATCGTTGGTCAAATCTATATCGGCTATTAGTTCCTGTTTGGTACGTTACCAGCTTGTTTTATTTTGTTTTCCGTACGTGTGGGAAACGGCGATGGACCAGCCTGAAGAGCGAGGTCTGTGCGAGAACGCTGGGACCCTTTCTCCACTTGGTTCCCGTATCTAGACCCACAGCTAGTTCCTAATTGTCCCTCTTAGCGTTGTGGCGTGGAATAACAAAACGCAGACCCCGCTTCAAAATTGGGCATAAATCAAAACAAGCTCACTGCAAAACACTGCTGTGGGAGGATAACCAGCCCTTAAGGAGACATATGGATACCTTGCCCAGCCTCAAGATAGGCTTGAGGCTGGGCAAGGTATCCTCCTTTTTGGAAATCAAAATATGGTTACCCTACTGTATGAACTGGTTGAATTTTCACTGTTAAGTTCCTTGAGATCACATGTGTCGGTATCTGGAGCTATTTAAAGAGATTGAATTGAAATTTAATTGAATAATAGATGTTTAAAACATTTAAAAGAAACCTCTTCACTTCAGAATATATAAAGAACCCTATAGTCAGAAAGTTTATAAAGGAAAATTTCAGTCAGCAAGGAATAATCAATGGATCATTATTTATACCTAAAACTAATACAATTGCAGTGATTTAATGAATTTAGCGTTAATCAGTAAAAAAATTAAATAATAATTTTCATGCGCAATCACCTTGGAATGCGGGTATCGGCCATTTTGCCCCAAATATGAGCGCGGCCTCACCTGCCATCTTCCAGCAGTGGCGATCCACGGTGCGGTAAGCTAAGCGCCATTCTCCCAGCACAAGCTGAAATCAATAAGAACTACTAGACACATCTGCAATCAACAACAATTATTGAAGATTTCCAGAGGGACTTCACCATTGAAATTCACCAGAGCTATAAGTGAAACTGACAATGCCCGCGTGCGGCAACTGGATGCTGGAATACATCGGGTAAAAAGTGAAAAAAAAGAGTTATTCCACCTTTTCTGATTCCTGATCTCCGCCAGGGGGCGGGTTGGTGGATTTGGATGTAACTTGAAGAGGGGAGGATTTAAGCATCGGGAATTCTGGCCAGAGAAAAACCAGTAATATGCTTAGCCAACATTTGGAAGAAGAATGTTTTCAAGATGACTTGGATAACGTGGCGTTGACTGACAAAGCACCAGATACAGCACTGGGACTTGATCAGCCAGCCGATATGCGACCGTGATGTCACGAAACCGTGTAAAGGTGGCAGTAGTGTTCTTTGACAAACATGGATGCCTCCAGTAAAGAACATTCAGATGAAAATTACTCTGAATTAAAAACACTGATCATTTATTGAACAGGATGGAATAATCTCATATTTAAAGAAAGTACTTTCAGAAGTTTGAATTCTAAATATGACCAGACTTTTCTTTAATACTTTTTTGAGTTTAAAATCCAAGTTAAATTAAATGCTTTAGACTATAGGACATAACTTAAGAGAGTTCTGTATTGGTCTGAAACAACCTTAGCAAGCCCTTATTACTTCTACTGTTATATTGGGACTTTGGGACTAGGCAAAGATGGCTCGCAAGAACTTCCTGACAAAACTTTTGTGCCCTAACTAAGCTAACCTCTTTGTTTCCTTGAGTATGTGCACATGGTCTCAAGATATCAATACCCTCATTTGCTTATGTAGCTAAAGACGTGCATCCGATACCAGAGCTGTTAATGCTAAACAATGATTTATCTAGCCAATTAAACCTGTAAATAATTAGGTGTGGACAGTGAGGGGGGAGGGTGGGAACTTTTTCCAGTATACAGAGGTTACTGCTTGATCTAGTAGATATCACTGGAGTCTCTTAAGTGGATAAATTAGCAGAGGAGGCAAGTCTCTGGCTGACTTATTGTATGTCCCTAAAGACACAATCATTGTTGGAACATCCTTCCTGCGCTACAATACACCCCTCTACATATTTGATGGTGTTTTTCTGTAATTGGATTAGAAGTCAGACTTTTTTTCGTTCTCTACCAAATTATGAATAATGGAACGGGAAAGCGTAATAATTTTTCCAGTGCACATGGTGAATGTTGATTAATTGAATAAAGCAGAAACAGGACCTCCAGTGTTGTGAAGCATGTTAACAAACATCCCCACTCCTTGTTTGCATTATACTTTATTGACAGCACTGTTTGCGTATAATGAATTAATCATTGCCTAATCAAATGGATTAAGTGGATTTTTCCTGCCTTTGTTTGTTCAGTTAGAACTGTAGCTGTAAAATTGGAATGCAGGAGGACGTCCAAATGGTGTCTTTTAATTTTGAATTGTCCCTGTTAGAAGAATAATCATGGCTAAAATTCAGCATCTGCATGAGACATAATTATCTTTCAGCAACTGGGTCAAAGTTGAAGGTATACTTATATAATCAAAATTAGAAGACAATTATAGTACTTCAGATAATAGTGCTTCATTTGATTCATCAGCTGATAAATTAGCAATGCTCTTTCCAGCTCCACTGCATGTATTTTCAGTAATGCAGCGAATTAACGCTTTACTCAGATGATGACCTGTTTGAAATCCAATGCAAAGGATTTTGACATAAAAATCCGTCACTGTGGTAATGTGAGCAGATAGACTGGTATGTATACGGGTGAAGATTCTCAGTCATGCAGGTCATAGTCATTCCAAAAAAGTAAAAAAACAAGTTTAAAAGTTTGAAGACGTTTCGATTCCCATTCAGGAAGCTTTTTCAATTAAAATATATGTAGTATAACAAAGTGTGTAACAAAACCTTGTCTATGCTTAGGCAACATGCAAAATGACCCCCATTCCAAAGGGGTGGATCCGTTTGTCCGGTTCAATTTGCATGTTTTCTAAACAGAAATAAGGCTTTGTTGGACGACTATTTAAAGCCTTGAACTCTATTGCTGAACTCAAAGTCCAGTGGATTGTTTTTTGTTTTTACTTTTTTTGGAATGGTAAATATAGGTGAACATTTTTATGTTGTTGGGGATTTGCTTTGGTTCAGCACTGGGCTTTTACAAAGCAGGTTTTTAAAAGATGGATTTTCATGTGTTTGTGAACGCAAAAAATAGTGTTAGGTCGGGCATCCTCCAGTTGAATTGGCTGCATGAATTTGGTGATTTTGCTCATACGTTGTGTTCCTCTTTCTCCACGGGTGTCAAACTCCAATCATCGAGAGCCAATGTTCTTTCAAATGACCACCCAGTCAGACCAGCATACCCATAGCTAATACCCGTTTATCCTTTTAGTTTATCCCTTTAGTTTTGTACAAAAAATACACTTTAAACTACCTCAATAGGAATGTATCCCTTTAGTTATGTACAAAAAAAAAATTTTATTACTTAAATTTTGGTGTTTTTTTAAGTGTATGGCAATCTGACCTGGAATAGTGTTTTTTTTGTACATGACTAAAGAGATACACGTCCTTTGAGGTAGTTTAAAGTCTATTTTTGGTACAAAACTAAAGATATACGTAAATGCAAATCTGACAGCCTGTGCATGCGTATTGACTACAGGTATGCTGGTCTAACGGGGTATGCTCATCCGACAGAACACCGGTGTGCCGTATATTTTAGATATGTCTATCTAAACATACCTGAAACATATCTTCAGGTCACTAGAAGGACTGTGCAGAACTTGGTGGCATAGTGAGGCGATTCATTATTATTAGACCCGCGACATACAGTAGTAGCCATTCAAAATTTCCCCACTTTCCTTGGCTGGTCCGTTGCTGGCCCTTGGCCAGTCCTTGGCTGGTCCTTGGCCGGTCCTTGGCTGGCCCTTGGCCGGTCCTTGGCCAGTCCTTGGCGGTCCTTGGCTGGCCCTTGGCCGGTCCTTGGCTGGCCCTTGGCCGGTCCTTGGCCGGTCCTTGACTGGTCCTTGGCTGGCCCTTGGTTGGCCCTTGGCTGGTCACTTGGCTGGCCCTTGGCCGGTCCTTGGCTGGTCCTTGACTGGTCACTTGGCTGGCCCTTGGCGGTCCTTGGCTGGTCCTTGGCTGGTCCTTCACTGGTCCTTGGCTGGCCCCCGCTGGTCCTTGGCTGGCCCTTGGCTGGTCCTTGGCGGTCCTTGGCTGGCCCGCTGGCGTCCTTACAGCTGGGCCCTTGGCCAGTCCCCTACAGTTCCTTTTCAAACATCAATCTTTGTACTAAAAATATTCTTTCTGCAGCTCATGATTTGTGGACATTAAGATCTAAAGAAGCATCATCTCCTGGTCAAACCCTGCCGAATTCAGTGAAAGAGGTGAGTCAGAGTAAAAAATATGAATCCCCCAGACAAGGCCAATGGCTGGCGTATTGACGGGCCTTGCTGGGAGTCTCAGGGAAGTGGGCTACCATTTGCCTGGCATTTGATTGGGAAGGGCCATTTTGACAGTGGCATTTAAGGCGTTTGAATTTGATCCCCCAGCTTTCAACAGATAACTGTACAATACGGCCAGGAAGTTATACTTTGTTGTAACATGTTGCAGAAGTCTTTCATTCTAATGCAACTGTGAACACAAATGCTGGGCTCCAGCATGATTCAGAAGGAGAAGGCTTTTTTACTGGCAGCCATTTTGCACAAGCAATACTTGATCAGTCTGTATCAAATTCTGTCTTGAAATTAAACATGCCTAATTGTGGCCCGTAGAGCCGAAGATGGAGCTCCTAAGGTTTTTGTAATTTATCTGAGTATCATGCAGTCTGACCTGGGGGAGAATTATGCTGCTTTCCAGAATGATGGTAACAAAAATTGCTTTTCTGAAGTTATTGCAACGTCTTTCTACCAGCTCCAGGGCAGAAAACTAGCAAAACTACTGTGTTTATAGTTGGTCTCCCTATCATGAGATTTACTGTGTGAACCAGGTGATAAATCTTGACCCACTCCAGTAAATCCACCTGGACATTTTCATCAGAGTAAAAGAATAAGAGCTTTGTCATCTCAACAAAAGTAACAGACTAAAATGACCAGATAACACTAGCTAGATGTGACTGAGCTCAGACTAAAGATTAAGAAAGATATCAGACTGTTAAGACACATCATAAGCAGATTAGCCTCTGCAAAGTGCAGTGAACAGGTCTGTGCTAGTTGTGCACGTTAAGGTGGATCTGATGCTTTGGAAAGAGGCTGATGTCATGGTTTGGATGTTGCACGTGCAAACAGGGTGCAGCCGTCTGGTTCTGATGACAGGGTCTAAGATACACCATCATATAAAACCAGACACAGTCATAACCGCATTGAAATCATAAAAGGAGAAACAAGGAGTAGCTGAGAGTCCAAGTTGGACAGAGAGAAAGACAGCAGGACAATATCAAGCAGCTCAGCTGAACATGCAGAATCTGGCAATCCTTTTTTCCTCAAAATGCCAAAATGCATCACAGCCAACATCTGCTTCACCGTCTGACAGAACAATAATCATAGAAGCTAAATAGACGCGTGATTATAAAAAATGTGCTAGTGACTGTGCCGTCTGCCAAGCTATAACTGCGTCCAGTCCCCTTCTGTTGGGTCTTTTAATATAGGCAATTTAACACTCTGTGTTTCTCATTTACATCTATACAAGACAGTGACTAAGCGTTTGTTTTTTCAGCCATTGGACCAAACATATTTCTTGTTTCAGTTATATAATAAAAATGGACTGAAAGTGACAAACCAGCTCAATGGAATGTGTTACATGTTCAGATTGAAGGACAGTTTTAATGCTTGGTGTTATAAAAATCCCTGATTTTTAAGGTTTTATTTGCAACTTAAAGGAAAAGTCCGCTCATATTTAAACTTCTGAAAGTAAATTAAATATGAGATTATTACATACTGTCCAATATTGTGTTTTTGATCAAGAGTAATATTTATTTGAATGTGCTTTACTGGGGGCATCCATGTTACTGCCATCTACTGGTTTGTGACGTCACGGCAGCGGTATCGGCTGTTGATCAAGTCCCAGTGCTGTATCTGGTGTTTGTCACAACAGCAGCTATTATCCAAATCAATCTTTGAAAACATTCTTCTTCACAAATGCAGTGGCTACACATAATGCGTGTTTTTCTCTGGCCAGAAGTCCCCACACATTCAGAGACATAGACAGGTGTGGCGGAATTGCAGGCTAACAAAGAAGCCAAGCGACCCCCAATCCAAAGGGGTGGAGCCGTTTCTTCCGTTTCAGTATGCATGTTTTAAAAGCAAAAACAAGGATTTTCTGGGCTACTGTATAAAGCCTTGAACTCAATGTTACATGAACAATGAAATTTACTTTGATTACATGCATGAACTGGTTAACGAAAACACGGATGAAGTCCCTTTAGGCCTGAAACTGGTGGTGGAATGAAGATGGATGCCAGCTGGAACAAGGCAAACCTTTATGATGAGCAAGCATGAAGTAACAGTAGAGAGAAAAAACTCCACTTGAAAAAAAATCTCTGGCAGAACATGGCGGTCTTCTGCCTGATGGGCTGGGGATGCTTTGTGAAAGCAGTACGAGTCAAGGGAATAACTTCACCAGTAGCAAGGCGGCAGAAGCTGTTAACATTCAAAGGGACATTGCTTAAACAACTGTGATTTTTTAAGTAGGTTTCATAGGGTTGGAATCACATCCAATGTACCAAGAAGGTACCCCTGCAGGAAATTTTAAATGCTAAAATAAAAACAGTCTTTGTTTTAAATCCTGCTCAAAGCCTTAAATTACTACTCTGTTTACACAAGGCAGCTGTTGCAGACATTTGCACGCTCCATTTTACTTTCTCCACTTCTCTTCATGTCTTGCTTCATTTTCTCTCTTAATTTAACCTTTTTTTCTCAATGGGTAAGCAGCAAAAAAAAACATTTTCTTCACTTTCCTTTTGTACATGTGACCCTCTGCCGTTAGCTTGTTTCTTACATGAAGCCTTTCTAACTTAAACTAATAATACTCTCTTCATGAAGTGCTCCCAGCAGTCCCAAAACATACACATCATGTCAGCTGCTGAATCCATGTTTAGCTTAGGAATGGCTTTCTTTGCTCCTCTGTGGAAACTTGGAGTGATTTGTGACACGTTCATGACAGGGTCAACATCAACCCTGCCACTGCGGTGATTCAATGCGGCCAGTGCCTCATCCTTGGATCAGGACAACAGAACCAAGAAGGTATGTAGAGAATGAGGGAAAAGCATGTGTTTCTTTTAGTTTTTTTTATTTATTTTTTTTATGAAAAGTCCGGTCATATTCAGAATTCAAACTTCTAAAAGTTCTTTAAATATGAAAAATATTACATACTGTTGTTCAATAAATGATAATGCGTTTTTTTAATTCAGAGTAATTTTTATTTGAATGTGCTTTACTGGGTTACTATATTTGGCAAAAATGGCCGCTCCCGGACTCAGTAATTGCGATGAAAATTATTATTTTTTGCTGATTAACGCTAAATTTATTAAATCACTATCATATTAGTTTTAAGTATAGATAATGATCCATTGATCATTCATTGCTGACTGGATTTGTCTTTTAAAGTCGCAGGGAAGCGGCTGTTCCAACCGTTGCATTTCGAATTTCCCTGAATGGTGCACAACTTTACACAAGTGAATAAAGTGAATGTGATTGGTCATTTATCAAAGGGGCAGGGGTTGTTGTGTGCAGAAGGATGCCGCCGCAAGCAAGATTGGTTGTGGTAACGTTTTGTCGGGAAGCATCTTGCTAACCAGTTAGCAGCTTAGTGCTAGTAATGGGTTCCCAATGGGGAAATTCCATTGGGACCAAATAACTAAATTGGTGACTTAGAAGCAGCGGCTGTCAAGGGAGCGCTATGGACAGAGGAAACATGCAAAGAGGAGGGAGAGTTTAGTGTCGGAGGTGGTGGATGAGTCTCCTCCATCATCCATTTTTATTTAGAGGATGAAAGTGGGGATGAAGATGTTGTGGAAAGAAGGGCGCCAGAGGCGGCAGAAGCTTGGTTTGGTGTAGAAGGCTTCCAGCCGTACATGTTTGAGCCCGCTTGCCTCGCTAAGCGCTGCCAGTTCTGTTAGCTCTCGCCTGCTGAAGAACACAGGCGTCCATCCCGTGAACACTGGGACACAACTCAATGGGAAAGAAAGGATTCTGATTTCTTATTTCAGCTATTGCGTTATATTAGCTGCTACATATGAATCAAGATGCTATGACTGAAAAAATTTGATTGACAGATGACCATTGATATATGATTGGCGAATTTAGGTGTACAGGCTGAATTATAACCTAACTGGCCTGCATAAAATAACGAGGAAAAACTCAGATTTGTAGACAGGATCTTGTTTTTGTTTTTTTTCTGTCTACAAAAAAAGTACATTTATATACATATTTTTAAGCCAGAAAATGATTTGACATTTTAAATTTGACTTCCCTACTTAAAAGGAAAATACTAAAAAAAATAGAATAAAAGGTCAAGAAAAATGCTAAATCTAACTAGTACCTCCATATAGAGCAGAAGAGACAAGCAGATGTGAGAAAATCAGAAATACCAAACAGGCATGTTCAGGTTTAAACAGTTTGTTAGGAGAAGAATTGATGGAAACTGATTCATATGAGGACTAAAATGCCCGGTTTGATGTGGTAAGGTTCCTAATGTGTCCTTTCCTACCTGCCTGCAGGACCACGGAGGGAAATCCTGTGAGACGTAAACACCCCTCCCCTACCTGCTCTGCAGAAAGCCCACAGCCAGTGTTCCATAAACAGCCAGGCGACCTTCAGGCACCCAGCTTTCATAGGTGGACCTGCAGCAGCCCAAAACAAACAGAGGAAGTGCTGTGGGAGGAGCAGCTGCTGGATGCTTACTCTAAAGGCCTTTTTTTGTTGAGGGACTTCCTGAGCCTGCCGACATTATAAGCACACGGAGATACTCCTCTTTCTTTCCAGTTGGCAGTAATAAAACCTAATTCGTTTTTAAGTGACTGAGGAACATGAAATTTCTGAGCAGATGATGTGATTTTACATACTGCAGCCGACTCATTAATTCCAGACACATCAGCAAAATTAGCCCAGTGTGAATAAAGCGATGATTTGTTCCAGCTGGCAGTCTTAAAGAGAACTGTAATCATTGCTGGTGATTTATCATTACATTTGTAGGGTCTTTTGTCTTTCAGTTATCCTGTCTCTGTTATAGGGAGATCACACCTGCTTAAAACTATGAAACAGCACTAATGAATCAAACTGATTGCGACTTTTTGTCCTATTCCGCTCATTGTATGTTTTTTTTTATTTATATTTTGTGATAAAGTATCCTAAATGTTAGCAAACTGCTTTGCTACGTTTTCGTCCATGGCTGTTCCTTGGCTGGTTCTTGGCTGGTCCTTGGCTGGTCCTTGGCTGTTCCTTGGCTGGTTCTTGGCTGGTTCTGGTTGGTCCATGGCTGTTCCTTTGGCTGGTTCTTGGCTGCAGTTCTTGGTTGGTTGGTTGCTGGTCCTTGGCTGTTCCTTGGTTGGTCCATGGTTCTTGGCTGGTCCTTGGTTGGTTGGCTGTTCCTTTGGCTGCTGTTCTTGGCTGGTTCTTGGTTGGTCCATGGCTGTTCCTTGGCTGGTTCTTGGCTGGCTTGGTTCTTGGTTGGTCCTTGGCTGTTCCTTGGCTGGGCTGTTCCTTTGCTCCTCTGGTTCTTGGCTGGTTCTTGGCTGGTTCTTGGCTGGTCCTCTTGGCCCTTGGTTCCTTGGGTTTCCTTAGCTGTGGTCCTTGGCTGGTTCCTTGGCTGGTTCTTAGTTGGTTCTTAGTTTGGTGGTCCTTGGCTGTTCCTTGGCTGGTCCTTAGTTGCTGGTTCTTGGCTCTTGGCTGGTCCTTGGTTGGATTCTTGGCTGGTTCTTGGCTGTTCCGGATTTGGTGGTTCTTGGCTGGTCCTTGGCTGGTTCTTGGCTGGTTCTTGGTTGGTCCTTGCTTCCTTGGCTGGTCTTTTGGCTGGTTCTTGGTTGGTTCTTGGTTGGTCCTTGGCTGTTCCTTTGGCCCATCTTGTTGGTTCTTGGCTGGTTCTTGGCTGGTCCTTGGCTGTTCCTTGGCTGGTTCTTGGTTGGTTCTTGGCTGGTCCATGGCTGTTCCTTGGCTGGTTCTTGGCTGGTTCTTGGCTGGTCCTTGGCTGGTTCTTGGCTGGTTCTTGGCTGGTTCTTGGTTGGTCCATGGCTGGTCCTTGGCTGTTCCTTGGCTTGTCCTGGTTCTTGGCTGGTTCCTTGGCTGGTTCTTGGTTGGTCCTTGGCTGGTCCTTGGCTGGTCCTTGGCTGGTTCTTGGCTGGTTCTTGGTTGGTCCTTGGCTGGTTCTTGGTTGGTCCTTGGCTGGCTGGTTCTTCTTGGCTGGTTCTTGGCTGGTTCTTGGTTGGTTCTTGGCTGGTCCTTGGCTGGTTCCTTGGCTGGTTCTTGGCTGGTTCTTGGCTGGTCTTGGCTGGTCTTGGCTGGTTCAGTTCTTGGTTGGTCCATGGCTGTTCCTTGGCTGGTTCTTGGCTGGTTCTTGGTTGGTCCATGGTTGGTCTTAGGCAGTTCTTGGCTGGCTGGTTCTTGGCTGGTTCTTGGCTGGTTCTTGGCTGGTTCTTTAGCTGGTCCTTGGCTGTTCTTGGCTGGTTCTTGGTTGGTTCTTGGCTGGTTCTTGGCTGGTTCTCTGGGATTTGGTCCTTGGCTGGTTCTTGGCTGGTTCTTGGTTGGTCCATGGCTGTTCCTTGGCTGGTTCTTGGCTGGTTCTTGGTTGGTCCTTTCTGGTTCATGGCTGGTCCATGGCTGGTCCTTGGCTGGTCCTTTATTGGTTCTTGGTTGGTCCCTTGATTCTTAGCTGGTTCTTGGCTGGTTCTTAGCTGGTTCTTGGTTGGTTCATAGAATGGACCCCAGACTTCATTGTTAGCATACCTGTGTGATTGGTCCCTTTTCCCCCCTGTCTCATAAAGTAGTATTTAGAGCTCCAGGACAGCTGTAAGCCTAATTTAAAGAAGGTCTTTGCCTCCAGCTGCTGTCAGGGCCTTCTGCAAAGTCAGCCCTGTTCTCTTAGTGCATTCATTTCTTTTTTCAAACATTTTCTCTGTTTTCTCCAACTGTCTAAAAACATACATGTTAGTAAACCTGAAGATTGTATCATAGATTCTTTCTTAGTTGGTCCAATGATAGACAGATTAGTTCAGGTTTTATCCCTTTTAACTGTGGGGCACAGATCCCAGGAAGTTTAAACTGCAGAGAGGAAAATGAATGAAGGAGTTTCTTTGACTTAAAGAGTAAACGTTAAACAAAGCAGAGGAAAACTGTATTGACTTCCTATACATACTCGTCAATTTTAACAAAGTAAAATGTAACTGTAAGGTCCTCTGACAACATTGCACAGAGATTTGGCTGCTCCAATCTTTAAGTTATGTTGAGGTGGTTTTGCTTTTCATGCTTTGAATTATTATTGCTCTATAACCAGAGTGGGATGTTTCTTAGGGTCCCAAACTGAGGCCTGAATGTCCTCCTTATGGGTTCAACAGCAGAGCAGTGCTACAGGTTGCGTCCAACAAGTCCATCCAGGTATTCAAGAAGGAACTAAGCAACTCCAGACCATCACAATTAACAATGGGCTCATGGCAGTTGGGCCTAAATGCAAACAGGAAGCCTGAATCAGGAAGAAGATATGAGAAATCAGGAACTTTGATTGCATCAGATAAAGTAAAATAGCATGATAATAATTACGAGGCACAGGTGGGCTTATAATTGCATTTTGGCAGTGGCAGATAGTAGGAAAACTAATAACCATGATAAATAACATGAAATAACTTAATCCATAGGAGTAAACCTAAGACAAAAAACAAATAATTGAACCTATGAACAAAATATCTATCAATTGTGAGCACAGAAAAAAAAGTAAAAAAAAACTACCATTCCTATACCCATCCCTTCACCGTTTGCAGGGTCAGTAGAGAACACTAGCATTCAGAGGAAAATATCTCTAGAATTAAGGATTCTTAAAAGCAAAAAATATGAAGGTATGTACATATGCATGTGTTACACAGGGTATATAAAGAAACATCCATGAGGTGGACTGTGCTCAGTACTCGAGTTGAGGGGGGATGGCATCCCCCTTCTTAAAAAAATATTAAAAATTATCTCCCTTCTTAAATGACCATCCTCCCATACCACCCCCTCGGTAAAATTTCTACTATATATTAACAGTAATGGCAATAATATTGTATTTTCAGCATTTGGAAGGCTGTGGGCTTAGAAGTAACCTGAGCAAAATAAATTAAATCAAAGAAGTGTAATACAATGATTATGAAGCTGATCCCAGTAGGAAATGAGGTCCTAACTATGTAGGGGCAGTGATAAGCCATTCTAACTTATGTAGGGGCGGTGATAGCCATGCTAACTATGTAGGGGCAGTGATAGCCATGCTAACTATGTAGGGGCAGTGATAGCCATGCTAACTGTGTAGGGGCAGTGATAGCCAGCTAACTATGTAGGGACAGTGATAGCCATGCTAACTATGTAGGGGCAGTGATAGCCATGCTAACTATGTAGGGGCAGTGATAGCCATGCTAACTCTGTAGGGGCAGTGAGTATTAGATAGCCATAGGGCAGTGATAGCCATGCTAACTGTGTAAGGGACAGTGATAGCCATGCTAACTAAGGGGCAGTGATAGCCATGCTAGTAAGGGCAGTGATAGCCATGCTAACTGTGTAGGGGCAGTGATAGCCATGCTAACTATGTAGGGGTGATAGCCATGCTAACTGATAGCCAGTGCTAACTATGTAGGGGCAGTGATAGCCATGCTAACTATGTAGGGGCAGTGATAGCCATGCTAACTACAGTAGGGGCAGTGATAGCCATGCTAACTATGCAGGAGCAGTGATAGCCATGCTAACTATGTAGGGGCAGTGATAGCCATGCTAACTATGCAGGGCAGTGATAGCCATGCTAACTATGTAGGGGCAGTGATAGCCATGCTAACTATGTAGGGGCAGTGATAGCCATGCTAACTATGTAGGGGCAGTGATAGCCATGCTAACTATGCAGGGACAGTGATAGCCATGCTAACTATGTAGGGGCAGTGATAGCCATGCTAACTATGTAGGGGCAGTGATAGCCATGCTAACTATGTAGGGGCAGTGATAGCCATGCTAACTATGCAGGGGCAGTGATAGCCATGCTAACTATGTAGGGGCAGTGATAGCCATGCTAACTATGTAGGGGCAGTGATAACCATGCTAACTATGTAGGGGCAGTGATAGCCATGCTAACTGTGTAGGGACAGTGATAGCCATGCTAACTATGTAGGGACAGTGATAGCCATGCTAACTATGTAGGGGCAGTGATAGCCATGCTAACTATGTAGGGGCAGTGATAGCCATGCTAACTCATGTAGGGGCAGTGATAGCCATGCTAACTATGTAGGGGCAGTGATAGCCATGCTAACTATGTAGGGCAGTGATAGCCATGCTAACTGTGTAGGGGCAGTGATAGCCATGCTAACTATGTAGGGGCAGTGATAGCCATGCTAACTATGTAGGGGCAGTGATAGCCATGCTAAACCATGTAGGGGCAGTGATAGCCATGCTAACTATGTAGGGGCAGTGATAGCCATGCTAACTATGTAGGGGCAGTGATAGCCATGCTAACTATGTAGGGGCAGTGATAGCCATGCTAACTATGTAGGGGCAGTGATAGCCATGCTATGTAGGGGCAGTGATAGCCATGCTAACTATGCAGGGGCAGTGATAGCCATGCTAACTATGTAGGGCAGGGCAGTGATAGCCATGCTAACTATGTAGGGGCAGTGATAGCCATGCTAACTATGTAGGGGCAGTGATAGCCATGCTAACTGGGTAGGGGCAGTGATAGCCATGCTAACTATGTAGGGGCAGTGATAGCCATGCTAACTGCGTATGCAGGGCAGTGATAGTCATGCTAACTATGTAGGGGCAGTGATAGCCATGCTAACTATGTAGGGGCAGTGATAGCCATGCTAACTGTGTAGGGGCAGTGATAGCCATGCTAACTATGTAGGGGCAGTGATAGCCATGCTAACTATGTAGGGGCAGTGATAGCCATGCTAACTATGTAGGGGCAGTGATAGCCATGCTAACTGTGTAGGGGCAGTGATAGCCATGCTAACTGTGTAAGGGCAGTGATAGCCATGCTAACTATGTAGGGGCAGTGATAGCCATGCTAACTGTGTAGGGACAGTGATATACATGCTAACTATGTAGGGGCAGTGATAGCCATGCTAACTATGTAGGGGCAGGGACAGTGATAGCTAACTGCGGTGCTAACTATGCAGTTAAAGTGAGCAGCCATGCTAACTATGTAGGGGCAGTGATAGCCATGCTAACTGTGTAGGGGCAGTGATAGCCATGCTAACTGTGTAGGGGCAGTGATAGCCATGCTAACTATGTAAGGGCAGTGATAGCCATGTTAACTATGTAGGGGCAGTGATAGCCATGCTAACTATGTAGGGCAGTGATAGCCATGCTAACTATGTAGGGGCAGTGATAGCCATGCTAACTATATAGTAGGGGCAGTGAAAGCCATGCTAACTACAGTATGCAGGGACAGTGATAGCCATGCTAACTATGCAGGAGCAGTGATAGCAATGCTAACTATGTAGGGGCAGTGATAGCCATGCTAACTATGCAGGGGCAGTGATAGCCATGCTAACTATGTGAGGGGACAGTGATAGCCATGCTATAACTAACTATGTAGGGGCAGTGATAGCCATGCTAACTATGTAGGGGCAGTGATAGCCATGTGATGTAGGCAGTGATAGCCAACTAACTATGTAGGGGCAGTGATAGCCATGCTAACTATGTAAGGGCAGTGATAGTCATGCTAACTATGTAGGGGCAGTGATAGTCATGCTAACTATGTAGAGGCAGTGATAGCCATGCTAACTGTGTAGGGGACAGTGATAGCCATGCTAACTATGTAGGGGCAGTGATAGCCATGCTAACTATGCAGGGACAGTGATAGCCATGCTAAATATGTAGGGGCAGTGATAGCCATGCTAATGCTAACTGTGTAGGGGCAGTGATAGCCATGCTAACTGGGTAAGGGCAGTGATAGCCATGCTAACTATGTAGGGGCAGTGATAGCCATGCTAACTGTGTAGGGACAGTGATAGTCATGCTAACTATGTAGGGACAGTGATAGCCATGCTAACTATGTAGGGGCAGTGATAGCCATGCTAACTATGTAGGGGCAGTGATAGCCATGCTAACTATGTAGGGGCAGTGATAGCCATGCTAACTATGTAGGGGCAGTGATAGCCATGCTAACTGGGTAAGGGCAGTGATAGCCATGTTAACTATGTAGGGGCAGTGATAGCCATGCTAACTATGTAGGGGAAGTGATAGCCATGCTAACTGTGTAGGGGCAGTGATAGCCATGCTAACTATATAGTGGCAGTGAAAGCCATGCTAACTACAGGTATGCAGGGACAGTGATAGCCATGCTAACTATGCAGGAGCAGTGATAGCAATGCTAACTATATAGGGGCAGTGATAGCCATGCTAACTATGCAGGGACAGTGATAGCCATGCTACTACTATGTAGGGCAGTGTTAGCCATGCTAACTATGTAGGGGCAGTGATAGCCATGCTAACTATGTAGAGGCAGTGATAGCTATGCTAACTATGTAGGGGCAGAAATAGCCATGCCAACCCAGGGACTGACTGCAGTTCTACTGTAAGGTGCCTTGGTCAAGCTCAATGAGGGCCGTATATATTAATTATATTAGGCTATGTAGGCTTCCAAAATAAAAGAATAAAATGATTTCCTGCTCAGCATTTTCATTCAGAAACACCTGGCAGTTTAGTAAATGTTAATTACAGTTTTGGAGATGTTCTTCCACTGACATCAGAACCCAGTTTAAAAACATAAAGTCAGTATTAACCAGAGACAAAGATCAAACAAAGATGTGCTTTACTGCAGTCTATTTTGCTGACCTGCAGGGTGATGGACCCCCCCAAAAAATAATATATATCTCAAATATACCCAAAAGCGGCTTAAAAGAAATCAGCGGTGCAGAGGTGGATAGAGTACCAAACAACCCTATTTAAGTAACATTGCTTCGGTGTATTAGTAATTAAGTAAAACTAATTTAAACAAGGTAGTCAAGTAAGGGTATATAGAATAGAACAGAACATCCCTTTATTGTCCCACAATGGGGAGATTCTGGTGTTACAGAAGCAAAACGTTTACAAAAGTGGTCACACAAATGCTGAGCTTAGAAAAGTCTATAAAATAACATAATAATGAAGAGTTAAAAAAAATAAAAGTAAAAAAGTATTTTATAAAAAAGCTACTCAAGTACTGAGTACTCAATCAAAACATCTGCCTCAATATACTAGAATTGAAAAAAAATATATACTAGAATTCAAATATCAGATAAAAATGTTTTTTGCAGATTTAAAGCCATTTTAAAAACTGTATTAAAAAACACACAAATAAATACTGTGACTAAAATAACGAAGAAACACTTTCCCAAATCTGTTTGTCCCCAGTCTAAATAGCAGGACCCTGAATGAAGAGACTACCAGTAAATTGGTGCAATGGGGACACCAAAATATGCATCTTCTATGTCGACAGAACAGAACCAGTCGCCTATTGAAATTACTCTTAACATTTCCCTTATCCGAATGTGAAGGGATATATCCTTAAAACATACTTTCAGGCATATTATGATGTTTGCTTAGTCTCTGGGTGAGTAGAAGGGTAGGTGGAGGTAGAGCTTTAACAACCCGATCCAGAAGGGGAGAATTTTACTTTGGACAAACGTTTCTTCTTGGTTTCAGCTTGGTCCTATTTTGGCTCCACTTTCTCATACTTCTCCAAAATAGGCCATTTTCCTGAGCTATTTTCTATGTTAATACTGCTATATGTTTAGGCTTCTGGATGACATAGGGACGACTTTACCTTATTCTGTTTCATTCTATTCTCCCATTCTGCAGTATTTGTTAATTGGTGCCTGCTATGGCAATGCAAGGGAGCATGGAATAGTTCCACTTCTAAATTTACAGTATGTTCTCTCTGCTTTTTCCTGTCATAGAAGCTTCATCTGATAGATTCCTGCTCAGCTTTGACTTCATGCTGGATTGAAATATCAGCTGTCCTGCTGCCATCGACATCTGGTTTATCGACATGTTTATAGATGTTGGAGCTTGGCCTATTTATCAGTGGAATCCTGTTTCTATTATTGTGACTAACTGTACTAATGTACTCTCTTTCATCCTCTGATAAAATAATTGGAGCTTTTCTGTCTGCTTGTGTCATTCCTGGATGGGACCACCTATGGAGCTAGTTAAAATCAATATGTATCACACAACAAAAACTTTTATCCAATCTGACTCTATTGTCTGTAAAAGTGCCTTGAGATGACGTGTTGTGAATTGGCGCTATATAAATAAACTACGTTGAATTGAATATTCAGGACTAGACATAAATGCCTACTCTTCTTTGGAATATGAACTTACTTGGAATGAAATTCCCCCTCGATCCAATTCAGTTCAGAGGCTCTATTGGGCCCTCAGCCATGAAGGGGCAAATATCTAAGTTTAGCCCTCAGAGAGTCGCAAATAACTGTCATCCTGACCTGATCAGGGATCTTTGTAAGGGTCAACCACTTGAACAAACCAAGCATGTCATGTTTGGGAGGCCTGAGCCATGTGCTCCAGAGAATCAAGAGCATTTGAGACTAAAAGTTTACCCAGAATTACTGAAAGAGCTCTCCAAAATTGTAGGTGGGCTCAACTGAACGCTGGATTTTCTGTCCTCTGATTGGTCAGTTAGAGCAAAACGTTTACAGCAAAGTTAAGGTAGTGACAATCTGCATTTTGGATTTGGTTTTATTAAAAGCTTTTCTGGCCTCAGTGGCTGGATATACTAAGACTTCCTGCACAAAGACAGAAGGATGGATTTAGTTTATAAATGATCAGCCTCTCTGGCGAGTGCAATATATTTTATTTCCATGCCTTATGCGCTGTTCATCTGGTAAATAGATGCGTATTGAATCTAAATGGCTACTGATGATGTAAATGAGGCAGAGACGATTGCGGTTATCTTGACTGGGCTTCTTTCTAATCTATATTCGTCTCGGTCAAACCTGCACTTGTTGCATTTCATATTTGAATACTATTGACAGCTTCTTTTATTAAAATGTAACAAATCTTTTGTATTGCCAAGATAGTATGTGCATTCACTCAGTCCCAGTTATTACACATTCATTGAACAGAACCTTTGGTGAGCTCATGTTACAACTGGTCCCTAGTAGTTAGTTATTATATATACACATATAATTTATATATAAATTCGGACGTCAAGGGGTTAAGTTGAGGGGGGCCAACTGAAGGCCTACGTACCAGATGCATCGCCCACCACCTTATATGCTAATGTTATTCAGTATATTTGTCAAAAAATCCTGAAGATCTTATCTGTTAGATCACCAGCAATTTCTGTAAACATGTTCTGCTTGGGGGGAAAATAAATTATTATCTTTGGACGAGAGTTTTTGAAAATGACCCTTTGATCAATATAAATTATCACATAATTCCATATTAAATAGGTCTGTAGACTCTCCTTTTTCGTTTCTGCATATTGATTAAATTCAAAAAAATCCTGTCCAATGCTGATTCTGAAAAACTGTGACTTTAAGATTGGACTATTGTAATTCTTTACAATCAGGAAGTCAGCAAATACATATAAAAGCCACCATCTGTTCCAAAATGCTGCACTTAGACTTTTAATGATATTTTAAAAAGAGAAAGTTCTCCTATTTTATCTTCCCATCATTGGTTTCAAGTTAAATCCAGATTTGAATTGAATTTAAAATCCCCCGTACATGCATAAAGTCCCATAAAACAAGTTATATCCTTTATCAGGGATCTGAATGTTCCTTATAACAGTGCGCTTCGCTCTCAGTCTGCAGGTTTAGTAGCGGTTTCTATAAAATCTCAAAGTAGAAGAGGAGGAAGATCTTTTAGTTATCAGGCTCCTCTCCTGTGGAAACAACTACCAGTGTTAGTCAGTGAGGCAGACACCCTGTCTACTTTTAAGCAAGACTTAAAAGTAAGCTTTCCTTTTTTTATAAAGCTTATAGTGAGAGTGGTTTAGAATATTCTGTGTTATCTTTTTAGCTAAGCTGCTATAGTCTTGGGCCGCTGGAAAGCATACAGTAAAGACTGCTTCCACTCACTCTGCTAAATTCTACTTCTTCTCTTTTATTCTGCATTATTCATCACTTCAATTTTTTACTTTGTTTTCTCAGCTTTTTTTCTTCATAGCTATATCTGGCCCAGCACTCTGTTTAGCTGTGATACTATCCTGGAAGGAGGCCTTAGCTGGGCTGTTCTATTCAACGGCTTAATATAAAAGATGATACAGTTGGCCTCTCTTTTAGACAAAGTTATTAACTGAGCCTTTTCTGAAACTGTATTTTAAGTGAATTCAGTTCAGTTTATTTATGCCACTTTACAGAGACAATTCAACCAGATCACACAGTAGGATTGGTTCAAAGTTTTCTATCTAAGGGAGACCAGCTGATTACATGGATTAAATGAATCAAAGGAAATCCTTCACACCTAGCATGCTTTCGTAGAAACAGTGGAGAGGAAAAACTCCCTTTTAACAGGAAGTTTGAGCGGCTTTCTGACAAGGGTTCAGGGAGACAGAAGCAGACATACAGAAAGTAGCAGATATAAAAAGGTAACCGTCACCCAGCTCCACAGGAGGCCCCGGTCCCCATAAAGACACACAGGCTCTGTTCGAAAAACCTGGGCTGCGCCCTCCTAGGACGCTGGTCTACCTAGACTGGATCCTTCAAGTCCTTGAAAATAAGGAGACCAGAAGAGTTTTGGCTGTGAATTAACGGGTCCACCCTTTGGCCATGGTTTTACTACGGTAAGCTCTGTTGCTTTAGCAAACCGTGAAAGTTGACACACAAGGAAAAGAATGAATACGAAGTTTTTAAAACTGTTTGTTTTATTTATTTCTTTTTTATTGTAAAAAGTGAACAAAGACTACATTAACAAAAATCCAGAGTGGAATAAAGGTTCCAACTACCGGGAGCAGGAACAAATAAAATCAAATGTAATGATAGAAACCTTAGTCCGTTAAATAACACGTGCCAATGTCTGTTATTCTGCACATCTCTGATGTTTCAAATATCCATTACTGTAAAAATGTCCATAGCTGCATATTGGTTATTTATTCTCCAGGTGCACAATTTGATATAGTTAAAACACTTTACAGTATTTTATTGTTTATATTTTAACTCTTCACTATTATGTTATTCTTATACATACTAAGGTGCACATTTGTATGACAGTTTTCAATAATCTTTCTGGTGCTGTAAATGTGCCCATTGTGGGACATTAAAGGGATTTTCTATTCTATAAAATGGGTAGAACTATATAATTAAATCTAAACAAGCATGCTTAGTGTGAGGGATTGTATTTGAGTCAATGAGTAGATGCAATCAACTGGTTTTCCTTAGATAGAAAACTTTGTATCAATTTGACTGGATGATCTGGTTGAACTGTAAAGTGCCTTGAGATGACATGTGTTGTGAATTTGGCGCTATAGAAATAAACTGAATTGAATTGAATTAAACAATGTATATATAAAAAATATATCTGCAAGTTTCTAATATTCAACAACAAAAAATACTTAGTTAAGCATATTTTGCAAAACAGCAATAAAAAGATAAGACTCCTATCAGATTTATAGTCCCCACCCTGCAGATATACAGTATTAGAATCTGTCCTTAAATTACAGCCAAACCCATTTTACCATAACAGATAAAAACTGTTAGATAAATCAAACATTACCGCCACATATCTGACTCAATAACCATTAAAACCACTGTTTTCATTAATCTCAGACGGAACTATTAACTGATTAACTGACTTGTATTATATTAAACTGAACTTCCAATTTTCACCACTGTTCGGGCGCCAAGTAACCTTTCCTCTGGTCACGGCTTGCTTGGTCTCGCAGCAATGAATCCTGGGTAAACTGAGGATACCGAGGATACGATCGGACCCGGCCCTTCAAATCAGGCAAGAAGAAGGACGCATTTTAAGGCCGCATAAAGAGGACTCTTGGAATCCGACCAGACCTCGGCGCTGCACTATGACGTAATCGGCCTTCGAATCTGGCCTTCTAAGGACGCGCCCCGAGGTTTCCTCGAACAGAGCAACAGTCAGGCAGAGCTCCGAGCCACCTTCCATGTCGGAGAACATGGAAGCTGACATAGTAGCTTCATCTGGTCTGTTCCTGTTTGGCTGTGACTCCATCCTGGAGAGAAATATCAGCTGCATTGCTGCCATCAACACCTTTGTTTCTAGATGTTGGAGATCAGCCTGTTTTTCAGTGTAGTCCTGTTTCTCTGACTGTGACTGGCTGGATGTGCTCTCTTCATCCTCTTACTTGGGAGCTGGCTTGGAGCTCGCCTGCCTTTTACAGCTGCTTTTTGTATCTCTGCTTCTGTCTCCTTGAACCTCAGTCGGCCTCAGCAGATGGCCGCTCACACTGAGCCTGGTTCTGCTGGAGGTTACTTCCTGTTAAAAGGGAGTTTTTCCTCTCCACTGTCGCTACAAGCATTATTAGTGTGAGGGATTTCTGAAGAGTCAATGAGTCGATTCAATCAGCTGCTTTTCCTTAGATAGAAAACTTTGAAATTTTGTCTGTATGATCTGGTGAAATGTAAAGTGCCTTGAGATGGCATGTTGTGAATTGGTGCTATAGAAATAAACTGAATTGAATTGAATTGAATGGGTGCCTACTCCCCAGCAACTCCAACTTCCAGCCACTGGCTTTCTCCTGGGCATGCACTCCACCCTTTCACTGAATTACAGGGTCTGACCAGGAGATGACGCTTCTCTTTAGATCGTAATGTCCATGAATCATGACAGAAAATATAGTTTAGTACAATTTTTGATGTTTAAAAAGGAATTGCAGGTGAACCAGCCAAGGGCCCATTAAGGAAAGTGGGGAAGTTTTGAATGGCTGCTACTACGTATACATACAAGGTTTGTCATATTTGCATTGCAGTAAAATGTAATTGTTGTTAATATGCAGTTGAATCAGTTAGACTGGTGCGTCTCAAATTAATAAATCTTATTATCTTAATATACAGTTATGTAATTGACCTGTGGAGGAATGTTCCTTTTGGGTTGGTTGGTTGTTAGTGTTGCTTTGCTTTTATATTTTATGTAATTCTTAAACTGGTACTTTTAGACTTTTACTTGATTAAAAAGCTTTTTAAATATTTTTGACACGTCTGCCAAAAAATAAAGGAAACTTCTGAAAGAAAATGTTTTCCCTTTAAAAAAGCCACAATGTTTAAAGGCTTTTCTGCCATCTGACTAGAAAAAAACTACAGCACACATTAGTGCTTCTTGTTTCTGATTCTGACTCTCCGTTCATCCTGTCAGGTTCTTCAAAGCCGATGATCAATTCCTTTGACATTTGGCATTTTCATCTTTTTGAGCTCATCATCTGTGACAGATTTTCTCCCTGCTTCATTTCAGCCAGAAACACATGGAGAGGCTGGATGACCTTGTTTTCTGATGTTATAAATGCATTTCCTCTGTGGCAGCAACACTTCTAACAGGAACCCTTCAGAAACTCTTGAAAGTAAATCAGGACTAACCAGCAAACCCCGAGGCTGACTGATTCACTTTAAAGTTGAAAGGAATGCGCACTACTTTGTCAACATTGCTCTCTGTTTTAAGTACACTCAGCTAATGTTAGTTTCTCTGGGGTTCTGCTGTTTTTCTGGTTTGACTGAGCTTCCTGGCCCAGAGAGGATCTTTGCGGGCGGCTGGGCCGACCCGTGTTTCTGCACACCTGAGAACGTTTCTCAATCAAGACAACTAGCATATTGTTAAAGGTAAGCTCTGTGTCTACACCTTGAAGCTTTCTCTCTCCAGTTCGTTTTACTGAAAAAAAATCACTTTGGACAAACTCTTTAAATAACACTTCATAACTTATATGTATTAAATAACCAGGAGACAACAGATTTTGATAGAAATTGTAATCTTACTCAGTTCAGAAAAGTTGCTTAGAGTTACAGAAGGCAGCTGCTTACCAACCGGACTCACTTCTCGGGAAATGGCCCTGATTAACAGTTAAAGAAGCATTTTATACAACTCCAGTCTGACATATTATCATACACCATTCGATTCAATTCAGTTTATTTATATAGCACCAATGCACAACACGTCATTTCAAGGCACTTTGCAGTTCACCATTTTATACAGTCAAATTGACCCCAACGTTTTCTAAGGAAAACCAGCCGATTACATCGACTAATTGACTCAAATGCAATCCCTCACACCCCAAAGCATGCTTGTAGCGACAGTGGAAGTGAAAAACTCCAGCAGCGAAAGGCTCCAGTGATCAGCGGCCATCTGCCTGAGGCCAGAGCCATGGAGGTTCAAAGAGAGAGCAGAAGCAGAGATACAAAAGCAGCTGTATAAAAGTAGCTTACCATTGAACATCTGATCACCATGATCTTTCAAGGTTTCGTACTTTCGCCAGATCAAGCAATCTGGAGACTCTCCACTAAAGAAAAATTTGGGAGCCGATCTCACCTCAAAACTAGCGCCCAATCAACTATTGGCTTTGAAGGGTTGAGGTGTGACCAACTTGTCGTTGGTCACACCTACGCGACTGTGGTCAGTCTAAAAGCTTCATGAAGGCTATCGAGCAAGTTTTACCGGAATTACAGAGTATTTCTTCACTGAAAGTAAAGAGTGCAAAAACACTGCTCTGGAGTGATCTTTTCTCAGAGGATAAGATGTCTTTACTCTTCTCCCCACTGGTTTACCGGCAAGAGTAGCCTGGCTTGTGGTTTGTGCTTTTTTTGCCGCCTGTTAGCTCTGTTGAGTACGTCATATGCTTCGATTGATCTGATTAAGTTTTATTTGACCCGTATATCTTGGCATGAGCCAATCAGCTAACCAGTATTTTGTCCTTCCAAAAATTACGCTAACGAGGAAGGTTTCCAGATGGATATCGCGGAGCAAATCCACCCATGCCGAATCATAGTTATGAAGCGCGCCCCCGCCCAGGTTACAGCGAGCAGAGGAGCTCAGCAGCCAACTCCCATGTCAGAGGATGAAGAGGAAAGCACATCCAGTAAGTCACGGTCAGAGTAGCTGGACCTCACTGTAAAACAGGCCGATCTCCAAAATCCTATAAAACCGGGCTGGCGATAACTGTATATAACCGGACCGAGGAACTTGACTAATTAGATAAACTACTGGGGAAAACATTATTATTATTATATCTGACATGCAACAGGCAGCTAATATTAAGGTGTAATAAAGTCACACATCACATTAACGATAATTATCCTAACATTTGTATGGCAAAGAGGCGTAAAGATCCTTTGACATTGATTAGCCTCTGGCCAGAGGGACAATGATGGGAAGATAAACCTGGAAAATCTTTCTTGTTGAATCTGTCTTCTTTTGAGTCTCTTTAACTTGGACTCTGTTATTGTTCCAGAAAACCAGAGAACCTAATTCCATCCCTGATCCTCAAATGAAAGGTCTTACCTGTGTGCAACAGTTCTCAGTCTTCATCAGCATGAGGTCTGTTGCAAGTAGCAATGCCAACGGATCTCCCTCACATTCTCCTGGACGTCTGTGGTAAAGTCTGCAAAGTCTGCTGAATCCAATACTTATAGACCCAAGTAATCTCTCCTTCATCTCTCAAGATGATAGTAAATCAATCAGTCATCAGTTGTCATCAACCAACTCATCCTGATCAGTCTGCCTTCTCCCCTCAGAATAACCAGAAAGTTCAACTGACTTCCTGCACTTCCTCACCTTCAGACTCTTGTTTCTTTTTATAAATAAAACATTAAAATCCACTGGTTCCCCATGTGATTCTGCATGTGGCTCAAAGAACTAAACACCAGCATGACGCCTATCCATTTCCAATCTGCATCTAACTACACCGAAGTGTACACCAAACATAAGATTGCTCCCACTCCTCCTTTACTACAAAGTCTTGGGAAATCTTTAGCACATTTGTTGTGGATCATAAAATTAATCATCTTTGTTTTCAGAACAATGTTTTTTCACAGAGATAATAAATCTGAAATATGCCTCATCCATGGCAAAGAGGGTGGACATTTATAGAAGCTCAACCACCTTCTCTGCAGTAAACGCTTGCTGAAAACTAATTAGGACTAAATGCTGATATATCAAAAAGTAGGAAGGAAAAAACAGAGAGTGCATGAGGAATAGAAAAGAATAGAAAAACTTTTACTTTTCCTCAATAAAGAAATCTGATCCTGAAGGAGACACTAAACCAAGACACAACACACTAAGTGATTACAAAAATAAATCTAAGATGTTTAAGAAAAGAGGGTTGATTGCAAGTTTAGCTTTTCAAGTATAACTATATGTGACGCATCAAAACAAAGCTTCACGCTAAAGTGTATTATGAACAAATAGCAGAGTGACTTCCATGTAGCATGAAAATATTTTTTTGTGTGCATAAGGCTTCGCTCTGATTCTGCAAATTTTGTATTTCGAATTTGCATAATACCGAAGGCTCGATTCTTCATGCCTGAATTAAAGTTTGCTGTTTACATATA
>JAGKQL010000007.1:29944806-29972627 GCA_018398635.1 Cyprinodon brontotheroides
TGGCAACACTTAAAATTGTATAGTCAAGCCCTGAATGCCACACATGCTAACTGTGTAGGGGCAGGGATAGCCATGCTAACTATATAGGGGCAGTGATAGCCATCCTAACTACGTGGGGGCAGTGATAGCCATGCTAACTATGTAGGGGCAGTGATAGCCATATGCTAACTATGTAGGGCAGTGATAGCCATGCTAACTATGTAGGGCAGTGATAGCCATGCTAACTGTGTAGGGGTAGTGATAGCCATGCTAACTATGTAGGGGCAGTGATAGCCATGCTAACTATGTAGGGGCAGCGATAGCCATGCTAACTGTGTAGGGGCAGCAATAACCATGCTAACTATGTAAGGGCAGTGATAGCCATGCTAACTATGTAGGGGCAGCGATAGCCATGCTAACTATGTACAGGGGGCAGTGATAGCCATGCTAACTGTGTAGGACAGTGATAGCCATGATAACTATGTAGGGGCAGTGATAGCCATGCTAACTATGTAGGGGCAGTGATAGCCATGATAACTATGTAGGGGCAGTGATAGCCATGATAACTATGTAGGGACAGTGATAGCCATGATAACTATGTAGGGGCAGTGATAGCCATATGCTAACTATGTAGGGACAGTGATAGCCATGATAACTATGTAGGGGCAGTGATAGCCATGCTAACTATGTAGGGGCAGCTGATAGCCATGCTAACTGTGTAGGGGCAGCGATAGCCATCCTAACTACGTGGGGGCAGTGATAGCCATGCTAACTGTGTAGGGACAGTGATAGCCATGATAACTATGTAGGGGCAGTGATAGCCATGCTAACTATGTAGGGGCAGTGATAGCCATGATAACTATGTAGGGGCAGCGATAGCCATGATAACTATGTAGGGGCAGTGATAGCATGCTAACTATATAGGGGCAGTGATAGCCATGCTAACTATGTAGGGGCAGTGATAGCCATCCTAACTACGTGGGGGCAGTGATAGCTTTGCTAACTGTGTAAGGGCAGTGATATCCCATGATAACTATGTAGGGCAGCGATAGCCATGCTAACTATGTAGGGCAGCGATAGCCATGCTAACTGTGTAGGGGCAGTAATAGTCATGCTAACTATGTAGGGGCAGCGATAGCCATGCTAACTGTGTAGGGGCAGCAATAACCATGCTAACTATGTAGGGGCAGTGATAGCCATGCTAACTCTGTAGGAGCAGTCATAGCAATAGCTAACTATGTAGGGGGCAGTGATAGCCATGCTAACTATGTAGGGGCAGTGATAGCCATGCTAACTATGTAGGGACAGTGATAGCCATGTTAACTATGTAGGGACAGTGATAGCCATGTTAACTCTGTAGGGACAGTAATAGCAATGCCAGCCCAGGGGACTGACTTCAGTTCTACTGTAAGGTGTCTCGGTCAAGGTCAGTGACGGCGTACCTGACATGGAACAATCAGACCATGCATATTGTGCTTTAGGTTAATAAACTACAGAAATAAGGCTATGTCAGCTGCTCAGTGGAGCAGTGGGTAGCACTGCTGCCTTGCAGCAAGAAGGTTCGATTCCCGGCCCTGGGTCTTTTTGCATGGAGTTTGTATGTTCTCCCTGAGCATGCGTGGGTCCTCTCCAGGTACTCCGGCTTCCTCCCACAGTCCAAAAACATGACTGTTAGGTTAATTGGCTTCTCTAAATTCTCCTTAGGGCATTAGTGTGTGAGTGAATGGTTGTTTTGTCCTGTTACCGTTTCTGTAATTCGCCCTGCAATGGTGTACCTCTTGCCCATTGACAGCTGGAGATAGGCACCAGCACCCCCAAGATTTGGCTCTGCAGTATCACAAAGGTTTACCGTATTCCTCACATTTGGCAGGAGAGCTGAAATATATTCTAATAAAATAAGTGAAGTTACCACAGCATCTGCATGGGATCCAATTCTTGAGATGAAAAAGTGCGAGCAGAACTGAAGCTGACATGAATCTGATGGGATGTCTAAACTGCTTAGCGATGTGAGGCATCAAAAAGATGGATGATTGTTTGTGGCAGATTTGTAAGATGTTTGGGCTTTCAAACAAATGTTGGGAAATGGCAAAAACAGACAGGTAAGGACAGAGAGGGAGCATGAACACTCAGTCTGTGGTGTAGATTCTGTGGGTTGGACACTCCAACTCTCCCAGCGACACTGTCACAGTGACTGGTCATGAAAAGAAAGAGGGCTGAGAGAGATAGGCATCGGATCTGAAAGAAGAGAAACTACTGCAGCAATCAGGGGAAGAAAAACAGAATAGAAACAGGTTTGACTCGAGGGGAAGTCTGATCAAACCACAGATAATGGGATCAAGAGCAAGAACCAGAAAGAACCAGATAACTTAATTAGTTTGTAAAACAGCTTCAGACACACAAAACAGTTGGGATTTTTTTTTTGATTGGATACAGGTGTGTTGTTTTGCTCCTTCTTACTGACAGGGCATCAGGAAATCAGGTGTTTACATTTAAATTCTATCCATCCATCCCTTTTTCTACTCTATCCATGTAATTCATTTACAACCAGTGGGGTTGGGATGGGGGTGGGGTTGGTAGTCAGTCAGTGAGAGAACAGGTCATCAGGCCATCACAAGCAAAACTAAACAGTTAGTACCATTCCTTCTCAAAATAACTCAAAGTGCTTCACAGGAAACAAATGTCTAAGGCTACGTTCACACTGCAGCCTTAAGTGACCCAAATCAGATTTTTTTGCCCATATATGTGACCTGAATCTGATCTTTTTATGACAGTCTGAACAACACAGATTGGATTTTTTTAAATCGCGACCCAGGCCACTTGGGCTACGTTCACACTGCAGCCTGAAGTGACCCGAATCCGATTTTGCCCATATGGTGACCTGCTTATCTGATCTTTTTTATGACAGTCTGAATGACACAGATTGGATTTTTTCAAATGCGACCCAGGCCACTTGGATATGTGGTCCTGAATCCGATCGTATCTGATCTTTCAAATGCGACCTGTGTCTGTACGGCCAGGTCGCATTCATCCGACCTATACGTCATTGATACTTGACAAATGTTAACTAAGCGTTACTATCTGCGTCCTACTAAGCGGAGCGTGGGAAAAACTAACAACCATGGCGGAAGATAACACAGAGGAGCAGTCAATGGAGAGAAAGTAAGGTTGCTGACTTAATTCATATTTGGAAAGATAGCTTGATTCAGACCAAACTTCGAAGGGTCTTACCGGAACGGGGGATATTTGAAAACATTTTCGAAAATGGCCGATCCCGGGGGATACAAAGCGCTCCTGGATCAATGCCAGCGGAAGATTTCTTTAAGTAATGTGCCTTCTCCTGTTGGAGAAGAACTTAAAAGAACGCAATATACGCTGCGCGGTATTACGAGTCATGTTTACTACATGAAACACTGAGGAGGGGCGCTTGCTACATGTGACATCACGGCGTCCTCCAGGCGCATCTTGGACACTTACGCAGGATGAAACGCTTTCAGTTCACACAGTAGATCACATACAAAGTCGCATATACTTGGAAAAGTGAACGGACACGCAAAAAAATCCGATTTCACAAAAAAATCGGAATTCAGTATTAAGGCCTGCAGTGTGAACTTCGCCTAAGACTATGTAGCCTAAGGCTACGTTCACACAACAGCCTGAAGTGACCAAAGTCCAATTCTTCTTTCCGACATGCGACCTGTATCTGATCTTTTAATAGCTGTCTAAACAACACAGATCTGATTTTTTCCAATGCGTCCCAGGCCACTTGGCTCTGTGGTCCTGAATCCAATACGAATCTGATCTTTCCAAATGCAACCTGTGTCTGAACAGCTAAGGCATCCATTCATCCGATCTGAACACCATTAATATCCGACAAACGTCACTATTCTGCGTCTTTCTACACAGAAGCAAAAAAACAACAACCATGGAGAATGATCATACGGAGAGCAGTGTTTTTTAACAGTCTTGAAAAAGTTTTGTTTCTAAGGTCAGGAAAGATCCCTAGATGTGCTCCAGCACTACCATCCATGCTTTCTTCCATAAACAAGAGCATATATTTGGAAATGTGAACGGCAAAGCAAAAAAATCGGATTCCGCAAAAAAATCGGAATTCAGTATTAAGGCCTGCAGTGCTAATTTTGCCTAAGACTATGTAGCCTAAGGCTACGTTCACACAGCAGCCTGAAGTGACCCAAGTCCAATTCTTTCCGACATGCGACCTGTATCTGATCTTTTAATAGCTGTCTAAACAACACAGATCCGATTTTTCCTAAATCCGATACGAATCTGATCTTTTCAAATGTGTCTGAACAGCCAGGTCGCATTCATCTGCCCTGTATGCCATTAATACTAGATAACAGAGATAGGGGATCTGGAGTTAAAAATTAATCTCTATTTCATATATTTGTTCTTCCAGCCACTGAAACAGGTGACCCAAATCTGGTTTAACCTGTGCAGATTAGACTCACCTGGTTCAGTGGCAGGGCAGAACAAATACATGAGATACAGATGGCTTGATGACCCCACATCCCCCTTCTCTGCCTAACAAAGGTCACTATTCTGCCAACGACCACGGCAGACGATGATGCGGAGAGCAGTCTTTTTTTTTAACCATCTTAAAAATATTGAGTTTTTAAGGTTGGGAAAGCTCACTAGATGCGCTTCGGTAAAACCGTCCATGTTTACAGAGCACACTTGCTTGTGACGTCATCTACTGCGCTTGCGGGACACTCATTTAGTATGGATGCAGTTCACACAGGAGATCACATACAAGTCGTATATATTTAGAAATATGAACAACAACGCAAAAGAATCAGATTTCACAAAAAAATCAAAATTGAGCCTTAAGGCCTGCAGTGTGAAAGTAGCCTAAGTTAGATGTAGGCCTTTATGTATGTAACCATGGTCACACATGGTATAACAGGGCTCGATGTTAACCATCGCCCTATCGCCCGGGGCAAGTAGTTTTTTATTGTTGGGAGAGAGTACAAATTTGAGTGATTATTTATCACTCAAATTACTTTTAAAATCACCGACATTCGCTGAAAACGACCCACAAGCGTTGCCGGCGCTATTTTTGTTGTTTTGTACACATTCTCGCGTGATTTTCCAGCTTGATTGCCTGATTCAGCTCTTGGGGAGAGAATTCTGCAGAGCAGCAGCTGGATGATGAATTTAATCTATACTCTAATACACGCTAGATTAAAATGATCAGTCAGGGATAATAATAATAACTGTATGTGCACAGGGTAAATATTTCTATCATATGGCAGTCTTCTGTACAGTGATGCAGGTCATACATTAAAAATGTTCTTTAATTTGTTTTCTCTTAGACATTGGATTTAGGTGGATTTAAATGTTATAGAGCTAAACATGTGTGCAATTGGTGAGTAGTAGTGTATGAAGTTTTTAACCTGTCAAGTTCTTTCTAGATTTTTAACATTAGAATTTATATTTTTCCAAGCACACAACAGTTTTAAATCAAAGTTTGGTTTGAAAAGAATGTGGAGGTGAAGGATTGAAAAGCATGTTAACACGGTAATGTAGGTTGAGTTCATTATCTGACGCATGCAGATACACCAGGAACCAGGAACACTTACTGAAGTACAAAACATTTTAAAAACAAACATGTTTCATTGATATATATATATACAAAAATGAATATTAGGAACTATATTTATCAAACATTATACTGGGCAAGTAAAAATTGTTTCTGGGCAAATGGAATGTGAAAGTCACTTCCCTAAACGTCAACCCCTGTATAAAACATGCTGTTTTAAATGCTGTTTTTAACTTTATGCAATTCTTTCTATAAATTGCAGAGACACAACAGTTTACGTTTACAGATATATTTCATGAAACTTTCTGACTGTCAGAGGATCCTGCAATAACAGGATGGGCCAAGTGGACCTACTGCTGAAGCTACCTTCTGGTCATATGTTTGACTTTAATGAAAAAGTATTTAATGTATAATGATTAAATGCACCCATGCAGTGGTCAAAGACACTTTGTCTGCAGTGTTAATGCTTCTGTTTTCAGTCTCAATTAGTTGCACGGTCATGAAGGCCCATGATTCATCTTCTCTGCCATCAAACATAGAGCAGGGAAACATCTGTTTTTTCTGCTTATGTGACTCACTGTGGGCAGCAGCTCTGACTGAACACTGACTGCCGTGGGGAAGGATGTGACCAGGATATTTATACTGTGAATGGCGAGCAGCAATGCGTTACCAAAGTCTGTAAAGGACTGACTTCAGGCTCGCTTAACTCTTGAATCATGTCATCAGATCCGTCCATTCAAGCAGTCAACAACCAGCATCCCTTTACTGTGAGATCTGTACCACTTGGTCTTTCATCCAGACTGCTATAGAGGGAGCATAAAGTATTCACACCTCAGGACGAGGAAAAACCTATTGGGAATGTTTATGTCTGACCCTAATGGTTCAGCCAGTCACATTGCAGTATTATGGCACTATGGGACATATAGCTGTGACAAAAGCAAGAGCTCAAAGCCAACAGCTGAACCAAACATGGCTGCTGCTGTTACCTCTGGCGGAATCATGATTTCCTCTTAAAAGAGGAAAAGAGTGTAAGTTGTTGTGGTGTCTCAAGGCGCCTTCTTGTTATTCAGTTGTTACCTCGATGGGCTAAAACCAAACAGTAGTAGGCAAGCACTAGCTAAAGCCGGGGGTACACTGTACGAAGCATAGAGCTTGGAATCCAGAGGTGCTGAATTTGAGCCCCACTCCCACAGACTGCCACTCTCGGTCCCTGAGCAAAGACCCTTAACCCCACACTGCTCCCTGAGCGCCACACAATGGCAGCCCACTGCTCCCCAAGGGTTTGGGTTAAATGCAGAGGTACATTTCTCCGATGTGAGATCAATAAAGTTCAAATATTAAACTTGCTTTTATTCACATTCCTGAGATTATATCTGTTACTGGTGCAGATTTTTGTTACACATCTTTTCCTCTCTATCGGCATTAATATGTGCGGAGCAGGTGCGGATTTAGGAAATTTGGGGGCCTAGGGACTAAGACGGGCAGGGGGCCCTCTTAACTGAAAAGACAACACATTAAACAGACCCATTATACAGATAGAGAAATGTTAATAGAATAGACATCCATTATCTGTTCTAGGTTGTGTCCCTCTCTTCTTGTCCCTTTTCTTCTTGTTTTCCTCTCTATGTTTTGTACTCAGCTGACTTTTCATGCTGTTTCTAAAGGAATGAAAGATTTTTCCAAGCACTAAGCTCACTTAGCTGATTGCTCCTTCCTGTGTTTCCACAAAGGCCAAAGTAAATTCCCAGTCCTTCTTTTCACTCAGTAGACAAGCCATGATCTGCTTATCTGTTCTCCATTTTTCATTTGGATGAAATAATAGCTGCATGAATCATGACAGCAGACAAGATAGAGGGGAGCAGGAGGCGGGGTTACCAATCTACTTGCTCTGGAGAGCAGAGTTTGCTGCTTTTAGATGTTGTCTCCAAAGTCTCCAGTAGCAGAAAAAAAGTCTCTAGATTTGGCGCTAAGAGTTTTTTTAAAATCAAAGTGCTAGAGGGGTCTGAAAAGTGGCTAAATATAGGCTACTAAAGCGCTTAAGTTAGCAACACTGCTCTTTGCATGGTTTGTTTTCAAATGGTTTGCTGCTGTCTGTTTGGACCTTTCTGAACATGTGCAGCAAATGGACTGATCCAATATGGTGGACACTGAAGGGGGGCTGAGACACACTTAATATTATAATATGTGATGACATTTTGGCAAAAGGACTTTTATCAAAAACATAAATTAATGTGCACAAAAATGGAATAGTTGTAATAACCATACATGTATACAGAGTTTCATGGGACCCCAGGAGCTTGGGGCCCTAAGGCAACTGCCTAGTATTGCCTGATGAGTCCAAGTCCCCCTCCACTGTGCAGATATTGCTCTCTGCTTGCAGCCGTATTACTTTTGGGGTTTGCCCTCCTTGTGTCAAAACGATTCCTTATGATTTTATATACAAAAATTAAAATAGTTTTTTATTTGTTATAATCCATGTAATGTTTTACAGTTGGAAGAGAAACTTAAATATTTGTTTTCATTTGATAAAAGTGGCTTTCATGAACTTTTGGAAAATGCAAGTGTCAGTTCTTCCACTGTTTGAAACTATCAGAGACAAAGTGCAATCTCCCTACAGACGCTTGGTCTCACATGCAATCCTCATCTAAAAAACAGATGGGAGGAAAACTCTAAATGATTCAAATCAAGTTCTGACAGAACTTCCAAAAATAAATCAACCGATTGAAAAACACAGTTCCCGCTGCATCCCAGTGTTCACAAAGATTCTGGACTCCGGAGCCAACACACTAATGGGATTATCATAAATATCATGTGGCGATGCGGCGGCTACACTGATGACTAGCCCAAGGGTGTGGAAAAACAATTATTGTGCAAAACCACCATGGGAAAAAGAGTAAGTAAGGGATGCATTTTCCGTCAGAATTCATTTCCATAAACCTGTGTGAGGAGATGCTCTGCAGTCGGAGCGTTTTAACAGCTCCTGCAGACGTCACTCGGGTTTCATCATTGTTGACGGGTTGAATGTCATCCCCCGTGAAAATGTGGCAGCATTACTGCTAGAGGCTACTGTAAAGCTGATGAGCTGTTTAGTGGATGATATTACCATTTCAGTTGTGTCAAGGATAGAGGATTTCAATTTAACGGCAAATATACCTTTACAGTATTTCCCACTCCTAAAGTGGCTTTTTCACACTTCCTTCGTTATATGGCAGCTATTACTAAGCAAGCCTCCCGAAATAGAGTGTTTGCTTTGTTTGCTGTGATTCCATGATGCTGTGGCACGTAAAGACTGTTTTATCTTTCTGTGTGGTGCAGAGGCGATGATTTTCACATGTTGATTCTGACATGTGAGGCTGACATGAAGCACAATTGTTTAGAGATTCAATTATCTGATACAATTGTCAGGGCTGTAGTATTTTTCTCAGACCTCTTTTATCAGTCCTGACCCTGATCAAGCCCTCTCTGAGCGTCTTTTGGATCATAAACCGATCAGATTCTTTGTCTTCTACAAGCCCGCTGTCAGGTTTCACATACTTATCGTCTTAGTCACAAATCACACTGTCACTTTTTTATTGCTTCCCTCCTCTGATTCCACATTTTCTGCTCCCCTCAGGTCAGTCTTTGAAATAAGACAAAAGCACGCCTGCCCCATCCCAGCTGCAGAGATTGTGGGTATTCATGGAACGTAGACACCCACACCACAAACTCTCAGATCGACCAAATGAGCAAACAAATAAGGGCTTTGCGCTCTGTTTGTTTTGTCTTCCACTCATTTCACAAAGGTTGCTGAGTGCTCTGGGTATTTCTGCCCTAGAAATGAAGGTTGCAATGTTATGTTCCAACTTTTTGTGATTTTTTTGCCTTCCCTTTCATTTAATAATCCCCCATCTTCAGCTTATTCATAACAGTTTTTCTATCCTGCTCCTTATTTCACACAGAGTATAGTGCGACGTGGGATCAGTCTGTTGATTGATTGTGTTTTCTGCTGTTTGTTTTGATTAGAAAAAAAATATAAAAGTTTGGATCGTCACTAAGCTTCATTAAAAGAAGAACTTCTACAACTGCATTCCTCTTTTAAGCTAAAACTTAAGAGATTATCAGGCTGGAACCACAAACCCAAAAAGAGCATTTATGGAGCATGTAATTAATAATGGCTTTTACAAGACCAAAGAACATGAATCTTCCTAATCTTAATTCAATCTAGTTTATTTGTACATCGCCAATTTCACAACACATGTCATCTCGGGTGCTTTCCAGTTCACCAGATCAGCCAGTCAAACTGATTCAAAGTTTTCTATCTAAGGAAAACCAGTTGATTGCATCGACTCATTGACTTAGAGGCAATCCCTCACACTAAGCATGCTTGTAGCGACAGTGGAGAGGAAAAACTCCTTTGTCAGGAAGAAACCTCCAGCAGAACCACAGGCTACAGTAGTGAGCTGCCATCTGCTGAGGCTGACTGGGGTTCAAGAAGACAGAAGCAGAGATAGAAAGCGGCAATCTTAGTGGAAAGTAGGAATTAACACCACTTAAGAGTCTTTTACTTTCTACTGTAAAGGTTTCAGCAACTGAAACACCTTAATTCTCTTATTAATTAGTTTCCTGTTTTTGAGTATGATATCATTTGGACACTGCCTCCTGTGCTCCAAAAGAAGGAGGATCTTTGATGGCGTGAGGCTGTTAGGTGGATGCGCATGCAAGCAGCCATGCTATAGCGTAAAGTTTGGCTTGCTGAGACGGCCAAGTAAGAATGTGTGGAATGTGCTTGTACATAGAGGCTGGGCAGCACAACATTGAACTGGCCAAGGCTTTGAGTTGACACCCTGGAATGCACAACACAGGTGGAATGGTTTTCTCTAATTGCCATTTTTTTAATGGATTTTCATTGGTGACACCTCTATTCAGCTCATTTTAGTTCATTTCCACTCTGTGCCATTAAAATTCATTGCCAAAGCAATGTGGGTGGGGTCATTAAAGCAAGGCAGACATGGAAGGCTACAGTAGAGGACCCTTTGCATGGTTTATGGCTTTTAGTGAGATTCATAGAGAGAGCCAGAGAAGACTGGATGTCAAGAAGAAGCAGGCTGCATCAGTGCAGGAGGGAGAAAGGCCATGGAGGGGTATCTAACTGAAACTACAGAGATGTAGTGGATGAAGAAAATTAATAATAATATTTATGATGTTTCATATGCATGCACAACTGATGAATCCAGTCCAGAAAATCAGTGAACAATAGTCCTATGATGTTGTAGATTCTGCACGACTCGGTACAGCTGGAGCTGCATTCAAGAAGGTACCAAAAACTAGCTACTTTTCTTTTAAAAAGCTTCACATTTTGTGGAAAAAATACATATAAATATAGGTAATTTAATAATTTTTGTGTTTCTGTTAAATATAAAAAACAATAAAAATTTCAGATGAAATACTTTGTTCACACCAAAAAACATGTTGTGTCATCATCTTCTTACAACTTCCTGTCTTTGTCTTTTTTTTTTTTTGCGAGTGATGTTTGGTTGTCGATCATGTCACCCATATAATGCAGAAAAAAAATTTCCTTTGTAGTTTTGAAATATATAACAGTTTGATAAAGGCAAAATAGTAAAACATATATTTTTATCTTAAAAAATAGTGTTTGATTTTCTTTTTAAATTGGCATATTTTAATTCAGCAAATTTTTTTGCAACTACAATTTGCTCTATTTGGTTGTGAAAGGAATTGCAGCTGCTGCTACCAATAGAAAAGTCTTAAAAGTGAGTCGAGCGATTACTGAAGCACTAAGTTGCTAATGGAAAAAGATATCAGAGCCGCTACAACCACAATAAATACCAGCAGAACTTCATTTTTCATTTAATTAGAATAATGCAATATCTTGTTGAATATCTTTGTTTTGTGGATTTTTATTTGGGGCTGCTCAGTGTCACAGACGGTACATAAGTGCCGCATGAAGGTTCCAGGTTCGATTCCCGGCCCGGGGTCTTTCTGCATGGAGTCTGCATGTTCTTCCTGAGCATGCATTGGTTCTCTCTGGGCACTCCGGCTTCCTCCCACAGTCCAAAAACATGACTGTTAGATTAATTGGCTTCTTTAAATTCTCCTTAGGTGTGAGTGTGAGTGGTTGTTTGTCCTGTTTGTCTCTGTGTTGCCCTGCGATGGACTGGAAACGTGTCCAGGGTGGACCCCACCCCTCACCCATAGACAGCTGAAGATAGGCACCAGCACTCCTCATGACCCCGCTTGCGATAAGGGTGATGGAACATGCATGGATTTTTATTTGTGGCCTTCATTTCAGCAGATTGTTACATTGTTATTTAAAGCTTCTGCCAGACAAGACCAACGCTGTACCATTTGTACGCTCACACAAAGTCTGACACAACATAATAACTTGGACAAACCAATCCCAATGTGAAACAGAGTGGTTGCAGGGTTATGCTGTAGGGAGGCTTCTCTTCAGCAGTGTTGGGAGCTGGAGAAGTTCCACCTTTCTCCAGCAGAGTCCGCCGTGGATCCTTCTGAGTGAGCCTCCTGCACAGCTGCAGCCCATCAAGATCATCAGAGGATCCACTATATAAGCTGTCTTCAGACCTTGCCTCACGCTGCAGCAGTGTTGGTCCAGTTAGTCAGCGCCTAAGCCTATGACTCTCAGTGTATCTTTGTGACTTTTTGCATCCCAGCCTGGATTTCTACAACCGTTGTCCTCCTATCTTCCAGGAAACCTCCCGTGTCTCACTCTGTGAAGCTCTCGAAGAGAACCTGCCGAGCAACCCGACCCTCAGAGCCCAAACCTGAAGAATCTAGAGAACCTCCCAAGCAGCTCAGGATTTCCTCCTGGAAAACCCTTAAATACCAAGGTCTGATTCAATTCTAGACGTGAGACGGCTGAAGCAAGCAAGCGGACTCTGCTGATGAACTCCTCTCCAGATCCAACAGATGACTCTCCCAAAGCTAACCTCAAGAACCCATAAGGTACAATCAGTTATCATCAAGAGATCAAGCTCCAACGTGCTAAGCTAACTGAACTGTCTCTCACGCAGACTCCAGTGAACCAGTGTCCAGGCCCGAGCCAGAACCAGTACAATCTGTGTGATTGTGTCAAATAAACTTGTTGAACTTTTATTCCTGTGTCCGTCAGTGGTGTTCTGCATCATTGGGTCACTTTCAGAGTACCCATCATGACAAGCAGGTATGGAAAGGCTGCTCAGAGGTAGATTAAAGCTACATTCTACCTTCTTAGAGGAAAAAAGGTTGGTCTCTCCAATATAAAAAAGTATTTAATGGTGAAAACATGAAATCCATGAATCAATTCCAATTTACAATTGTGCTACATATGTACTTTCATTGCCGTTGGTCTATTAGAATAGGCGCAAAAATCCCTACATTAAAAACACTTTAAACACAGTGAGAAAAAAAGGCTGATTATTCAGCTTATTTTAGAAGTTTTAAGGAGGATTTGTTGTGAAATTATGGATACTATGATTTTTTTTCATATGCATGTTGTTTAAAATCACAAAATGGTGCACTGACGGTGGATAAAACAGATGACATGTTAGATTTCCACCACATAATTCTAGATTGCTTGTTGAGCTGGAATGTAACTGTCTCTTCTTCAACATCCCATAACAGCCTTTAATAAACCCATCACTGGCTCTTGTCAGAAATGCTTACTGGCATAGTGGTGGGATTTATGCATGAAATATGAGCGGCTATGAGCTTCACACTATTTCACACTGGATATGTTTGGTGACAGCAAGCTGCAGCAGATTGAGAGGTGCAAATCTACATGGATTCACTATCAGAGAATAATCAAACACGGTGGCCTCTTCTGTTAGCGAGTGACCCAGCTGGAAGAACTAAAATTGGAGCTTTTAAATCTTTTTTTTGAGCAGATGGAATGAGAAACCGATCAAATAAATCTCTACTGTCTTTAAACAGAAATCCAAATTGTTGAAAATCTTTAAATCTGGCTGTTGTAATAAGGTTTGTCTTGTTGTTTGTCTGCTTTGATGCCTTCACTGAGAACAGATTAAGTATCTGGCCATTAAACGTGCTACTTTATCCTTGCTTTCAGGCAAATCTAATAAGAATCATTTTCTACTCCCTGAGGCTGTTATGTCGGAGTTAGAAGCATTCTTGCCTTGCAGTAAAAATTCCTACGTTTGACACCAGCCTGGGGTCAGGGAGACTAAAACCAATCTTGCTGTGCATGAGTGGATTCTCACGCCGGGTACTCTGGTTTCCTCCCACAGCCCAAAAACATGAGTGCTAATCCTTTAAAATCAGTATGTAGGTGCTTGTTGTATGTCATGTGTTTCTCTATGGTGGGCTAGTGAGGTATCCAAGATGTGCCTTCCACAAAGAGGTCAATGTGAAAAAATCACATGGAAAGAAAGGACAATTAGGATTACAAGAGTTTTATGCATACAATTACTTAAGTCTTTGATGCTCAGTATTCGGCAGGACAAAGTTGAGGAAAGGTTGCTTTGATATGCATAAACAGGAGTAAATAGTAGGGATGTTTTCCCCCCAAGCCTGAAACCTGTGGTGGAGTGGAGAGGATGGAATTGGTTAGTCTGTAGACTGCTGGTTGGTGAGATGGTGTGCTTGAGCTCTTTGAAGAGATCCAGTGTGCTGCGTGAGCTGATACTAGAGCTTCACTCAGGGACCTGGAAGATGGAAGTCCAGTTGGATAACACAGGTTGCATGAACATATCCATGATGAGCAAGCATGAAGCGAGAGTGGAGAGGAAAAACTCCCCATTGGGAAGAAACCTCTGGCAGAACTAGGGGCAACATGGCGGTGTTCTGCTAGACCGGTTGAGATGAGACAAGGAAAGCAGTGAATGACACTCTGATGGTGGAAGATGGGCTGGAGGTGGATGTAATCAGGTTCATTGGAATACTATAGAAGTCCGACATAGCGCAACCGCTGCCTGTGCTTTAGGCAGCTGACTGAGATGTGGGTGGAGTCCTTTCAATATGAACTGTGGATGCTGATTGGGTCATGACAGAGGCAAATAGTAATGGTTTCTACTGTTGAACTTCCACCTAGGCTCCATAAAACCATCAACTCTCCTTCTACCCTATAGGGCAGGGGTGGGCAATTCCAGTTCCTTATGGCCAGTATCCTGCAACTTTTAGATGTGCCTTTGGTTCAACACTACTGAATCAGTTAATCAGATGAATGAGAGGACTCTGGAGGAACTATCTGCATGCTGAAGAGGTAACTCCAGCCATTTGATTTGGGTGTGTTGGACCAGGATGGATCTAAAGGTTGCAGGATAAAGAGCTGCAGGATAGGAATTGCCCACCCTTGCAATTAGCCTGACGTCGTCCTACTCAATTCTAGTCAGAATATGAGTCTGATACTGCTCCATAGAGCTGTGATTATGGGGCGTGTTTTGAGCGAACCAGGAAAAAAAATGCCTCTGTACTCAATTGGATAGACCTACAACCAATAAGAACAGCAGTCGCGTGGCGTTTGTTAAGCTTGAGGCAAAGTTGTTTGTCACCCAAAGCGGCGCTTTGGTCCGCGTGGTTGATTACGTTACTGCTGGATATCTGCCCATCATCATATAAAGCCGCCCTGACAATTTGATTGGCCGCCAGATATTGTGCTAGCATACTTGTCTACGCTACTATTGAGCAATACCAGACCGAACTTCCTGACCTCAAGCGTTGTGCGGGACTAAGTTCGAATGGCACCCAGGCTACCTTGCAATAGGGATGAGCAGGTAAAAAACGGCTCTTTAATTTAGCTCAATCAAAGTAGCACCAATTCACAATACGTGTCATTTCAAGGCACTTTGGAGAGAAAATTCAATGACGTTAGTCAAATTGTTAGTCAAATCCAGAACTGTTTCATAGGGGTGTCCATAAAAAAATCTTGGGGAGGAACACTGAAACTAAAAGCCATCATTTCAGGGTTTGAATCTACTATTGTGGTAAACCTGCCTGTGGAAATCATAAAGACGTAAGTAAACACCTACTTAAATCTTGGTTTATTGTGTGATTTTTTTAATGTTACATTGCTGGCTGTGCATAATGGGACGAAATGCTAAACTGATGCTACCACAATTTACACTGGCGAGTGGGGTGGCCAGGACATTGCCACCCCTGGCTACTGGCAACAGTTCACATCTATTTGCATTGTGTTGTTGACTCTGCTGCAATTCTTCACACCGTGCATGCATGCTGCAAGAGTGGAGAGGAAAAACTCACTTAAAACAGAAGGAAAACCTGTAGAAGGACCATGTTCAGCGTGAGTGGTGTTTTGCTGAGGCAGCTTACAGGGGTTCAAGGAGAAAGCCAAACAGAATCATGCCAGATCATGCCGGTTGTCAAGCGACTATAATAAGAAAAAGCAGCAATAACAAAGGCATAGGTTGGAGAATAGAAGTAAAATGAAGCAGATTGGTGAAATAGGGGTCCCTATGTCCTCCAGCAGCCTAAGCCTATAGCAGCACAAATATTGAGATAACCCAGGATAACCTGGGGCACTGTACCAATCTACCCTTTAAATCCTGACTCCGATGACAAGTAGTTCTTCTTTAAGTGTAACCTCATTTATAGATATGTGTATAAATATCAATACTTAAATACTATTAGTAAGAAAAAGCATCTCAGGCCTGGATAGCGGCCAAAAAGCCTAGTAAGGCTTCCTTTGAGATCCTTTGACTTTTTATTATTTTGATAATCCTGTTATGCATTTATAAGTTTTATTTTTATTTTAGATGCATATCATTGTGATTGCTTCAGCTCCACTTATCAGCAATAGACTGTGGGGGACCTGCCTGCTCTAATGGTTAGGTTCAATCTATGACTGGTTATGTTATTCATGCTCAAACGTGATATTGATAGTGCTTTTAATAAACAACATATATGCTATTTTATATTGAAGACTACCAGATTCACATATCATAGGGTGAGATGATGACAACAGTTTCCTATAATTATCTAAACATTTAATAGTGTGTAATATAAACTTCCTTTTGAAATGAAAGCAGAACAAGCTCAGATCAGACTGAAATGAAGTTTGGTGAATATTAATCATAACTAAGGCAATTAGTGCAATTCCCTAGACAGCAGCATGTCTCTCTATTAGCCCCATCCAGAGTCTCCATGGTGACCAGCTGCTGATAGACGGCTGTCTCCACCACTTTTATTACCTCGTTGTTTTTCCTCATGATCTGGGACCTTATATCCTGTTACTTGTTTTGCTAGAAAAAGGTCCCATGTTTGCATATGTTTGGGTTTTGTTTTATTGCCTGTTTTATAAGTTTAACATTCTGTTTATTGATTTTCAAAGAAAATCTAAAAAACTTTTTAAAAAGTAGCAACATTTGCAAATTAGCTTGAAGTGAATCTAGATATTTAGTTTATTTCTTTTTGCAATTCCATCTTTGTTTTGCCGCTCATCTAATAATCAGTGACTCTGTGACAAACAATGTTATATATGAATAGAAATAACTTTTTATTTCTATTTCTACCACAGAGCTGGTTTAAATCAGAGGCAACTTTTAGCTCTCAGTTGTCTTTTAAAAAAACAAAAGGGAAGACAGCTAGAAAACTTTTTGGACACATATACAGAAATGTCCTTGGTTGGTCCTCTGCTGGTCCTTGGTTGGTCCTTTGGCTGTCTCTTGGGTTGGTCCTTGGGCTGGCGCTATGCTGGTTGGGTCCCAAGCTGGTTCTTGGTTGGTCCTTGGCTGGATTTATTGGTTGGTCCTTGGCTGGTCCTTGGATTTGGTCCTCTGATTTGGTCCTTGGCTGGTTCTTGGTTGGTTCTTGAGTACGTCCTTGGCTGGTTCTTGGCTGGTCCTTCGGCTGGTTCTTGGTGTGTCCTTGGCTGGTTCTTGGCTGGTTCTTGGTTGGTCATTGGCTGGTCCTTACTGGTCTTTGGCTGGTCCTTGCGTGGGTCATTGGCTGATCCTTTACTGGTCCTTGGCTGGTCCTGGTTGGTCCTTGGTTGGTCATTGGCTGGTCCTTTACTGGGTCCCTGTTGGTTCTTGGTTGGTCATTGGCTGGTCCTGGTTGTTCCTGGTTGGTCCTTGGTTGGTCCTTGGCTGCTGGTCCTTGGGCAGGTCCTTGACTGAACCTCTGCTGGTCCTTTGTTGGTCCATGGCTGGTCCTTGGTTGTTCCTTGATTGGTCCTTGTTTGGTCCTTGGCTGGTCCTTGGCAGGTCCTTGACTGAACCGTTGGTCTCTGGTTGGCCTTTGGCTGGTCCCCTACAGTTCATTTTAAACATTTCAATCTTTCCACTAATATAGTTCTTTCTGTCATGATTTGTGGATATTTAGATCTAAAGAGAAGCGTCATCTCCTGGTCAGACCCTGTAATTCAGTGAAAGGGTGGAGTCCAGAGTAAAAAATATGCACCCCCAGGAGAAGGAGGGGGTCACTGCAGTGGCTGGAGGTTGGAGGGGATTTTGCTGGGAGTTGCAGGGAAGTGGGCTGGCATTCTGCTGGCGTTTGACTGAGAATGGCCATTTTAAATGGCTGCTACCGTATTAGGCCATTTTTATTTATAAATCCAGATCCAATGATGTATTTTGTTTGTATAAGCCTAACTAAACTTGCTTTTGATGTTGTTTTTCTCATCCAAATTGAGAACTGGTCTGATCCTATGTTGTCCATTTTTAATATAATAATGTTTTATGAAATAATGTAGAGTACCAGTGCATGTTGAAAAACTGCAGCCAGATTCAGTTACTCAACTGAACACCAGGTTGAAGGTGAAGGTAGACTCAATCTGAAACTAAGAGATGTTGCCCAGTGCTCTGCTGCTTAACTTCAAAGCCAGAATTATCAGTGCTCCTTCTTTTGACCAATAATGCTCCCAATCAGACGATGGAAAAGGAGCAGAGAGGCCAGGCCTAGATGATCCCTATAAATCTTACATAATCCCTTTTTGTTTCCCTAAAGGGCAGAATGGACTAAATGTGGAGTCAAAAGTCCATGTGGGGTTTTTTAATGACAGAGAGCTGAAAAGTTTGCAGCTAGCCAGTGGCGTCTCATTAATACAGACGCACAGGCTGGGGCTGGTGTTAAAGGATGACTACCTGATCCCATATTCCACCTCAGCCAGACTGAGCCCGAAATGAGTGGTGATGAGGAGGGAGTCGAAGAAGGCGATTGATGTCATAATCTAGCGGGCTTTTTGCCACGACTGCTGCCTCATTCCGCAAAGTCACAGGTCGACTGGAACCTGCTAAAGATTGGCTGCATTTTTGTAGACCCGCCGAAGGATGGAAAGGGCTAATTTCCTCACAGGGGAAACGTTCCTGAGAAATGTTGTAGAGTTAAAGGGCTTAAATCAATTACAAGCACAACCTATCCTCCATGACTTTCCATTTCTCCAAAAGTCATGGGCTTATTTTCCTTTTTCTATTTTCTATCAGAAAACCTATTTAAGCCAATCAGCCTTTTTTATTAATGACATTCAATTTAATCCAAAGCTAATTGTAATTAGTGCTTAAAAATAAGTAGTTTTTCCAAACATTTTTTGCTTTTGGGGTATGTAGATTTGAATCACAATGACTTAAAATAGTATTATTACCTCTTAAATTTCCAAACATTTTACTGAACAAAAAGGTTCCTGTATTTCTGACTGTACCTGTGATCAAGCAGCACAGATTGGTGCTATTAAAGCTTTAATTTACCCTCTTTTAAATGTTACAAGTTTTCTTAACAATACCAAGTGTATGGTATTCAGCTATCTGAGTCAGTACTTTGTAGAACTATTGCATAGCCGCTAGTGTTTTGTATATGTCCACCAGTTTTGCAAACACTGATTCATGTTTTTGTCAATTTAGTAAAAGAAACACAGTCCTTAACCTGTTTATCCATCTAGATCAAGACCATTGAGCATAAAAACATGTTTACATCTTGCCACAAATTCTACAACAAATCTAGAACTAGACTTTTAGTATTCCAAACATGACTGAAGGCTATTTTACCTGGAATCATTTTATGCCTTCACTCATTCATGCTTCATTCTCTCTATTCTCTTATTTTGCAGAATCTGTTTGGTTCCAATCTCCTAACACAGTTCTGCTCTCTGCTTTTCTCATAGTAGCTTCATCTGGTCTGTCTGGCTGGACGCTTCTGGTAGATCCATGAATAGCTGTGCTGCTGCCACGTAACACCTTTGTTTATAGATGTTGGGGGTAGGCTGTTTTCCAGTGAGTGCAACACTCACTGGCTGTGAACTAGCGGGTTGGTAGCTCCTCTTCAAATACTCCAGGCCATGGATTTTAAACTAGAGGAGCTGAGTGCCACACTGGCTGTGTGTTTCCTGGATGGGGCCGCCTTTTACTGTGCTGCCTTTTGTATCTGTTGCCTTTTCTATGTCTGCTTCTGTCTCCTTGAACCCCAGTCGGCCCTCAGCAGATGGCCGCCACACTGGAGCCTGGTTCTGTGTCGGTAGGTTCTTCCTGTTAAAAGGGAGTTTTCCACCCTCTCTCCACTGTCACCACCGAAGTTTATGCAGATGTGTGGATTGCTTTAAGAGAAAAATTGAGTACGAGTGGCACGTCAGCTGGATTTTACCTTAGATAAAAACTTTGTATCAATCGACTGTATGATCTGGTGAACTGTAAAGTGCCTTGAAGGATGACACTGTGGTGAATTAAAAGCTATAGGAAAAAATGGAATTGAATTGAATTTTATTGTATCTCTGGCTTGCAAAATCAACCTTTTCTCCTTCTTTTATGGAAGTTTATCCATTTTTTTCATAGATGGGCTTGATTTAGCCTACCTACGAAATCTCTCTTTATTTTTACTATCCTACTAGGATCTAGAGTCGCCTGAGCTCCGTCTCAGGGACCTAAATCCACTTTTCCTATCGGTGCAGAATCCTTTAGCATGATGACTTCACAACCAGAAACAAATATTTATATACTTTTATACCTCAAAATTTATAGAACAATGGCTTATCATAATAATTTAACTTTATTAATCTCACATTGGAGAAATTTACCTCTGTATTTAACCCATCCCCTTGGGGAGCAGTAGGCTGATCTTGTGCAGAGCCTGGGGAGCAATCAGGGGTTAAGGGTCTTTGCTCAGGGACCCAGAGTGAGAGTCTGAGGGAGTGGAGCTCGAACTCAGAACCTCAGGGTTGGGATGGACTGGAGACCTGCCTCTCACCCGTTGACAGCTGGAGATACAGTAGGCACCAGCACCCCTCGCGACCCCGCTTGGGATAAATTGTTAGAAAATGGATGGATGAAGTTTTAATTATGACCTTTAAAGGTGCAGTAATTTACAGAGACTAATGTACAGTATGCTTGTATTCTGAGTTAACTAGAAAAGGAGAGGATGAATGCATTTTCAGGAGCACTGTTTGAATTATGAGAACTTCTGTGTTTAAGAAAGGAACGAGTTGCCATAGATTATGTCTAAATCTAATTAAAGTTAATTGATTTTATTGAATGATGTCTTTATTCTGTTTAATCACTGCATGAACATGTTACCTCTGCAGAGGCTCAAGGTGACTTTTGGTGTAAAAAAAGGCACTTAACTGAAATGTAAGAAAGTAAACAAGTTTATAGACTTGCAATATCATTTTGCAAAGTCATTAATTGAGCTGCAATTATCCAATAAGTAGTTTTCTAAATGTGTTTAGCCTGTTGGATGTTGTTACTGAAGAGAGGAGAAAAAGAAAATGATCTCCAGAGGAAGCCTATAATTATGCAAGCAGAAATCAGTTACAGGACTGCAAACCTGCGCACAGAATAAGACTTTCCCAAACCTAGAGCTGTTATAGCAAACAATTAGATCAGGTGCCAGATTAAGAGAAAGTGCAAAAGGGAAGAAAATAAAAATAAAGGATTTGCTTCTGCTCTCAGGGGTCCTACTGTAAGTGGCAGACATGCAGCATGGCTGTTACTGGGTAAAGGACAGCTGCTGGACAGGCTGGCCGACCGGATGCGGGCCAAACGCTTAGCTTAAACTGAACAACGTCAGCACTGCTGCACAGACAGCGTGAAATAAAACACCCTTCTCCTGAGTATCTGCTGGATTCCAGGGTGGAGGCAGCGTCTTCTCTTTCACACACTAGAAACACTAACTGACCTCTTCACCCTGGAGCCCAAAACTGGGCTTCATTTACAGAAGGCACACGGTAATCTAACACTGCTGCTGCATTTGGACTGGAGCAACATAAAGTGCTCCGTCTTTAAAGTGGGATACAAAATAATCGGGTCAAACCTGAAGAAAGAGAGACTAGTTGCCAACATATATATATATATATATATTAGTATACACAAAGAAGATTTTTGTAAGTGCAGGAGGTTTTAAGCTACCAGTCCTCTTATCTATAGAAATACTTTTAATGAATGATGGACAAGAAGCCGTTTAAAAAGGAGAATTTCCGGTTTTTAACACTTTTAGCCCATTTTCTGTAAGTGTCCAGGATGAAATCAGATGATCGACACCAAATTTTGACAATTGGTCCTGTCTCTGCTTTTGGCTCATGCAGAATTCCCCTGGCTGCTTTCAGAATGGCTTCCATAGTGGCATCCGATAATGTCCTTAAAAACAACCTTAAACATTTTCTTTTGATAAAATATGCTACTCACCCGTGCGCCAGCGCTGTTCAATGAGCGTTCCAAAAAAAGTTTCAGAAAGAAAAACGTTCCTGTAGTGTTTTATTTAGCATTGAGATTTCTGTTGGAATAGTAAATATCCCTCGCCACGGAAGCGGATATGGGGCCTGTTGCAGCTTAGTTGTAGTCTTTTACGCTTAAGGCCCAAGTGTTTTTCGTTACTCTGTGTACTCCGGCGTCGAGGTGCTAACGTCTCTGTTAAACACTTTAAAACTCTCTGAAAATGGAATCGAAAGGTGGATTCTTGAGGGAGGACATATATGGACTTGAAGTTTGACGGTAGAGGATACCGTCGCCAACTAAGTGGTCTGGAGTGTACAACAGCTTCCAGATTGAGAACGAGGAAGCGGAGTTTATAAGCCGTTGTGATGTATCGGAAAAATAGTTCTGGGATTTACAAAATGCTACAAAACAAGACAGGAGCGGTTTTCTCAATGAAACTTTTTTCCCGAGCGCCATTGAACAGCGCTGACTTGACCGGGTGAGTAGCATATATTTAAAAAAAAGAACGCTTAAGGTTGTTTTTAAGGACATTATCCGATTATGCTCTATGGAAGCTTTACCCTGAAGCAGCCAGGGGATTCTTGCATGGTTTCAAAAAGCAGAGACAGGACCAATTGTCAAAATTTTGGTTGTCGATCATTCGATTTCTTCTGGTTGCGAAAATGGGGCTTAAAGTGTAAAAAACTGAATTCTCCTTTAAAGTGGAAACAATCTTCTACGCATCCTTTAATGTGAATCTTGGATTCTTTGGCTTGCACAACTCTACATCCTTAAGCCGGGCATAAACTGTGTGATTTTTTTTGCCCTTTTCAGGCTGATTCTCCAGTCCTGTGAGAATTGGGCCGACTTTCAGCCTGATTGAGCGTCCTTTGTCGTGTAGTATACAGGGGGGTAACGAGGTGCGATCAGCCTCTAAACGACCACCTCCCCATCAGGAATCGTAAGGTCGGGAGAAAATCAAACATGTTTGAAATTCAGTCAGCCGTCGCGAGGTAGTCGTGGACAATTCCTGCTGTTGAAGTAGAGCTACGAGCCGGTTTACCACAACTTTAGCACTGCTCATGTGCAAATAAGGGAGTTCTTCTTATTCTTTCATATTGACGAGTTCAACCAGCGCCATCTCTCTTACAGTCGCACGTTGGGACTTACAGTGCGAGCAGGTAGATCGCATCAGAAGCGTCCGGAGTCGCACAAGCGTGAGAGCATATGCTCGTGAGCTGGTGAACTTTAGAACCCTGCAGTTTAGTCGTTATAGTTTGACTTGTAGAAGGCATGCAATGATTTAAGATATGTCCTTTAGCTGAGATTTTAGATACAAATAAAACAGTTATTCTACTTGTAGAAAATGAGCGGTTGTTGTTAATGTGGCTAACTGACTGAGGCTAAAATAGGCTAACCTGTTAGCTACTGAGCACAGCTAGCCACAGCAGCTAACCAGCTCTTTATATCAGGGTGTAACAGTTACTTTGTTCACCAGAAACAGATTATTTTAAAGTTTTGCAAGAGTTAGACTCCTGCATCTTCACACGCAGGAGTCCTTATCTCCATTTTTTCACGCAATGAAATGGCAGACATTAAATCTCTACTCCATTCCAGTTATGTATATATAAAAATACCGTGGTGATAAAAATCTCCAGTCCATGTTTTCAGTACAAACTCAGTGCTAACTAGTAGAGACTGACACACGAGGAGGGGATTTTCACTCCTGTCCTGGCCCACTCCCACAGAAGAAAAAATGTGTCCCATCCCGGATCCCAGGCTGTGAGTAGAAATTCTAAATCCTGTCCCGTCCGACTCCTGGTGAAATTACTCCCACTCCCATCCTCGGGCTCCCATTCAGAATGACTCCTCGCCTCCTGCACCACTCCCGTTCAAGAAATGAAAGGCTGATTCTTTCCCGTATAACCCTTAAAAGTGTGCCTTTTGAGACCGCTCGTCCCGGACTCACTAGTGTACTTGATTACGGTCAAGCACGTTTTACAAGCGGCGTATTGGGTGTTAACACCGTGATAATGAACTCTTGTGAAGTTCAGTAATATCTGAGACTTTCCTGTCAGCTCCGTGAGTTTTACAGATACGTCCTTACTTCTCAGCTTGCGTTGCAAGTCAAACTTTTCAAAATCGTACTCACACACATAGTCGTCCTCCATTGTTGTTTTTGAGCCAGGTGAAAAACTCAGAGCCGAAGCACTGTTGGTTTTTGGTTCGTAGTTTTTGACTCGCATTATAGTAGCCGCTAAAAACCAGCGGCGCCGCGCCAGTACTGATTTTTTTTCTTTCTTTTTTATTTTATTTTTTGGCATCGATCCTAGTTTTTTTTAGTTACTATCGGTTTGCTCCTGCTCCCGTCTGCTCCCGTTAATGTTTAATCCTGTACCGTCCCAATCACGTGATCGTTACTAATACTGACTCCCATCCCACGGGAATCCCACGGGAATCCCGTGACCCGTGGGATTCCCGAAAAAATGTCAGTCTCTAGTGCTAACACAAGAGGACATGCCAGGTTTATATCCAGTCCGTATTTTAGCACCAGCCCACCTATTCACTGTGCTGGGAGCATCGGAGCTGGACCTGAGCCAGATATTGAAAAAAGACCTGGAATTTCCTAGCATTTATTACGAGGAATCCCATTTAAATTTTATCTCATCTTATCTGGACAAAGATCATTGACTTAAAATTAATGATTTAAAGCAAAGCACTAGAGTAAATATGAATAAACTATACAGCAGCTGGCTTTAATATTGAATGTGGCGAGAGTTTAGGATCACATCAAATGGTTTGTTTTCTCTACATTTAGAGCTGTTCTTTTTATCAAGCTTTATTCCTTGTTTCCTCTAATTTAGCTTCCTGATTTAGTCCCAGTTTTAGTCCATGTTTTGCTCACAAGTAAAATCATTATTGCCCAGACTTGTTGAATAATCTCCTGTTGGATTTTAGGACTAATTTAACCAACACAAATCTCTAAAGCTTTCAGATATGCCTCACAAACCCACAGGAGGTCCACAACAGAAAAGAACCATTGCGTTTTATTTTTCAAAAGATCAGCCGCCCAAGAAAAGACCTACTATATATATACAACTCAGTTATCCAGGATTCATAGAGGAGAAACTACAGGGATTTATTTAGGTCCATTAAATATATTTAATAACTTAATTTCATCACATCTACCAAAAAAAAAAAACATCCACAGAAAATGCTTTCTTGTGTCACGATGGGTTTTTATAGAATCTACAGCCTCTTAGAAGGTCTGAATTGTCAATTGTAAAAATTTAATAAGATAATGAGTTAAGATTTTGAATCCTTGGCCTATTACCAAATATTCATACACAGTGTAGTTTGCACTGTTCCTGTATTAGTGCCAGTAATCCAGTAATTACTCATTTGTTTCGCATTGTTTATCTTATTTTAACTGCATAGAATTATTAATAAACACAGTTGTGAAATTCTTAGTTTACAGTAGATGCAAGTATTTTTTTAGGGCCCATACTTTTAGTTCAACTCTCTGAAAATTACCAGAATATAGAAAAATAATGAATATTTTGTGAAAATGTTCCACATAGCTATTGGATCACTTATTTTTATTCAGTAACATTTACTGTGGCTCTTTAAAAATTCCACATTTTGCCGCTTAGTTTATCCCAGTTAAATCCTCTGAAAACCTCCAACCTGTAGCGCTGCACCTGTCCTCAGAGCCTTTCAATCTAACCGCCTCGCTGATTGCTGTCCAAACTCATTTTTAAATCTCACTCCAAGGTTTGGTGAAAAGTTAGCAGCCCTGGTTTTGTTATCAATCAGGTAAAACTTCATCGGGTCATTAGACATGCCAACGGATGCTGCATGATGTTAGTATCGCTGTCTTCGGGCAACCACAATCTTTTACCTCATGTGGCAACGCTTAGCCAATGTAGTGTAACGTCACTGGCATGAAGCAGAACTGGTAGCTACAGCGGTCAGACCAGCAGACTCATAGTCACTATCGATTTATCCCTTTAGTTTCGTATAAAAAACTTACAATTACTTATTTTTTGGTGTTTTTTGAAGTGTATGGCGATCTGACCTTAACCCTTTATAGGGCGCTCAGTGAAATACTTTGAAAATCCAAATTTCAAACCAATAGTGTTATTGGAATCCAGAAAAAGACACCTTTGTAACATTCAAAATTATGGATATTTTGATTGCAAAAATGTATTTCAATGTAATAAGGAACGCCGACTTGGCCGAATATATTAAGAAACTTTTTTTTTTTTGGTAAAACATCACCTTAAAGCACCTTAAAATGAATATATACAGCTAAATAATATACTATAATAAATACCAGTATTTAAAGCTTTAGAGTTTTTAATAACACGGAAAATAATGATATTAAAAGAACCAGAAATATGTTTTAAGAGCCTTTTTTTTATTAGTGTGGAAATTATGTGTTTCTAAAAACACATCAATCATTAGTTGTTTAATATGGCAACTAATTTCCTATACCAGATACTACAAAATAAATAGGTTGTTTTAAAAAAAAGCTATTTTATATTTTGTGACTCTGAACAACTTTGACTTTGTCATACTCGAAGCAAAATGGTTCTTTGGATATGAAAGGTTGCAGACCTAAGGTTAGTGCCTTAGAGGCTTTAATGCTGGTACTGCCACTTACAATTTTTAGTTTATAAACCTAAATATAATTGTTAACTAGGCTTATTAACTTGTTAACTTTTCAATTAGCTTTTTACCCTTTTTTCTTAACTTGTTAGCTTTTTTTTCATCTTAATTTCCAGTAGGTCATATATCATTCAAGGGCTCATCTAATTGGTCGAATACCAAAATAAGATGAACAGCCATGTAGCAGGAACTTTGCTGAATGGCTGGATATAGATCTTGTGGTTCTAGAACTCACTGAGGGACGGGGGGGAGTCCATTTGTAAGGGGTATGCAAGTGAACACAATAACTTGCCATATAAAGGGTTAAATTGTTTTTTTTTGTACATGACTAAAGGGATACACGCCCGTCGAGGTAGTTTAAAGTCTATTTTTTTGTACAAAACTAAAGGGAAAAACGCCAGCATACGTATGCTGATCTGACAGGGTATGCTAATCTGACAGAACACCGGCTTTAGACTCAGACTATGGTCACAATGCAGACATGTGCAAACCAAATCAGATCTTTCTCCCCCATATATGAATGACATCATTTTCACAGCAGTCCAAATTGCCCAATTCCAACTTTACACCCTCCAAAAGTCCAATTTCAGCCACTTTCATATGTGGTGCTAAAATGTTTGAAATATGTCTGATTAAATGTGGTCATGCCATATTTGACTTCTACGTCAATAGCAAGGCTCCCACTATAGATCCACAGAGACAGCAGCAGCAGCACTGAATGCTTTGCAAACGGCAGTTATTGAGAGCTGTTATGTTTTTTCTTCTTTGTTAAAGATGTGGTCATGATATTATCGGCTCTCATCCCTCAAGAGTTCAACAGCAAGAATACACTGACATCCACTATTACAGTTTTTTATCTATTTTAACAAAGCTTTATTGAGTATTCCTAGTGACATCACATTCATCATTACTTTTATACAACTTGCGCAGCCTGTATGCAGGGGCGGATTTAGGAAATTTGGGGCCCTGGGCGAAGAGAGGTAAAACAGAGCCATTCTACAGATAGAGAAATGTTAATAGAATAGACA
>JAGKQL010000007.1:29973127-30024616 GCA_018398635.1 Cyprinodon brontotheroides
TTTAAGTGAGAAAATACACCTGAAAACGTAATCAGTGCCGTCAGTTCATTCAGATTATTATCCTGCCTTCAATATTTTTCTGTGGGCAGCTCGAACCCCACATACCAGCGTATCGCTGACAGTAGGAATCCCTTCATCAGCAGCCTCTGGCGAATTAAGCACTCCTCGCGGTTCACCGCGGCAGCTGGTAGGTGTTTTTCATCTAAATAATCCAAACTGCATATTCTGCCCCGACGGAATTTCTGCATTTTAAAGTTGAGCCCAAGCGTCAATAAACTGTTTAAGAGGAGTGATGATCAGCGCTGTGTGTCTCTCCCTGCGTCAGATGATTAGACGCGCCGACGCGCTACTTCAGCTGCTCAGGCGTGCTTCGCCTGCTGCTCGCAGCGCCCAGCGGAACCTTTTACTTTCGCGCCTTGGCGTTAGATTGCATGTGTAAACTTCTACATACTTCTGTGGGTGCCAGCTTCGCGGTGTGAAGCATAGCATTAGTCATTAAGTTGGTTAAGCCTGTCTGCCCCTAAGCTCAAAACAACCGCTCCTGGCTTGACGGAAAACCAGAGGGAGAACAGCTGTGCATATTCACGACAGTGCACACTTTAAGCCCTCTGGAGGCATAAGCTGGAAAATCAACACGATTTGCATAGTGTACCTTTAAGATGTGCTGTAATACAGACCACTACAGGAGAATCCTCTTTCCTAAAGCCATCACCATCTACTACTCCTCTTTGGAAGAACTTATATAACATCATTTAACTTCAATTTGGAATTAATAAAGTGTTTTTGAACTGAATTAACTAAAAATTTAAACTAGACATTTACAGCAAAATCACTTTAAAGTCAGCTGACCCTGGCAAATCCTCCTGGCTCTCTATTCCTGATGCAGTTCATGTATGATCCAAACAGGGCTACTGTTCAGGTTTCACTCCCGTTTCCTCTGGTCATTTCTTTTAGACGTCCCACTCGCATGATTTTAGTGAAGCTTGCAGGAAACGATTTTAATCACTTCAATAAACAAACAAAGCATTGACGGTGAGGCGACCGAGTCCAATCGTCCGTTTATGAACAATGTGAAGCGAGACAGAACACATGTTTTCCATAAGCGGAGAAGTGTGGATGTCTTTATCTGTCAAGTCGCAGCAATCCAGCAATGAAAACTGAGAGAGAGCACTGAGCGCAGGAAATGAGAGGAATAGTGCAGCTTTGTGACATTTCACTCACTGACTGTGAACTTTCTGTAAATCCATTGTATTTAAAGCAAATGAAGAGCTGTGATCCCAGGATCATTTGAAATTAAACTATGAAAGCTGAGCAGTGCATGAGAAAAGGCATACTAATTATTGCTTTAATGAAGTTCCACTTGCATGAAATACCAAACCCGACTTAAGAGGATTGTCTTCACATGTGGCGGCCTTTGGTGTGCACACACCAGTGCTGCTTTATGAAATATTATAAAGGAATTTAGTTCTTTCTCTTTTATTGTGTCTTCTGGCTGTTGTTCTTTTATCTAATTGAAAGAAAGAGAGTTTTTAATGATATAATGCTGCTAAACTGCGGTGACTACAATGTAGAGCACGATGGTTGAAAGAAAAGAACGGCTACATAAATACACATGTATTCTTTCTTTGACTCTCCTAATTGGATCACAGAGAAATGTGGATTTCTGGTGTACTTCCTTGTTTCCTGATGAACCAATTTTCATAATTGCGACCCGAGGCACCCGTGACTTCAAACGCAGGGAGGGATTGGGGGGGGGGGCGACTTTAGTGTTGCATGATTACTGCCTTTCTGGTGCTTTGCATTTTAAGAACACCATCGCGATTGCAGACAGTCTCCAGTAGGAATGTGATTATATCAACAAAATGGTGTCAGGTGCAAATGGATTTGAGCCGCCCCACAACAATACCAGTTAGATTTTCAACACTTGAGATTTCCTACGGGACAGCCTTTCCATATTACTGATCTATAAAAAGAAGCAAATTGCCCGTTTGTGAAACCGAACGGCCATTTGACAGGGCCTCTGGGCTGCTTCTTGTGGTTGCTATTAGAGCTTGTGGTGGTGCTTTCCTCCAGGGTCCAGAAAGGCAGACTTAGAATGCCCCCACCAAGGTTGCTGGGTGCCAGGATCGGCCTGCTGTCAGTGGACGGCTTGTTACCAACATGGTCTGAGAGGAAGATGGGAACAAGGTGCGGCTGTGTGCAGAAACATTTCCAACTTCTCTCCACACCTCAGCAGTCTGCGGGACGCCGTACGAGACATGTAATTTGAGCCTAGAGGGAGGAAACTCTGGCAGAGGAGTTAAGTGCTGCCTGCTGATGAGGACGCTGGATGAATGTTTAACAGATTCCTCTGGAAAGGAAAAACACATCAAGTTCAAATTCTTCGCACACCTTCCCCAAACTAATCCAATTGCTTGAAGCATGGCAAATATTTCAGGTGCAACCCGCACTAAAGTTTACATGGAGAATAGATCACAGGGGCGGCATGAGGAGATTCACCAGAACCTAGGATATAAATTCTAACTCTCACAGCTGAAAGAAGACCGCTAAGATTCATTTACCAGACAGAGGGAAACTGATTTGTCCTCCAAATACCTGGAAACCTTTTTTGTTTTTTTATATGTGCTACTTTTCAGAAGCTTCATTAACTCTAAAGGTAAACCTTTTGAATAAGCTGATTTAATTGTGACGTAATCAGTTCTTTTTAAGATGCTTAAAATGTCATTGCTAAAACTTTTTCATCAACACAATTAATTTTTTTAAAATTAAGAGAGGGGCGAGTAAAGAGTGATAACTTAGCTGAAAAACAGTATATAAATAACCGTTTTGTAGATTTTCTACATTTTTAGCTCTGGTTGGAAACTAACTTTAACACAAAGGGATTCTGCACCAATAGGAAGAGTGGCTAAAAGTGGCTTAAAGTGGCTAAAATTAGAGTAGCTATAGTAGAGCTAGGACATTGCTGTAGTATCTCTGAGGCTAAGAAATACCTTCTTCTTCTTGTTAGATTTTTATGATTCAAGCCTAAAAAAGAAGAAAAATGCAGCTGACAACTGGTAAAGCTTTAAGCCTTGGTGTAAAGAGGCTCCTAAGGAATACAGAGGTTTTGATTTTGGTTAGCATTAGCTGCAGCTGGTTGGCAAAACCATTGATGTCTATTAAATAACAGGATTGCCGATTGGCCGTTGGTAGTGCATGGTGCTGCATACAGTAGGGGTGACCAAACGTCCGTATTTCCTGGGACATATCTGTATTTCACGTCCTTTCCTGGAAGTCCCGGGTTTTTTTTAGAAAGTGAGGAAATGTCCTGATTTTTTAAAATTACCTTCATTGGACCATTAAATTTACAGGCACTAGGGCACTGCGCACGGCGGCTGCGTGGAACGTACACACCTAAACTGGCGTCGAGTGCGGGGCAGCCCTGTTCTTAATCTGAATATAGAATGGCGTGATGGCTGTCAGTACGCCAACAACATGCAAAAGCGCCAAATGTAACTGTATGTTTACCGGCGATTTCAAAAAAGTTTCCCCTGCTTTCAGACCGGATCGAGACAAATGGGAGGCCTTGTGCACTGTGTGCAAAGCAGGCACATATGTCTTATTGTCCAATGGAGGTGCATCACATCTGAAAAGCTTCACCTGGACACCCGAAAGTAAAGAATGAGTCTATTGACCCATTACTTTGTTCGTTTTTGGTACATTTTGAGTTATTTTTGCTACACAAGGAGCATTATTTTTGTTACTTAAAAGCTCATTTGTTAGTTTTATTTTTCAATAGCCTACAGAACAGACATTATTTCCCACGTTTCATTTGCTGAGGCTGAGGTATCATCATATGTGGGAGTTGAGAGTTATTGTTAAACTTTTATTGTTAAGTGGGGATGTTTAGATGAGACATTATTTCATCTTTCATTGTGCTATTCATTTTTAATAAATACACTTTGAATAAAATGATTGTTTGTTATTGAAGTTACTGCTGTTGACTTTTACTGAAAAGCATTTTTAATAAATCAACTGCTAGATATAGGTGTCTCTATGCATTCTCAACAGAGATCCCCAACCCCCAGATTTTACCTTCACAAAATTTGGACTCAGTGCTTTGACATGTTTATGCCATAGTGTTCTGACTTGTGTTTATGCATATAATTACGCTTTATTATTCATGCAGGGAGTTTTACAGATTTTGCTTGGATACCTGCAATGTAAAATAGAACAGGAAAGGGAAAACAGGAAAAAGGAGAAAAAGATGAAAGAAAGAGGAGATAAAGGGAGATAATGATAAAAACGTCTTCAGTCTGCTTCATCACCTGCAAAGAGATGTAAAAAGAACAGAACAACCAACGGATAAAGTATAAGAGATACAATAAAGTAACACCTAGATATTAATCGCTGAAGTATCAGTATTATTATTTAATCTGAAATGTATACTGTAGTAGCTGAAGATAAGAATATGGGCTTTTCTGTATGGAAGTGAATCTCCTAAGCACATGTTTGTGAGAGCACAATTCCTTTTAGACATCAAACTAATAACGCCAAAAGTATTTGCTTATCATTATTTACAGTGGGGATGCCGATCTAAAAGAGAAGCGCCATCTCCTGGGAACACAGATACGTTAGATGAGGGTGGAATCAGAGTATGAAAATGTACTAAGAGGTCACTACAGTGGCAGCTGGGCTGGAAGTTGGAGGGGATTTTGCTGGGAGTTGGAGGAATAAGGTCTGTCATTTTGCTAACGTTTGGCTGGCAAGGCTCATTTTGAAAGGCTGCTACTGTGTGTGCGCTACAGCATTGAACAACAATGATGTTCTCATTTTCAGGGAAATTAAGACTTTTAAAGTAAAGATACATTTATCACTTTGACACACACTTGCTGTTTCATAACAAAATTACTGTAACTTATGATAAAAAATAGACACATCAGAGTGCATAGTGAGTATGAAGTCAATCAAGTCTATAAATCATGTTATATAAAATACAAATCCATCACAACAAAATTAGTGTGTTAATGGAGCATAATAACACTGTAGTCAGATATTAAGAATATTACACGCACTATCTGATAATGTGCCAAAAGTGATAAATTGAAGATGTAGATGTTTATACATCATCAATTATAATACATGTATTGATTACAGTATTATGGTAATTACATTAAATTACAGGCTTTTTTATGGTGCAACTCGCTAACAGTGGGGAGCACCAAGATGGCAGCTGGTAAATTCAGGTAAAACGTAATTAAGGAGAGGCGGTCCCACTTACTGAAGCAATTGTGCTACTCTTGCTGTTTCATAGCAAGTGAAACAGCAATTGATTCACTTGCTGTTTCACTTGCCAGGATGGTTAGACTTGTAACTCTCACCTTCTGGCAACAATTACTTGTAATTTTTTTTTTTTAGTTTTTTTTTTTATTATTAATTGTGTGTCCCAGTCCAATACTCAGGAAAGTCATTACCAGGTTTTGACATTTATGCTACACTACCTCCATAGTAGTAAAAGTATTTCCTACCAGTGATGTTTTGAATGTTGCTTTTTTTTTTCTTTTAGAGGGAAATTCAGGATTTGTGGGGACACACAGTGTAAAATGCTTCTAGAAATTCATTGAATGAAGAACATAAGTTTTGACCCATGACAGACCCATTTCTTTGACCTTGTAGTCACTCAGGATATCTAATTAAACACAGAAAGATGCAAAGGCACTCTTAAAAACCCGTTATTTGTTCATTTGTCACAGAGAAAAATATATTTTACCATTATCTTTTAGAAAAAGAATGTTAAAGAAATACATGTGAAATATAGTAAAATAAAAGATGCTTGCCATATCCTTGAAGGAGATCTGGAAATCTGACTTTTTCTTGTTATTGAGCTTCTGTTAAAGGAAAAATCAGCTCATATTCAGAATTCAAAAGTACACAGTACTTTAAATATGAAATTATTACAAACTGTTCAATAAATGATCAGTGTTTTTAGTTCAGAGTAATGTGTGAATGTGTGCTGCTTTACTGGAGGCATCCATGTTTGTCAAAGAGACTTACTGCCACCTACTGGTTTGGCTGGCGTTACGGTCTGCGGTATCATTTTATTCCGATCCAAGTCCCAGTGCTGCTTGTATCTGGTGGTGTTTTGTCTAGCAGCTATTATCCAAGTCATCTTGAAAACATTCTTTTGTTTTAAATGTTGGCTACATAATACGGGTTTTTTCTCTCTTTCTGATTCGATGGCAAATCCCTCCCCTCTTCAAGTTGGCGATCAACGACCAACCCGTCCGTGGAGGATCAGGAATCAGAAAGGTGGAATAACAATTTTTTCACTTTTACCCGATGTATTCAACATCCAGCTGCCCATGCGTGGGCATTGTCAGTTTCACTATAGCTCTGGTGAATTTCAATGGTGAAGTCACTCTGGAAATCTTCAATAATTGTTGTTGATTGCAGATGTGTCTAGTAGTTCCCATTGATTTAGCTTGGAAAGCGGGGAGAATGGCTAGAGCTTACCGCTTGCACGTGGCGTCACTGCTGGAAGATGGCTTGGGAGGGGAGGGGTTACTATATTTGGGCAAAAATGGCGCTACTACCCAGACTCAGTGATGGCACCGAAAATTGTTATTTTAATTATTTTACTGATTAGCGCTAAATTCATTAAATCAGAAGCGAATGTATTAGTTTAGGTATAAATAATGATCCATTAAACATTCCTTGCTGACCGAACTTTTCCTAAAAAAACTGCTACAAAATCTGGAGTGCAAAAGTTGCTTAGTATTCCTCTTCGGGGTCTTAGTTAAAAAAGAAATGCCCAAAATGATGTGCTCTCCAAACAGGGCAATTTTAGTCCTGGTCCATTACTTACCTAGTTACTAAACGGCTACCAAAGTTAGCCACCTAACAATCACAATCGCTGTCTCTATTCCACAAAAAGCGACGATTCCAACAATCATGGACTAACCTGCAGGCAGTTGGTAAGTGATGCTTCTTGTGTAACTTTTTGTTTAAGAGACCAAGAAGTGATGGTAAACAAACCATGGCAAACTGCTAATGTTACCAACCCAACATCCACGTGAATGTTCATACAAGATAACCAGATTCCAGTGTGTGTACCCTCACACGAAAAAAAGGGGTACGAAAAGTGGTCCTAGTGCGCTCCAATAATTATTTTCCTCCTTTAGAAAGAAATTGAACTTAAATAATAATTTTAAAAGGGCTGTATATGTAAAAAGCAGATTATGACTCTTTATTACTGTAACTAAAAAAATCAATGCTGTGTTATTTGAGAACTTATTTTATTAGAATAGGAAAATCATTTCTTAATTAAATAAAATCAACATAAAGTCATGAAATCAAGTCAGTTAAAGTTTAAAACCTTTAAGCCTTATTTTGCTCATAACCAAAGCTAAAGAAGTTTGAAGTTGTTCTGCCATATGTTTGGCTAAATCTTTTCTAGTGTTTGTGTGCTTTGGTTGATGGTTGCACACTATTGCAACAGCTGCGTTCTTTTCTTCCACCTGCTTTAATGACTCATTGCTGCCTGTTATGACAGATCAGTGGCTGAAGCTAAACCAGCATGATTAGTATCCACACGGAGAGCTGATGCATTCACTTCCAGTTTCTCAACTCATGATGAGGTTTTGGCACTCTGAACAAGTCTCTTTGACAGTTATTCCGTTTGGCTACAACAGGGCAACTGCAGCTTGGATACTGTCAAAGCTCTAATGCTAAGTGTTATTTCCATACCAGCAAAACAGAAGCATTTTTAATTACTTGACACCTTTCTCACAAGGAACATGTTTAGATTTGTTACCGTTAAGAAGAGATTAGTGGAGAAATCTCCCATTAGACAGGTGGTTAAATCTGGCCCGGAGGCTGTAGGGGTGTCATGACAGTCGAATGTTTGAGGTATCCCTCCTCCTAAATATGGACCGGAATAGCTCTTTAATCTAAAATGGAATTTGTGTCACAACTAAAGCACAGTTAAAAATGGGGAAATGGTAACGATGTCCACCCATTTATGGTGGACCTTTGATGGCTACTTCCAGCAGAAAGAATAATGCAGTGTTTGACAAATATTAAAAATCTCAAACTGCTTTCTTGAGCATGCAGCTCAGATAAATGTTGTCCAATGTCCACCAAGACTTTAGGATGTTGCAGATGCACTAGCAGTTTTGGTAATGATTCTGGGTTAAATTGGCAACATGCTTCTGGGTTATATTGACAGCATTGTAGCTCAATCAATAGAATTCAAGAGTGTGGCCTTAACTAGTTACAAACCAGCTGAATGGTACTTGTCACCGTGTTGCTAAAAAAAAAAGCTACGGAACAAAACCTTTAAAACGCCAGAGGTGTTTATTCTGCCAGTCAGCTTCCATATTTCCATGTAATTCTTTTTCAATTATAAGCTCTTTGTGTCATGTTGGGTTTAACGAATCTAACCCACATGCAGAACACTCAGAGACAGGAGAAAAGTTCAAAGATTTATTGAAAGGTTTGAACACAATAAATGTACAGGTCCAGAGGGGAACTCGTTTGGTCACGAGTGGGTTCTGAAAAGCACACAGAATAATCAGATCCAGGACTGATCACACGAGTGGGTTCACTGCAGAGGGGGACAGATGGGAGTTAGTGGAGGTCCAGGTATTTTGCAGGATGAGAGTGTGCAGGGCTGTACCTGTTCTAGAGTTGAGCTGAGCGGCAGAGGGGGGGAACCTTGAGGGTCCAGAGGCTGTCGGCAGGCTGAGGGCTTGAGGGCGGAGGCAGAGCTTAATTTGAGTGCTGGCAGATCACAGATTTGAGTTTCTTCTTCCAGTGTCTTCTGAGAGCGGGCAGGCAGATCTTTGACAGGAATAATTCTCCAGTGGTTCTTCTTGAGAACGGACAGGCAGATCACCGGCAGAGAAACTCTTCAGGGTTTCCAGGTTTCAGGCAGGTTAAATCTAGGAAGCAGAGAAGGAGAAAACAGATCAGGTTCAGGTTTTTCAGGGAGTCAGAGGTTCAGACAGGCTGGTTGGCTCAGGCTTGCTAACCGCTACTGGCAAACACTCTGGCAATGAAGAGAAGTCCTCCGCCTCCTTAAATACGGATCTCCTGATGAGCCACAGGTGGTGCAATCAGCTCCCGGCTCCAGGAGAGATCTCGTACGCATTTCCTGGTGAGAAAAAGTGGACAGACCTCCAGATCCCAACACTTTGCCAGAATATTGAAAGCCATTGTCTGACTTAAAGCCCATGTTCTTTCAAACTCCCATTTTTAACCAGATTTTCCCCCCTCAGATTCCATCTAACCATCTTGTCATACTTGGATATCAAGCTTGTTTGGTCTTTAACATTATAGTTTGATTTTTTATTTGCTTTGCTTTGTTTTGTTTTTTTGTTCATTGACAGAGATGTACTGATCTGTTTTAAGTTCCAATCCATTTTTACTGTTATTTTTTTGATAGGCTGACATAAAATTCTCTCTACTAAAAGGCAGAGCCTTACATTTTCCTTTAGCCTGCCTCCTGTCCGATTGTTTAGCCCTCTCCTCTATCTTTTAAACCCTCACCTGCCTCCTCAACACACTTTTATCAATCAGTGTTTAGTTTTGTTTTTACTTATTTTGGAGATCTGTCTTGGAAAAAGAATGGAATAACTGCCTGATTGTCCCTGTTGGCAATCATCCACCAAAACTGGACTTTCCTTTAGGCGTTCACCACCTGCTTCTCCCTGAGCCAAGGGATATACTAATGATTTAATTGTTCTGATAGGTTATCTAAGTGTCAATTTACATCACAAAGATCTACAAACAGTAATATTTCTGGCCAGTGCTCTATTTGTTAATTATATTTACCATGAAATACATGTTTCCTTATTTTCATAATTAGATTAAAAGTTTGCAAGATAATAGAAGCAATTTGAGTCTCTAAAAGTTGAGTCCTCGATATATGGTTCAGGTTAGGTCAAATTTATGGCAAAAATGATCTAAAAGGAAATTAAAATCAGCAGAGAGCTACATTTTTAGAGAAGATAAAGATGGTAAAATGGACCTTTAGAGCATTCATGTGTGTTTCATTTTTGTTCCAAACATCCATCCAGGGCGGATGTAGGTCAGATTTACCAGTTACTAAATCATACAAGCAGAACATTGAGCATATACACAACCTGATGTGTTCAACATAACATTACTTAGCTGACATAGTTAAACAAAAGAGAGGCTGCACACTTCTATAGTCACAAAACAGCTACATCATCTACTGTATGTCAAAGGTTGAGTGGAGGTTTTTAATTACCCAAATACACCTGCAAGGAAAAGATCCAGGGGAGGCAGAGAGAGGTGAGACTGGTTGTTAGCCTGGCTACGTTAGTCCGACTCAATTCTAGTCAGGAATATGAGTCACTGATACTGCTCCATAGAGCGCTGTGATTATGGGGCTCTTGTTTTGAGGCCGAACCAGGAAAAAAATGCACTCTGCACTCAATTGGATAGACCTACAACCAATAAAACAGCTTGAGTCGTGTGGCGCATATTAAGGAGGCATAAGTTGTTGTCCGCAAAAATCAAAGGGGTGCAGTTTCACGCCTAGAATAAGAAAGATATATGTAAAGGGAGCTTGATCACGTTTCTCTGTTCTCTCTTTTAAAATTAATTAGCTGTCGATATCTTCTAGAACAGAACCTAACAGCAGAATCTACTAACCCAAACTCTCCAGCGGCAGCCATTATTGTTGTCACCCAAAGCGCGCTTTGGTCCCGTGGTTGATCGCGTTACTGTTGATCATCTGTCCATCATCGTAAGTATGCAGCCGCTGTGACAACAGGTGATTGGATAAGCCTGACAGTGGGCTTTAATACTTTCGCGCTACTATGGAGCAGAGCCAGCCGAACCCGAACTCCCCGAACTCAAAACCTTGTGGGGGGGACTAAGTTCGGACTGGCACCCAGGCTAGAGTATTGTAGGTTTAATGAGAAAACTGAGGCGAAATCCAAAAAAATTCAAAATACAACCAAAAACCAGGCAATGTCAGGGAAAACTCGCATGGGGAGCCAGAGATGAGGAAACAACTAAATAACAAACCAGCAAAGAAGAACTGCACAAGGAGAGTAGATCTGGGAGAAAGAACAAAGACCTGGGTAATAAACTAATATGGAGCAGGTGTGGATGGAAGTGACTAGAAGGGAGCTAAGGGAAAAGAATAACAGTGGCAGGGGACAACAGAGGAATACCTCAAGAAAGCTAGAAAAGCGACCATAAAGACACAAACGTACAAACTAAAAATGAAGGCAAAACAGAGGGGCAGAACCCTGACACTGTAGCCTTTTTATGCAAATAACTGCATCTGACAACTGTTAACTAAAGAATATTTAAATGATGACTAAAAGAAATGGCCTTTTTATGCTTTTATTTTAAGTTTAGTTTTGTAAGCAATAAGAATGTGACCAAAAATTATTATTTTCTAAATATCTTTTAGATAACAAATAAGAGAGATGGGGAGCATGTAATCCTTTCCAATCGTTTTGCCAGGGATATGCTGTTCTCACATCTTGTTCACATGAATTAAAAGTTAAAATAAGAAAAACCTTTTGGCTTTTTAGGCAAAACTGTGAGAAAAAACACAGAGCCTGATATGGAATAAAAAAAGATATTTGTGAGTTATTAAAGAACATGTTTTTTTTTTTTTGCTTATTCAAAGGAGGAAGACTAACAACAACTCAGCAGGTATATTAATGTAAAGCTGTCCTCACATCCGGTCACTGCTGTTTTCCTCTGATCCATCACCTTCTACTCCACTGTTAAATAATTAAATTAAATTCAGTTCATTTAAATAGCACCAATTCACAACAAATGTCATCTCAAGGCACTTTACAGAAACAACTTAACCAGATCATCCATTCAGATTGGTTCAAAACTATATATCTAAAGAAAACTATTTAATTGCATCAACTCATTAACGTGACAGCAATTTCTCACACCGAGCAAGCTTTTAGGAACAGTGCCTTACAGAAGCAAATGGAATATTACTTTAATATCAATCCTTTATTCGCAGAACAAAGCCTGAAGCTCTCCCATGCCTGCCAAGAGACATAGTCCCTCCAGCGAGTCCATCCCCTGGGCCTCCTCCATAGGTAACCATAGAAGACGGTGGGAATGTGGAGCACAAATCGAGAGCTTTGCCTTTTCGCTCAGCTTTTTTTCCCATCCCAACCGATTCACACTGCTGCGAACCACCCCAGTGCATTCTGTAGGTCTTCGCAGAACTAACAGAACCACATCACCTATGAAAAGTAGTGATGAGATCTACAGGTACTTGAACCACGCCCCCTCTGGCACTTTGCTAGGCATAGAAATCCTGTTCATAAAGTTTATGGCAGAGGGCAGCCCTATCAGAGCGAAACTTGCGCCGTGAACAAATTTGACAAAATGCCGGTCCAAACTATTGCTTTCTCTAAGTCCACAAAGCACATGTGGATCAGTAGGGTAAGCACCCGTGAGAACCCTGCAGATGTTATAGAGCTGGTCCACTGTCACACGGCCAAGACAAAAACCACCATACTCCTCTGGGACTGTTCCCGACCTTCATGCAATGATGAAGGGGTATGTCAGCCTTGACAGCCTGGCAACATCCAGAGGTCTAAGGTACTCATAGCGGATCTCTTCCACTCCCATTTCCACCATGATGTTCTTTGACCACCTTGATGGCTTCATCCTTGGTGCTGAACAAATCCAGCCCTGAGCACCCTGTCTCTTCCTCCATTGCAGTAGGCATGCCAGCCAGATTGAGGAGATCCTCAAAGTATTCCATCCACTGTCCAACAATGTCCTTGTTCAGGGTCACCAGCTTCCCATTCCCACTGAAAGTGTTAGTAAAGCACTGCTTTACCATCCTACCCTGTCTACCATCCGCCGCCTCAGGAGGGGGCGAATGGTGGATAGTTAGCCAGAATCACTTTGAGGCCGTCTGATAGTCTTTCTCCATGTCCACTTAGAACTCCTACCTGGCCTGACCTTTTGCCTCTCCTACCACCGGGCTCACTATACCTGCTTGCTGCCTCAGGAATCTCACAAGCAAAACATGCTCAAAAATACATTGGTTTCTACAAATCGGATGAGCCACACAGGAAGTCAGAAACAGGAGGAGTGAAGCAGATCCAATAAAATCCAAGAGAGAAGATTGTTTATGGAGTTTATGTGAAACACAAACACTAACCACTTTCCAACAGTTTAACCACAATCATAGATTTTTTTTCATACTTTTCTAATGAAGGATAGAAGAATTTTTTAAACAAGTTTTTGCAGCAACCGAAAAGTGAGAAGCTACATATTCAACAGTATTGGATAGTGAAAAAGTCCCATTGTGGGAAATAATGTCAGACAGAAACGCTGTGGTCCATGACCATAACCAAAACTTTTTACAATTATAAAATATTAATCATAATGAAGAATACCAGTAAATGTAAAAACACATTCAACTCAACACTGCCCCTCAAATGCTCCTACAGTCCTGGTTTAATCTGTGGCTGTTAATATTGTCAAATACCAGGGGGGGATTTACCATTAGGCAATACTAATCAGTTGCCTGGGGGCCCAAGTTCCTGGGGGCCCCATAAAACTCTGTTTACATGTATGATTAATACAAATATTCCTTATTTGTGCACATTAATTATGTTTTTGATATAAATCCTCTTTCCTGCCAGAGGTGTCATCAGCCCCCCACCCCACCCCCACCCCCTTCAGTGTCCACCATATTGGATCAGTCCATTTGCTGCACATGTTCAGAAAGGTCCAAACAGACAGCAGCAAACCATTTGAAAACAAACCATGCAAAGAGCAGTGTTGCTAACTTAGCGCTTTAGTGCGCTATATTTAGCCACTTTTCAGACCCCTCTAGAACTTTTGATTTCTAAAAAGCTCCTAGCACCAAATCTAGAGACTTTTTCTGCTACTGGAGACTTTGGAGACAACATCTAAAAGCAGCGAACTCTGCTCTCCAGAGCGAGTAGATTGGTAACCCGCCTCCTGCTCTCCTCTATCTTGTCTGCTGTCATGATTCATGCAGCTATTATTTCATCCAAATGAAAAATGGAGAACAGATAAGCAGATCATGGCTTGTCTACAGTGAAAAAGAAGGACTGGGTTATTTACTTTGGCCTTTTTGGAAACACAGGAAAGAGCAATCAGCTAAGTAGAGCATAGTGCTTGGAAAAAATCTTTCATTCCTTTAGAGACAGCATAGAAAAGTCAGCTGAGTACAAAACATAGAGAGGAAAACAACAAGAAAAAAGAGAATTGTCTTCTCCATTCAGAGGGGCCCCTGCCTGTCTTTGCCTAGGGCCCCAAATTTCATTAATCCACCCCTGGTTAAATATGCCCAAAACATTCATTTTCACCAAAAGATCGATATCTGGACACAATCATACTGAACTAGGATAGAGAATAGAGAGATGGTGGATAGAGCTAGTGCTAATGCTAATGCTAGTCATCAGGATGTAAAACTGACTTAGAAAGGGTCTAAAATAGCCTCAATTATTTTAATAACTTCAAACCTTGTATTATTAACCTTTCACTTCACAATATCACATTGTTCAATGTTGGTAGCTTAGATGACATCTCAGAGATTTGCACTAAAACACTTCAGCAGAATGCATTTATCTGAGAGGTGTAAATACTTTTATGTGGTGCTTTGACATAAAGTCAGTGTCTGTTGCTGGGAGGCATTAAAAGATGAGCAAAGGGAAAATATTCAACCTGCTTCAATTTGTTTAAAACAGAGAACAATCCTTATAAGTCTACGTGTCTGTTTATTGTGACTCTGCTCACATGCAGGAAATTAATAAAAAAAAACAAGAGTAACATTAATCCTGATTCATTTCAGCAATCATTAGTTAAACACATCCATGCAGGACTCCAGTGTTTATGGAAGTCAGAAAGGATTAGCTGTAATTTGCATAATAAATAGGCCAAACAGACCAAATGAAAAGCAATAAAAGCAAAAGTACATAAACCTTGATGAGAGTCCTTGTCCATGTTTATGTACACAATTTATTAATCAATATTTGTGAACAATAATTACCGCTGCTCCTCCTGTTGGGGAGTAATGGAAATTAATTAGTGACCTGAAAAAAAAGCTGGCTGTATGTATGTATAAAGCATTAATGAGCAAGGATTTATGCCTTTAATTTAAAGTGATATGGCAAGTCATCTGAGAAATGGGAAATTAACTTTCAACTTTTTAATTGTTTTTTTTTTTTCACTCATAATCATGATTATTATTTTTGTTGCTAACTTGAAAGACCCCTGGTGTGTCCATCGTTCTTTTGAATTTCTGTGATGCAGCGGCGGATTGGTTCCTGTTGTGTGAACGCTCGGTCTCAGTGGGACTTCTCGCTACTTAAGGTGACCTTCCACATATAAAAAACACCATTTAATGTCCTTCCATCAAACGCTATATTTGGCTGAAGCATTAAAAGACGCAGACGCCAGGAGGGAATTGAAAGCCTTCTCTCTAATCTGATACTCCTTAATGTTCTACATCATCTTTGTAGCTTTTAAAGGAAAAGTCTGGTCATATTCAGAATTCAAACTTGTGAAAGTCCTTTAAATATGAAATTATTACATCCTGTTCAATAAATGATCAGTGTTTTTTTAATTCAGAGTAATTTTTCATGTGAATGTGCTTTACTGGAGGCATCCATGTTTGTCAAGAACACTACTGCCACCTACTGGTTAGTGGCGTCACGGAGCGAGAATCGGCTGTTGATCAAGTCCCAGTGCTGTATCTGGTGTTTGCGGCCACTGCTTGGCGCTATTATCCAGAATCATCTTGAAAACATGCTTCTTCCAAATGTTGGCTACATATTGCGGGTTTTCTCTGGCCAGAAGTTACGTGCTTAAATCCTCCCTCTTCAAGTTGGCGATCCAGCGACCAACCCGTCCGTGGAGGATCAAGGAATCAGAAAGGTGGAATAACTCTTTTTTTCTTTAACTTTTTCTGGGCGTGTAACTATTCCAGCATCCAGCTGCCATGCAGTTGGGCATTGACCGAGTTCACTATAGCTCGGTGGCCAGAATTTCAATGGGTGCAGAGTCCTCTACAAATCCTTCAATAATTGTTGTTGATTTACAGATGTGTCTAGTAAGTTCCCATTGATTTAGCTTGCCTTAAAGCGGAGAATATGGCAGCTAGGCTTACACGCACCGACATCACTGATGGAAGATGGCGGAAAAGGAGGAGGGGCTACTATATTTATTTAGAAATGGCCGCTCCCCACCTTTAATTCCCTTCATTAAAAGTGGGCAAACTAAATGGTGAAATCTTAAGCGAATAGCATTTTAAACAATTTGCTCTGAAAACATCAAACAATTGTGATTTTTTCACTGATGCTTACAGATTTGCACCCGTTACATGATATAAGTTGAAGGTACAATTAAACAGAAAAGAGGCTGAGATCTAAAAATAAAAATGAAGAACTTAGATGCGTGAATCTAGACCCCAGAAAGAACTCAAACTGCAGCAGCACCACAACTCTGCTGGCATTTTTTCAACATCCTGACCATCGCCGTTTAAGGAAAACAAGCCTCTAAACTGCAGCTTATTTGACAACTAAATATCATTTAAACGCTAAACAAATGATCTCTGAAAACAGTCTGTCAAAAATAAGCAGCCCTTCTGGAATGGCTGTGTGTTTTTTCTACTGTGAGCTGGTTGACAGTTGCCTTTTGTATCTATGCTTCTTTTTCTATGTCTTGGCTTCTGTACTCCATACAGACCCCCAGTCGTACCTCAGCAGATGGCCGCTCACACTGAAACAAGTTCTGCTGGAGGTTTCTTCCTGTTAAAAGGGAGATTTTTCTCTCCACTGTCTCCGCATGCATATGTTGGTGTGAGGGATTGGTGAAGATTCAATATCTATTGTAATCAACTGGTTTCCTTAGATAGAACTTTTGAATCAATCTGACTGGATGATCCTGGTGAACTGGAAAGTGTCTTGAGATGATATGATGTGAATTGGTGCTATGAAATAAACTGCATTCGAATTGAAATTAATTGAAAACATGTCTAGCTTTCATTTGTGTGTGGATGTTAATCTCAATTTAAGCTCAGATTTAATGACATTCAATTTAATTCTCACTTTTATCTATATAGTGATGAATACCAACACTTTTTAAACATAAATATGTTACATCCACAAGGGCTCAACATATTTGAGGACAGAAAAAACTGAGGGTAAGAAAATATTAATTTTTATTCATTCTGTTGTTTAACTGTCTTTCAAAACCATATTTTCACAGGACAGCTGTGGGGATGTTCTGTAGAGAAAAAAAGAAAAAAAACACAATTAAATATCCTCAGCTTCTGTGTCCAAGAAAAGAAAAGAAAAGAAAAAAAAACAAAAACAAAGTATTAACAGAAAGTTGGAGCTGGTGAGCCGATCAAAAATAGCAGAACAGTACAGCAGGGGGCCAACCCTATACACGGCCCTACTAGTACCAGACTGCAGAAAAATAAACCTACTAAAGAGAAAACAGCATCCAAACAAAGGCTAACTAAAGTACCGCCTGGCAGGTCGGAGGTGTCCTTTGCACTTTGAATGGATCCAAATTTAAATAAACTGAATCTAAATTAGTCCACTTCAGCACACATAATAAGTGCATAAAAATCCAGAAAAGGCCGTATTATTTACTAAGTGCCGTACTCCCGTGTTGGTTTAACATTGTTTATTTTTCTCATTTTTTTCAACCGAATAGTTTCATATTTAAACAAGCATCATTTTTAAACGATTTCAGCGTTTATATATTAAGTGTGTAATATCAAGTGACCTTTAACTGAGGCTGCATAAACTCGAAGAAATGTGGAAATTTAAATAATTTGAATGAGTTTTGAGGTGGATTAGATATTTACAGTATATTGTTTGTTTTATGTTACTCCTACATATAAGTCTGTAAATGCCACATGTAAGACTTACTAAATCCATACGATCTGCTTCTGTCAGCCATTACTACCTTTTATATAGGTTTAATGATAATAGATGTGACTAATCATGGTTTACGGATCACCTGGAGGAAATAGATGATAAAGTTTTCTATTATTATTTATTATTACATCACACACTAATGCTTATTTAAATGCTGAAGCATTTCATATGTCCCTTTTCTTCTTGTTTTCCTCTCTATGTTTTGTACTCAGCTGACTTTTCATGTTGTCTCTAAAGGAATGAAAAGATTTTTTCCAAGCACTAAGCTCACTTAGCTGATTGCTCCTTCCCTGTGTGTTTCCAAAAAGGCCAAAGTAAATAACCCAGTCCTTCTTTTCACTGTAGACAAGCCATGATCTGCTTATCTGTTCTCCATTTTTTCATTTGGATGAAATAATAGCTGCATGAATCATGACAGCAGACAAGATAGAAGGGGAGAGCAGGAGGCGGGGTTACCAATCTACTTGCTCTGGAGAACAGAGTTAAGCTGCTTTTAGATGTTGTCTCAAAGTCTCCAGTAGCAGAAATAAGTTACTTTGGCGCCAGGTGATTTTTTAATCAAAGTGCTAGAGAGGGTCCTAAAAAGTGGCTAAATATAGCGACAACTAAAGCGCTAAGTTAGCAACACTACTCTTTGCATGGTTTCCATGCTGATTTTGGACCTTTTTCTAATGGTTTGCTGCTGTCTGTTGGTTAGTGAAAGGATTTTTATCAAAAACTTTCAAATAAAGAATAGTTATATTAATCATACATGTGCAGCAAATGGACTGCCTGATGGTAAATCCCCCCTGCAATATGGTGGACTGCACTAATGAAGGCTGATTAATAAAATCCAATATGGGCTGAAGAGTGACACTTAAATGGGATAGTTCGGTATAATTATCTCGACATGAATCTGTATGGCATTTCTGCTTAGAAGCATTGATCCAAATGTCTCCAAATAAAATTCTTGTTGCTGACTTACCACTGGGAAGCGTCCTGTTATCAGAGTTATATGTCCGGTTCTGGATCAAATGTTCGAAGGGGTCCTGCAGCAGTTTTAGGGGCACAAGAAATGCATGAAACGTTTCTCAGGGCAATAGTTTCAAATATATGTAAAAAGAGCTGCATATAGAGAAATTCCTATTCAATCATTTTTAGTGGAAACTGAAAATAGGTATTTTTGAATTGGTTCTATTTTCTCTATGTTTAAAATAAAATAAAAAAAACGTCATTCAGCACAGCGAGCCCAAAAGCAACCATGTCTCCTTCCGTAGGCTATATACAAAGATCAAACAAAGGGATTACTTGGAATATTAGGTCATCTATACGATTCGTGGAATTATAACCGGCAAGAAAACCAGATGAAATTCAGCTGCAGAATTTTTTTTTTGTTGTGCCGACAAAAACAGCGTTGAAAGATGAAATGTGCTGTTTACCTGTCTCAATAGAAACTGATGCTAAAATGTATTTGTTTTAAAGTGTTTACTAAAACATAATGTTCTTTGCGAGAAATAATCGACACTGTTGCATCTGATTTTGGTCTGCAGCGGTTTGGATAAGGGCTCATGATCCAGCTTTCAGAAATGGTGGTATGGGTACTGAAGTTATGCTCTAAAAACATTCTAAATGACTTAGCCAAAAGAAGTAAATTCTGGTATGCTAATAAAAAGGACTACTTGGATTCACATTTTTCCTGCAGTATGGAGGGATAGGCAGCAGTGTTTTGTGGCCTTGATGGCAATTATTCTACCTCCAAGTAGTACATAGACCTTCATATACACACACACATCATCCGGCAAACAGCATGAAGCCTCCCAGATCTGCTGATGCATTTGAGATATCAATATGGGGTATTGGAGTGTTGTTCAACACTAAAAAATGAAATAGATCAAATGAAAGGCTAACCATGTCTGTTGCAGCGCCTATCTTATCAAATTCCTTTTAGTATTATGTATTCAGTACAGGGGCCATAATAGGTGCCATAACAAGAACTACAGGAGACCTGGCCCCCGTTGGCCCCTGTCTAGAACCGCCCATTATCAACCCTTTAATCTGATGACGTGGTTTGTTTTATCAACCCTTTGATCTGATGACTGGTCATTCTCTCACACCACAGAGCAACAGGTCCTCTTCATTTCCCCATTAGAAGACTCAGGACATGCGGTCCATCTTCCTGCTATGTCTACCTATCCAAAAAAAAAAGGTAAAACAAGCCCCCTCCCAGCACACAAATGAAAAGAAACCAACTCTCCCTGTCTATTTGCTCTCCTTCTTTGTGACGCTCCCTTCATCGCGCCGCCATTGGCCGCCCCCCCTGCCAGTCTGCGTGAGCGACAGCCGCGTGCCGCTTGTCTCCTCCCCGCGGCAGGCAGCAGACACTATTTGAGCCCGGACCATCGGATCGCTATAGAGAACCGCTCCAGTGTCGTCAATGGGAAGCGCGAGAGACGGTGGCAGCAGCGCGCGTTACGCTCCAGACTGAAAGCCGCAGCCGCACCATGCTCTCCAGCTCCAGCCCCAGCGTGTGGATGACTCCGCTGCTCCTGGTGAGCTGCCTGGCCGCCAGCGGGGGGGCGCAGAGCGCCAAGGAAGGTGAGTTCCCAAACTTTGGACCGCTTTCTGCTGTCCCACGGAGCCTTCAGCAATAAACCGCCGCTTGTCTAAAAATACATCAAAAGTCGCGGATTATTTTTATTTTTTATCATTCCAACATTTCTTACTATTACTAATATAAAAGGAAAGAGCGGCGATGACGGCCGGTCTACAGCGCAGGGCTGCTGTCGGTGTTTTTTATTTTTTTACGCACGGGATAAAAACCTCGATACGTGGATTAAAAGCAAAATACCTGTTTTTTCTTCTTCTTTTTTCTTTTTTCCTGGACATTAACAGCCTGTTTGCCCTAATCTGTCTCCACTAACGAGGTAATGTGAGCGGATCGATGGGCAGACCGGCCTCGCTCGGACTGAGTGCGCCGTCCATCAGGACGCAGCTTCGGACGGATGTTTCCTCCAAAGTGACAGTCCGGCTGAAATACGGCAGGCAGCAAAATAAAGCAAAGGAAGGGGTTAAACAGGAGCCAGTCTGCTAATCGGATTAGAGATTAAATGAAGGACAATACTACAAAAAAAATCTAGAATTCATTAGATTGTTTTTGCCACTGTATTAAAAAAGAAAAAAGAAATAAAACTATAGTATGCGGTGTGTAAAAATGATCCAGAGTGGTGCGTTTGATGGTCTGCTGCTGAGGGGAATTTAAAATGTCTATCTGCGGGATTTTTCGGTAAAGCGCACAGGCGCAGCGCGCCGTCTGCGCGCAGCGGGGCTGGTTTTTCCATCCATGCTTCTCCACAAAGCATCGATCTGACTGCTAATAATAAAGCTGCTCTGAAAGAAGTTGCTCTCCAAAAGTCGCCGCTGTTGCGCTGCGCTCCTCCCGCATCCAGGACCGGAGAAAAATCACGTCCGAATCCGGTTAAATTAAACCATCAGACGCAAACTTGTTACTAATCACCTTAAAATGAAACAATTATATTCATGTCGGTTACAGATAGAATTTAATTTTGTAATTTAAGCGCGTAAATATCATCGCCACCGGCCTTCGGACAGGCTTCCAGTGAGGAGGAAAAGTTTCCCAGCAGGCGCAGGACCTGCTGCTGCAGCAGCGGCGGCTTTGTTGCAGGTTTCAGCCTTAAAGCAGGAATGAGGTCACAGGTAGAAATGCGCTGCAGACAAACGCTCTATCAGTGATTGGAGGCCCGCTGCCTGCGACTCAGACTAAACGCCATGTGTCTTGCTCGGCTTTTCCTGTCTAGTGATTCTCCTGGACTCCAAGGCGCAGCAGACAGAGCTGGAGTGGATCTCCTATCCTCCCAATGGGGTAAGTCCAGTCCACACAACCTCTGCATTGCTGACAAGCATGCTGCCCTCCGCATCTCAATCTCTTTTCTTTGCTTCCTCTGCTGTGTGATAGGAGATAATAATGCTGTAAGATCGCACAGAAATGATGCACTGAGGTTTCTGCCTCTGCTCACAAAAGGAGCAGAAGGGGGAAGAATAGGTGAGGCTGGTTTATGCCTCTGAATGCATTTGGCTCTTAGCATGCAGAGCACAAAGGCCTTAAGTGAACCAACTTGCACAAGTCTGATTAAAGCCAGCATTGAGGAACTTTTTAGATAAATAATGCAAAGACGGGCTGATAAACCGAACACAATCAGTCTTAAACGATGTGTTGGGAAGATAAGGACTCAGCATCCCACCTTCCTCCTCTCTGCAGGTCATTGTCTCCTTAGTTAGATTCCTTTTATAAATGTGTCTTATTTCTATTATAGTGGGAAGAGATCAGCGGCCTGGATGAGAACTACACACCCATCCGCACCTATCAGGTGTGTAAAGTCATGGAGCCCAATCAGAACAACTGGCTGCGGACTAACTGGATAGAGAAGGGCGATGCCCAGAGAATTTTTGTCGAGCTGAAATTCACCCTGAGGGATTGTAACAGCCTGCCTGGTGTGGTGGGCGCCTGCAAGGAGACCTTCAACCTGTATTACCAGGAGACGGACTCGGAGGTCGGCCGGGGCCTGAGGGAGAATCAGTACGTGAAAATCGACACGATCGCTGCAGACGAGAGCTTCACCCAGGGCGACCTGGGCGAGAGAAAGATGAAGCTGAACACAGAGGTGCGTATAATCGGGCCGCTGTCCAGACGGGGCTTCTACCTGGCCTTCCAGGACGTGGGGGCCTGCATCGCCCTGGTCTCCGTCAAAGTCTACTACAAGAAGTGCTGGTCAATCATCGAGAACCTGGCCACCTTCCCCGACACGGTGACGGGATCCGAGTTTTCTTCGCTGGTGGAGGTGGAGGGCAGGTGTGTGAATGACGCCGAGGAGGAGGCCGACAACTCCCCCAAGATGCACTGCAGTGCTGAAGGAGAGTGGCTCGTGCCCATTGGGAAATGTATATGCAAAGCTGGATTTCATCAGAAAGGAGACGCTTGTGAACGTAAGTAGTTGAACTTCATTCGCTCTGAGTTAGAGTTGTTTCTGGTGGAAAATATCAAATCAAAAATGCAAACTTTGCTGAACTAAGAATCAAAATGTAAAAGCATAACCTGGAGATAGTGTCTGTATACTTGAATCGCAACAGGATTTCTGCTCCTCATCCGAACCTAAAGATCGAATTTATCCTAACTGACGGTGAAGCTCTTTATTTTATCAGCATGGGTCTGTTAAATGAGGGATTAAATAAAAAGTTGAGTTTAATTCAATTCAATTCAGTTTATTTCTATAGCGCCAATTCACATCATGTCATCTCAAGGCACTTTCCAGTTCACCAGATCATTCAGTCAGATTGATTCAAACTTATCTAAGGGAAAACCAGTTGATTGCATGTTCATTGACTCTTCAGCAATCCCTCACACTAAGCATGCTTGTAGCGACGGTGGAGAGGAAAAACTCCCTTTGAACAGGAAGAGCCTCCCAGCAGAACCAGGCTCAGGTCGTGGCCATCTGCTGAGGCCACTGGGGTTCAAGGAGACAGAAACAGCATAGAAAAGAAGCGCGCGCATAGATACAAGGCAACTGTGAAGGCTGGCCCCGTCCGAACACAGCCAGACAGGCGAGCTCCGGGAGCTCCCATGTCAGAGGTGAAGAGAGCACTTTTTATTCAGTTAGTCACAGTCAGAGAAACAGGACTACACTGGAAAACAGGCGATCTCCAACATCTATAAACAAAGGTGTTGATGGCAGCAGCACAGCTGATATTTCTCTCCAGGATGGAGTCACAGCCAAACAGGAACAGACCAGATGAAGCTACTATGAGAAAAAGCAGAGAGAGCAGAACGTTAGAGATTGAACTAACAGATTCTGCAGAGATACGTCTCTAAGATTTAGCTCAGACATGTTTCTCTCCTTGCCAACTCAATCAATTCCCCAGTTAAGAGGAATCGGGGCCACCCGTCCCCCCCCGATGCAGGAATAAAAACAGTTACATTGCCGTCCACTTTAGCAGAATAATAGGGAGGGATCGGCTGCAACGATGACGTTAGAGTTGAGGATGAGTTGCCTTTTCTCTCCTAAAGCACTCATAGGATTGTTTTCTGGGGGCAACCTGACTTGAATAATAAAAATCAAAGTGGATTAGAGGGGGGTGGGGGTCACAGAACCTAAGTGGTGTGCCTCATCAGCCGAGGCCTTTTTCTTTCCTTTTTTTTTTCCAAAGTGGGGAAACCTCAATCTAAGCAGCTTATAAGGAGCAGCAGGCAGTAATAAGTGAAGAGAAGTCGCCTTAGAACAAATGAGCATCCTTGACAGACGAGCTTTTCTGCCACGCTGTCATCCATTAGGGACCCCTCTGAGGGAGGTGTGCTAATGAAATATATTAGGCCATGTAATTTAGAGCAACACAGCCTGCCTCTAGTTGTGTTACGTCTCTAATGTTAGCAGGCTATCACTGATTCAGCCCCATGGAGCCGCTTCTTATTGTTCTTGTTGTTTTAATATGCATAGGATCCAGTTGTGCCCTCAGGTTTGAAACAAACAAAAAAAAATTGCTCAGAACTTCTCTCCACAGGGAGAACGCTTCAGCTCATGCAGCCACCTTTTCTGCTCGTGCCTCACTGCAGAGCCCTCACAACGGAAGCTTGTCTCCGTTAATGAATGCGTTTGTGGGCCGACGTAAGGAAGTAGCTCTAGGTGAGGCAGCAGCACGCTGAGCTGATCCCAGCTTTGCTCATATTCACGCGAATCAAACTCCAGCTTTGACAACGCACCTTTATTAGCTTTATTTCCACTGAGCCGTGAGACACTTCTGTATTAAGGGATGCTTCATCTAAATAAAAGCAGGATCACGGTGCGCCATCAGCACTTTTCAGGGGCTCCTTTCACACCAAATTGTCCATTCAGTAGTTTTCTGAAGAACAGAAACTATTTAAAGTATTTCTATCAGCTGAACAGCAGGTTCAACTGTCTGTGACTGTAAAAACAATACGCCTTGGACGCCGGACACATTTCTTTCAGTGTAGTAAAGCAGCTTTTATCTGGGTGGAGGATCCCGAAATGTTCTGAATGACTAAACTGAAAAGGTGAAATCAATATTTCTCACTAGCAGAAGCTTTTCAAGTAAACAGGCGAGTCTTCTTGGGCTTTTATTGCCCTTTTGCCTTTCCACTACATTAACCAGGGTAAAAAGAAATGACCGCTGTGCTAAAACAGCACCCAGGTAGGGAGGTAGCATTTGTTTTCAATAGTTTTCTGAATGATGCTATGCTTTCATAAAATGTTTTACTCTTACTTTTTAAAAACAAGCCGATCTCCAACATCTGCACATTAAATTCTACAGTGTTAAATATGCAGTGTCAAAGTACATTGACTCTTTTAGAGTTAACTGGAGTAAAATATACACTTCACGTTAGGTGGTGGCTGTTGCAAGAAGTCCGCGATATCGCGATTCTATCCACGATTGCATCCACGACATTTGAAATATTAGCGATGCATTGCAATATTTTCACTGAACACTGCCAAAGAAAAAGATACAGCCCTTACCAGTGGCTGACTGGCTAAGTGTGATCTGCATAGTGTCTTCAATTGATACATAACTGAAAAAGCAACTGAATTTATATATAGCTGTATTTATTGAAATGACTTTTGGAAGATTTACCCATGGAAACAAATACTGGAATCAAATATCACTGATGAAAAGTGCTTAGCATTTATAAAACTTAAAATATAACAAAATAAGGATAATCAGTGCCGTTTACATGGCCTCAGTGGTCCTTTAAACCAATGAAATGAAAACATTCAAATGTATTTCCCTTTGCAAAATTACTCAAGAAGTATTAATTTCTGTTGCCTCTTCGAAAATTTAAGTAGCCAAAATGCTATTCCAATCACACTGTACATGTTTATCCGTAAGTTTAATATCTACCGGATTTAACGTAATATGCAAATAGATATAGCCAATTAGCTATGAGTTTTTATTTTCATTTTTTAAATTAAGAATTCGATACTTAGCATCAGAATGCGATATGAAGAATGCAGAATCACAAAAATTTAGAATACATGCATTAGGGTGTGTGTTACCAAAATAATGTACCGCATTACTTAATTATACGTGATTCTAATTTTACCGCTGATTTACTGCATCGCATTCTGATGCCAAGACCGACATAATTTAAAAAATGAATATATAAAATTGCATGAATGGTTGGCGAACATCAGCCAAAACAAGTGTAATACAACTCACCAGTCCAGTAGATGTGGCTGCAAATGTGTGTGGCCTACACACGCTGCCTTGTGTCACAAGCATTTCCGGCCGTGGGATACTGTGCGAGGTCATTCCAAAAGGCAAAACATGGAGGAGAAAATATTGCAATACATGCATGGCCAATAATTCAAAGTATATATTGATGCATGCATTGATAGAATCATGATGGTGGCCTGTGAATCGCGGATTCCTAAATTGAATCGCGTAGAGCTTCTTTGGCAATACCCACCCCTAATCGCGATGCATGCGTCATGACGATTATTTTGCACACCTCTACAGTACCTAGAGTCTAATTTAACAATAATTCCGAGTGGGACCAAATGCACTCTTAAAGTGTTACTTTACCACTGCAACATTTACTGTATAGTCATATATCATCATGTATATTGGGAATATATTAGACCGATATCAAAATAATTGATATAAGCTTTAAAAAAACTGTCAGATGCATTTTTTTTCATCTTATGAACGTCCCATAAATCACTTATTGACCTGAGAGAGACCTTAAAAGGCCTGTTTTAGTGTGTTCTATGATCAAAACGTGGGCCAGAGAGTAAAAGGGTCCACCTGTCATGTTGGTGCAGGTGGAGTCGGTGTGTCCTTTTGTCAGTCATGCCATTTAAGAGGCACCCTGCCAGGAGGAACAGACCTTCTTAAAACATGTTGTGATCCAGTCATTCATCACTGTCGTCAAAGAGGGACCCCTTGTCTTTGACTTGTGTCCGCCCCCTCCCCTCTACCCTGTGTGTTTTTAACTCTTTGTGTGGCGTTGTGGTGGTAAATGTCAGTCAGTTTCTACGCCCGCTGTGTCGGTTGGGCGGCCTCCGTGGAGCGGGTGTTGAGAACAGGCCGGCTGAAGTGTCGGGGCAGCCTGCGAGGGCTTCGTTATCCGGAGAGGTGCGTGTTGTGAAAATAGCGTCCATTCATCCCCTGGTTGTGTTTAGCAGTGTCTGTTGGTTCGCAGAGGAGCCGCCGACTCCGTCGGACAGAACCGGCCCTTATAGAGGCACACTTGTGTCTTTGTTTGACTCCCGGCGGAGAATGCATGGCGTCCAGTTTTGACACGTCGCTACCAGTCTCTGAGAAATGATTTAACGGTTGACCCTGTCCCAAACCAGGAAGTGGCCTGTAACGACTGGAAAACAGATAAAATGCTTCTTATCTTGCAGCTATTTCTATCAGTGTATGCTAACAGGAGAATTAATGGGAGACTGCAGATGCTGGCACCATCCATCTTGACTGTCTGGGACTCCGGCAGAAGTTGTTGGAGACTGATTGATGGTTGAACCCCCTAAGGGAAGGGGTCGAGCTTCGTCTCAATCAGACAGCTAACATGTAAAGAAGGGACTTGGTGATCTAAATACCCGGCAGATCTTCAGGCATGGAGATAAAGTTTTGTTTAGCATTTCAAATGAAGGCAGGAAGCCAAAAGTCAGGGGGTCTGCATGTGGCTTGATGTTCTCTTGATTGATAAGGCGAGGATTTAATACAGCAAATGACTGCCTTCTGCAGCTCCCCCAGAGCTTAATTATGCAAATGGCAGGTGTGTGCTGAAGCCACAGGAGACCCAAATGGACCTAAATCACTCAGAATTGGAATCATTTGGTGATGGATGGGATCTTGGGCTGTCAGTGCCGGTGTGTGAAGAGGATCCCAGGGCTTTTCCTCTCTGTTGTCCTGATCTGGCAGGTAGCAGTCAAACACACAGATGGGCTTTTCTTTGCTCAGGATCCTACCTCCAATTCAGTTGGCAGTGTTTTAAAATTGATTGCAAGACATTAGGCAGAGTGAAACAAAACGCCATACCCTTGAACTGAGTAATCAAATCAGAACTTAAGTCATTGATCATGTAATATGCCAACATTTGAATGGCTCCTTCTTCTAAAAATGTAAGATTTATCCTTTGGTCCAGTGGAAAAATGGAAATGTGTTTGGATCTGGGCCCTTTTTTTTTCCTCTTTAAGATCAATGCATTTTACATATGAAGAAAACCTGCATTATTTAAATCAGTCGTTTGGCACCTTTTCTCTTTAAAAGTTGCTGAGTCATTGTGGATATTATTTACGGTAAACATCTAACTTATTGACATAAACTGTGTGTGAAATAGTACAACCATATTCCTTCTGTGGCTTATAACTCAGTTATCGTCGGTTCTCCTGTTGGAAGATGGACAAAATAACGTCTTTCTAGTGAAAAAATAAAGTGGACTAAAGATAACTCCATCTTAGGCTTTAGATATTCAATCCTTGTCTCCAGCATCTCTCCATGTTCCTGTGTGGTTCCTTCGCTCTAATTCCTTCTCGTTAGCAGACTAAACCGCTGGTACTTCCTCAGAGGAAGAGACAGCAGAATGTTTGAAAATGTGGTTTTGGCAAGCAGCGAGTAAAGGTATTTATTTTACTTTCACATCCAGTCCCCCCCCAACCACACACACACACACACACACACACACTGAGTGAGGAGGAGAAGCAAGGCCAGGGTGTTTCCTGGGTTATGTACACGGCTTAGTCAATGTTGGTGGGACTCGCAGTGAAGTCTGGCATCGCATGTTGAGTTATTTTTATTTTAGTTCACATTTAAAAAAGTATTATTTTGCTTGCTAACAGTTGGCTATATATAAATATATATATAGAGTCACTAATAACATACCGCATTTGCTAGCCTAAGTAGGGTTGAATCAATCGGATTAATCGTGATGAATACATCATGAAATAATGAAATAATCATCAACTAATTTAGTAATCGATTAATCGTTAACTGGAGTATAGAAGCTCTAAAATAGGCCTTTTGCTGACAGAGCAATAATTATATAAACATTTTAGGAAAAACATTTTGTATTTAAGGTAACAAAATGTTTTCATCTGTCAATCTGCCTTAGTCGGAACTTCTTAAGTGGCAACGTTTTAATTTCACCTTGTTTAATTTCGTAAAAAAGTTCTATTTGCAAAATAATCATTAGTTGCAGCTCTAAACCAAAGATTCCTAGATCCATACAGCAGGTATTCTATTTTGCATTGGGAGAATTCACATGCTTCTTTGGCTGTTTGTGTGATACGATAGGTTTGTTGCATATTTGCGACAATAGGCTTCCTGGGATCGATATTTAAGTCAAGCAGGTTTTGTGGCTGTTTCTCTTCTGCTGATGGTGGATACTCTACGGAAAAAAGAGAAAACAAAAAAATCAACCTTTGCGTTTTGAAATTGTAAACTTTTACCCTCGTCAACCATTTTGACCTCTGAGTCCCTGGCTAAAATATTTTTTGTATGGTCTGTCTTTAACTCATCATTGGAACTTTTTTAAACCAATCTTTAATGTCCAAAACACTTGGAACTACGAAACATCGCTCATTTCCCACCTGTTCAACCCCTTATGAGGAATAACAGGTTTACATTTGCAAATTTAAATGGACATATGGCTCCAAATGCTGCGACTAATTATTATTGTGTTGATTAATAAATCTCTCTACAATAAAAACAAAAAACATTTAATAATTTTAATTAAAAAGGTGCTTAACAGGAGACTGTTTACAGAGTTTTGACCAGTTGAAATTAGGCTATACATACTTGCACACTTAGACATCTTTATCTTTTAAACCCAAAGTGAATGTATTTCTAGTATTGTTTTGGCCTTTTACGTTCTGACTATGTTCTTTCAGTGACATGTTTTAAAGTATTTAAACTTCTGTCTGAAACAGTTATTCTATGTTAGTTGATGATACTTTCAGTATTCAATTCATCATAGTCATAACAATGAATTGCTTCAGAATTTTCTCCCTCAAAATGATAACTTAAAAAAGGCTAAATGAGGAAGTAATCAATTTGTTGTCAAGAGTTCAGAAAACTCCAGCTAGAATACTTTTTTAAAATGTTTTGTGTGGGGACAGATAGCCGTGAAATATTGTTTTACAGGTGCTGATACTCATTACATAGATTATTAAGACATCTGTGAGAAGCTGTTTTCCATAATGTAACCACAGGTGCACATTCCCAGAAGCTCTGAAGTTTCCTAAGTACGCTGAGAACCAAATGTCTTACAACATATTCTCATTATCAGTTCGTATGAAATCGTACGAAAAGTTATGCACAGTATTTCGTACGTTTTTCCTCAAAAAACCACATCAGTGCACATGCGCAGACAGACAGACGAAAAAAGCTGATCCGCGGACGGACGTAAAACTGGGAAAAACAGTGCAATAATCACTTCTTCATGTCTCTAACTACATTGCTTGCTGTTTTGTATCTTAGGGTTAGGGTCAGGGTTAGGGTTAATTGTATGTTAAATTCTATGTTATTGAATGGTGCGTAAGATGCGCATGCACAAGGATATCTTGTCTTGAGGCAAGATGTAAAAATACGACGAAATACGACGAAATAAACGTCAAAAACATACGAAATTATGGTGCATAACTTTTCGTACGATGTCATATGAATACACTGTGTCTTATGCAGTCTGATCATCTATGGGTCCTTAAAATAGATACATATTTTTCCTAGCTCCGCTTTAAGTTCACTCCCTGCTATCTCATGAAAAACGTAAATATGACAGAACCCAAATGTGTCCGTTTGACATATAACTACAGATAAAATGATCTAAACATGGAATCAGATGGCTGTTTTCGAATAAACTAAAGTTTTAGAAACATACTAATAATTTTCTAAAACTTACCACTATGAGTAAGTCATTATGATAAAAGACATCTTCAGTAGAGGCATAGAAAGAAATCTATTTAGGACTGATCAGGCCAGGCTGAAACATGTATCCTGTCTAAGAAATGTGAGTAAAAAGGTGGAGCAGATGTCCAAATCAAGTCTTGACATCTATTAATTGCTGACACATGGAAGTGTTAAAGCATATAAGCTGTCTATTTTGTTTGGAAATCATGAATCATAGTGAATTATTGGCACCGTCTTACAAACGTGGGTTTCCCAACATGTCCTGGAGACGTTTTGTTAGCGCAGGATCATCCCTACTTTTATGAGCGATAGAGTCATCTAGAGAGGTTTACTGTAAAGATGTCATTGGAAATTCTGAATCATGCTGAACAATACGCCGTCTTTTTCTTTTGGAAACAGAAAGGCTTTGAAATGAGACTTTCTTTCTGACACTCTACATAAAACTCTGTTGTTTCCTTTTGTCTGACAATCATGCAAACATATCTTCATATTTACAGCTACTTTCTCCCTTTTTATCCTTCAAATAAGCCAAAGAGAATTTCCCCAAACATTGATGTAATTGCAAGAATGCTACAACTGCCAAAACGGTGGAAATATTGTGAAGACAATAGCTTAGCACTTCTTTAGATATAAATGACAAATGGGTTTCTCTTTGGGTTCATCACTTTCTGCCATTTTGTTTTAAAGGAAAAGTTCGGTCATATTCAGAAATCAAACTTCTGAAAAGTACTTGAAATGAGATTATTATGAAAATAAGGGCATTGTCAGTTTCACTTATAGCTCTTGGTGAATTTCAATGGTGAAGTCCTCTGGAAATCTTCAATAATTGTTGTTGATTGCAGATGTGTCTAGATTTAGCTTGTTCCCATTACTGCTGGAATAATTTTGGAGGGAGGTGTTTCTATATTTGGGAAAAAATGGCCTCTCTCCGACTCAGTTATTGCATGAAAATTATTGTTTTCTTTTTCTTTTTTTACTGATTAACTCTAAATTCATAAAATCGCTGTGAACGTATTAGTTTTAGTTATAAATAATGATCCATTGATTATTCCTTTACAGTCTTTTGTGACTTTTTAAAAAAACTTTATGGTTTTTGTTGAGTTTAGTTATGGTTTTATTTCAATTTTTTTATTTTTCTTTTCTGTTTGGTTTCTAATCTGGCTGTCGGACTACAAATCATCCCTAAACTGAAGGCGTTTTCGAATAGCTTACAGATCTATGCATCGATAGGCAACAGGCTGAAATGGAACAAAAGGATCAGAGTTTTAAGAAGAGAATGTTCAAATTGCAGCCAGTCTTCTGCTTTCTGCTTTGTTGGTGTTCAATCAATGTGGCATAACTGACTTTGATGATCAGAAAAAAAAGACCTTGGTGAAAATGGCGATTGGATATGACTATTCAAAGTTTTCAGAACTATACAGAAGAAGGAGTTCCCGTCAGGCCTAATTAGAGACCCTACGCCGCGTCGCGTGAATTGAGACAATCCCAAGTAAACATTCCTCATTCTCACACAAACAAAGCCAGATGGTCGGCTATACTTTGCACACCCCGGAAAAGGAGACCTCTGTGACTCCATGTCACATTGCGTTATTTCCAAGGTGACGCCGAGGTTCACGTGGGGCCGTGCACGAGGTCGGGGAATATTACCTTCATTTACACATGGCTGCAGACCAGTGCGGGAGCACAATGGAGGCCTGCCGGTTGTGTTTAGTAACGTGAGCACCCCGGCTGACAGGACACTGTCAAGAAGAAGATGGATGATCGCAGCAGTTGACCCCTGATCACTGGAGGAGTCACCTCTCTGGGCCCCCCTCCCCCCGCCCGCATGACAAAGGAGCCCTCCCCGCAGTGCAGAGGCTCTCATCTCCACTTGCACTAACAGGTTCAGACATCTCCATCGATCCCTGCTTTCAAACCTCTTTCACTTCTAAGCTTTTGCCCTTTTTAGCTATCCAAACTGTGGCACAGATGTCTTTTTTGTAATTGCTGGCCTGCCGGCTGCTTGAGAGGGATATGATCAGACAGGCGAACTCCATGTCACAAGACAATGGCTCCGGTGTTCTCTGTTGTGTCCCTGTGGCATGAAGGTGAAAGTGATATGTGAGGGGGGCCCTGGGTCTCACCACCTCAAGAAGCAGCAGGGAGAGCTGTGCTCAGGGTGGAGCTGCTCCTACGGGAGGCCTCAGACCCCTGGCTCTTTGCTTCAATCTTCCTTCAAGAGGAAAATCAATAACTTATTACATAACTGCAAGCTTTTCTCCTCCTCTAACATTCAAGCAGCTAGAAGCGGAACTTAAACTGGGTTTGGGTGGCTAAAAACTGTCTCTGTCAGAATTGAACATCTTTCTTCTAGCATGACTATTGCTGCTTAGTAATACAGTAGCACTGCTAGGGGAAACTGACAGGTCATGCAACAGTTGCTCCATTCCGGTTGCTTTAGCACTTTTGTCTGTTTGCAAGAATGCTCTGCATTTGGATCCCAGTTGGAACTTTTCGGCACATTCTAGCCGTACATACCTGGGTTCTCTCAGGGGGTTCCTCCCATCCGGTCACAGTCCAACCATGTGGCCATAATTACCTGACTCCCAGTCAAGCCTCTTTTACAGTGATGACTTAAGGGCTGTGTGTCACAGTTCGCTTGTCGCAGGTATGACACAGATGTTTTTGTTTATCCCCAATCTTATTCCACGCCACAACGCAAGGAGGATTGTGAAAGTCCGTGTGTCGGTTTGACGAGCTTCTTCACCATATACAACCGTGTGTGTTTTGTCTTCGGGTGCAAAAACCAACAGACCCGTGGCGCACAGAGCTACAAACTGTGTCCTAGGTGCGCCGTGACATTGTGGACAGCACTACAGCCAAAGTTTCTGCCATTAGGTAAACCAGTATTGCGGCAGGAAATACATGACGCAACTTGCTCGAGCTAAACCGTTTAACAGTGAAGCTAAATGCATTGTTCCAACATCTCTGGAATTTTACCTGCATCTTCATTAAGTGGGTACAGTCAAAAGCAGTAGTTTAACATTGTTCCAACACTTTCTGCTGAATTATTATGATGTACGGTAATATTTTCCTCCATGTTTGTTTTTGAACACCTCGGCATTAGTATCCCGCTGGCCGAAATGTCGTGACGGCCAGCGTAGCGTATACAACATTGGATTGCAGTAAACATCTACTGACTGGAAGTTGTATTCCACTGTTTTTGGCTGATGTCTTCGCCAAAGCTACTTATGCAATTTTGTTTATTAATTTTACTTAAATTAATAATCAAATACTTCTGGTACCTTGCAAAGAATCAGCAGTAGATCACTCTAGGTACTTACGCAACACACTACTGGCTTTGCACACCCCCACCTCATCTGGTCTGTTCCTGTTTGGCTACCCATCCCTGGAGAGGAATATCAGCCGTGCTGCTGCTATCAACACCTTTCTTTGCTGGATGTTGGAGATCAGCCTGTTTTTCAGTGTAGTCCTGTTTCTCTCTTAGACAGCTACAACTGGATGCAGCTCTCCCCATCCTCTGACATGGGAGCCGCCTCGGAGTCGCCCGCCTGGCTGTGTTTCCGGGATGGAGCCTTTACAGTTGCTTTTTGTATCGCGCTTTCGCTACCCCGCGCATACTCACCCTTAAAAACCTGGGATGCGCACGTCCGGTGCCTATAAACGGAGATAACCTGCTGCGTGAACGAAACAACCTGAACTGGTCCTAGATAGATAATAACCGGGATCGCTGCTTAACTGCAGTAATTCAGTTCCAGGTGGGTTCGCTCGCTTTTTCCTGGCCTAAATTATACCGCGAAATTTATGAGTCAGAACGCTGCCATCAATTGGCCGGAACATGCCGACTACTACTCATACCTAGAAAGCCGCTCCCAAAAGCCGTACTTCTCGCGCAAGTATCCATAAGGTTGTCGCCTCGCCAACCCACCGCGCAAAACACCGGTACAGCAGCCACAACAAGCATAATCTTCGAATGCGGATGGCGCCGCCATTTTGATTTGTTTGATTCCCTCCCTCCTTCGCCTCTTCTTCCTTTGGGTTTTAATGCAAGGCCGGACAAACAGCGTTTACCACCAGCTGCTTGAGTCCCTCCTTCAACTTAGCAGTAAGCACCGCATAACGCTGACCAGGGAGGCGAGGAGTCAAGTGCGGAGTCGGTATAAATCGCAGATAAGTGCGACGCGGTGAAACGGTCAAGCCAAAACTGGAGCTGGTCTGCCGCTTCCATCCAAGCCTGGACCGTTCCGCCTAACGCTTTTCTGGCAAGTAAAACGGGGCCGGCCCTCTGCTTCTGCCCCTGGAAATCCCAGCGGGCCCCAGCAGGTCAGCCAGCCACTGAGCCTGGGTTCTGTCGGCGCTCTCCTGAAAAGGGAGAGTTTTTCCCTTCCAGCCCTCGTCGCCATGTGCTTACGCTTTAGTGTGAGGGATTGCCTTCGAAATGGAAATGTAATGCAATCAACTCTTTCCTTAGATAGGAAACCCTTGAATCCAATCTTGACTGGTTGATTCTGAATGATCTCTGTAAAAGTGCCTTAAGACGACATGCAGCGTGAATCTCATGCTGCTAGAAACAAACCTGAATCGAAATTCTTTAGACTAGGAAGCTCTGCACCCATTCAGAAGGGCTGATAGGCACTGGCACAATGCAGAGATAATGCCCAGTTGCTGATCTGGGGACATTTCTTCAGCAGCGCCTTTTGGTCTCGGGCTGTAGGGGGCCTTGGGCTTGTCAAACTCTTTTGGGACCTGTGCTTTCATCCTCATAATGGTGAGTTCACCGGTGCCCTAGCAGTGTCTTTTAGCACAGCTCCTTTTTTTTAAGTTTTCATTCAATCCATTGGGAGGTATCTCCGCATGCTAGCCTTAAGGGCCCCTCTCTCCCTGTTTTCATGCGGTTAAAATGAACTAAAACAAAGACGATTAGCCAGTGATATTTTCCATGTCAACGAGAAACCATTTGAAAAACACCTCACTTGGTGCAACAGCTAGCAGGAACCAGGACCTCTTGTAGAGGACAGTGTGCAGATTAGCCAGAGGGAAAGGCCTTCATTTGACTGTTTTTAATCTTGGAATGCTTTCTATTTTCCACGTCCAAATCCAAGCCATAAATCAACAGGAATGCAGAAAGAGAAGAGAGGTGTTTGAGTCTGCTTTTTGGCGTTTGGATGGATGTAAGCAGTGACTAATGCAGTTGAAGCAATCGTGTGTTGGGAGATTATGTTCCTTTCCTTCTTTTAGATTTCCTCCTTAAACACAGTAGATAGGTTTCTTTAACGTCATTTGCTTCATAATCTTCCATTTATTTGAAGTTAAGATAAAAAAATACCTTTTAGCCTGTCTCTTCTCTGAGATAATTACCTCCTGCCAGATGAAATGAAAGTGAGTAAGAATCGCCCGTAGTTTCTCAGACGACTGAAAGAAAGCTTTAAAGAAAGAAATATGTTCCTTTCTTTCAGAAAGACTTTCCGTTGTTCTGAAACTACATGGAATACAATCAACTATTTTCCTTGGTCTTTTAGGAGAGGAGAAGGTGAATTGTTTTTCTTATCTGTGATTGGTTGGAGCAGGAATCTGATCATTTCTAGGAGCTATTTTTTGATTAAGGTCACAGATGCTCACAGTTAATGATAAACAATAATTCAAAAAGAAAATTTAATATTAACATAAGCACATTCCATACAATATAAAAGGTAATTATATGTCTATATGTGGATTAAGACTGAAAAACAGTTTCAGTGTGCAGCTCAGAGAGTGTCCAAACCAGAAGCAGGTCAGGCAGGGATTAAATCTGTAGTTTTCACAGGATCCAAGAATAATGAGTGTATCTGCTTAGTGCATGTGTTTGCAAGTGCTGGTAAATATTACTAGTTTAATAGTGATTTATATTCTTTTGTATTACTTTTATTCGAAAAGCATGCTTTAAGTGGAAAGGCTTTACCTGTACCCTTCCAGACTGATACTCTATTTATATGGTATAAGTCAGTTTGATTTTTTATCTCTAAGAACTGTCCTTTGAGACAAACAAAACTGTCAATTCTCAAATTAAAAACAGTTATTTAGCTTATCTGGACTACATCCTTGTGTTCAGTAGTAGCCATTTAAAATGTCCCCACGTTCCTTGATGGTTCCTGGGTTGGTCCTTGGCTGGTCTTGGTTGGACATTGGCTGGTCTTAGTTGGTCCTTTGCTGGTCTTAGTTGGACCTTGACTGGTCCTTGGTTGGCCCTACATTGGTCCTTGGCTGGTCCTTGGTTGGAGCTTGGCTGGTCCTTGGTTGGCCCTTAGTTGGTCCTTAGCTGGTCCTTGGTTGGCCCTTCATTGGTCATTGGCTGGTCCTTGGCTGGTCCTTGGTTGGCCCTTCATTGGTCATTGGCTGGTCCTTGGTTGGCCCTTCGTTGGTCCTTGGCTGCTCCTTGGTTGGCCCTTCATTGGTCCTTGGCTGGTCCTTGGTTGGCCCTATGTTGGTCCTTGGCTGGTCCTTGGTTGGAGCTTGGCTGGTCCTTGGTATGAGCTTGGCTGGACCTTGGTTGGCCCTTCATTGGTCATTGGCTGGTCCTTGGTTGGCCCTTCATTGGTCCTTGGCTGGTCCTTGGTTGGCCCTACATTGGTCCTTGGCTGGTCCTTGGTTGGAGCTTGGCTGGTCCTTGGTTGGCTCCTTAGTTGGTCCTTAGCTGGTCCTTGGTTGGCCCTTCATTGGTCATTGGCTGGTCCTTGGCTGGTCCTTGGTTGGCCCTTCATTGGTCATTGGCTGGTCCTTGCTGGTCCTTGGTTGGCCCTTCGGTCCTTGGTTGGTCCTTGGCTGCTCCTTGGTTGGCCCTTCATTGGTCCTTGGCTGGTCCTTGGTTGGCCCTATGTTGGTGCTAGCTGGTCCTTGGTTGGAGCTCTTGGCTGGTCCTTGGTTGGAGCTTGGCTGGACCTGGTTGGTCCTTTGGTTGGTCCTTAGCTGGTCCTTTGGTTGGCCCTTGGCTGGTCCTTGGCTAGTCCTTGCTTGGCCATATGTTGGTCCTGGCTGGTCCTAGTTGGACCTTGGCTGGTCCTTGGTTGGTCTAGTGGATGGTCCTTGGCTCGGTCCTTGGCTGGTCCTTGTTTTGACCTTGGCTGGTCCTTTGCTGGTCCTTAGTTGGACCTTGGCTGGTCTTAGCTGGTTGCTTGGCTGGTCCTAGCTGGTCCTTGACTGGTCCTTAGCTGGTCCTGATTGGGCCTTGGTTGGACCTTAGCTGGTCCTTGGTTGGTCCTTGGATGGTTCTTGATTGGACCTTAGCTGGTCCTTGGTTGGTCCTTGGATGGTCCTTGGTTGGTCCTTGGTTGGTCCTTGGCTGGTCCTTGGTTGGCCCTTGGCTGGTCCTTGGTTGGTCCTTGGTTGGACCTTAGCTGGTCCTTGGTTGGCCCTTGGATGGTCCTTGGTTGGTCCTGGGCTGGTCCTTGTTTGGACCTTGGCTGGTTCTTGGCTGGTCCTTGGTTGGACCTTAGCTGGTCCTTGATTGGTCCTTGGTTGGTCCTTGGCTGGTCCTTGGCTGGTTCTTGACTGGTCCCCTACAATTCCTTTTAAACATCAATCTTTGTACCAAAATATTCTTTCTGTCATGATTTTTGGACATTAAGATCTAAGAGAAGCTTATCATCTTCTGGTCAGACCCTGTGATTCAGTGAAAGGTGGAGTCGGTGTAAAGTTGGAGGGGATTTTGCTGGGAGTTGCAGGGAAGTGGTCTGCCATTTGGCTGACGTTTGAATGGGAAGGGAAATATTGAATGGCTGTAGTTATGAAACAATGATTGTAGATTTGGATCAACATTCATCAGCAAATTAATAAAGTAATGATAGCAGATAGTTGCTGTAGGGATAGTGGGAATTGCACTATTGGTGGTGAGAGTCTGAACTCTGGTAGATTTGGTGGTTTTATTTGAAAGAATAAATATTGTACTAGCTCAGTTTTGCTTACCTATTATTGACATTATTGTATAATTAAAATAAGTAAACTCAGTGCTAGACCATTATGTTTTGGAGAACAGGTGAGAATAAAAGTGTTTTACTACTTCTCATTTCTTTTCTTTGTAAATTAAAATAGTAATGTTTTTGTTTGAGGTGTAGAATTCTTCCCTTTTTTTTTTACATAAAAAAATGTCCTTTAGTTAAAAAGGTACAAGATTAAAATAACCAGACTAAAAAATCCTTAGAGCAGAGATCACATGAAGGGAACCTTTGAAATAAGGTCAAACTGCTGCAAATTTTGCAGGAGTTATTGTGCTAGTTTTACTCAAACCGTGGCAGAATTAGCTTAATTTTAGTATAGCTTCATCAGAGTGCGGCTGTGATCTGTGCATCCGAGCAGACCCTTCCTTTGGGTTTTCCCTTCTTAGAGGGCAAAGCTTCATGTCCTCCAATGCAGTGTAAGGGAATGCTAATCTTCTCATTGTTTCTCACAGAAAGCTACTTATCTCCTGCTAAGCACAGGTACCTCGGATGAATGGCCTGGTTGTGTGGACGTGTGGAGCCTGGCAGCAGTCAAACAGAGCCGTTCCAGGCATGCATAGAGTTGGGGAGAGGATCCAACATAATGTCAAATCCGAGTCTTAAAGCGTTCTTTACAAGTTTCACTGCTTCCTTTTCATCCTGCTTATGTCTCACGGTCGCTTTGCCCTCGCTTTCCAAGGCTGAGGGGAGACGTGCTTGATCTCTGGAATGATGTTTATTAGAAAATGTTGGACTTGTTGCAGAGTTACTGGACTTAATTTGATTTTTATGAGCCACTGATATACGTGGTTTGGACACTGAGCACCTCAAGGATTGTATCTAATGATGCAAACAATTTGGCTCCTAAAGATAAATTTATTCAGTGAAACGATCCCAAAGTAGTCTGTTAATGATGTTTAAAACCTCAGCAAGTGTTTATAGTTACATTTTAGATTTAACTTCTGAATAAAACTTGAAACTGACATAAGATCTGTAGATGAGGGTGATGGCCACAAGGCCCTCCAACCTGAAAGGCTTGTAGCTCATCATTGAGGATCACATTTTAGTAGAAAAATGCAAAATTAATAAATCTGCTCCTTTGATAAGGATTGGGTTGCCGCAATACCAGAAATGAGTTTTTTATTGATTATCGAGACAATCAAAAGTCTGATAGAGCTTCTGTAGCATCGGATGTTGGATTTATTGCCTGAAAGGAGATTTTAAACATAGAAACCAATCACAGCAGGGATCAACGGGACCCTACTTCTACTAGTCTTTGTTTCTTCTACATTGGTTTTCTATTTTTCTAAAAACCCGAGCTCATAAAACAAATTCCCACAAAATCTCATTTATTTAGTTATTCTTTTAGTACCAAAGGAACCAATAAAAGACATGTCAGCATTATAACTTTTTGTTAACAGTAATATTTTACTTCCAGCCTTGAGTCATAAATGGAGACCCATTGCCCTCTAAATGACAAAATAAAACTTTATAAAAAATGTGTTCTAGTTTCTTTAGAAAACTTTAATCAGTTGTTACTTTTACATGAGTAATGCAACCTACTTGGAGCTATGAAATTAAAAAAGGAACATTGCTTATATTTATTATATTTGTTTGCATCTATTTTTATAATTAATAAGAACAAAAAAAACTGACAAAGAAAAAATATTTTTAAGCTTCATATTTTTGGGAGAAAGTTTTTCTTTCTACAAGTTTAACTCCTCCTGGCCCTTAAATAGTGAGCCTACCTCTGGTTCTGTGTGGTTTGCCGGTGTTCTGTCAGATGAGCATATAGTCAATAGTCAATACCTGTTTACCCCTTTTAGTTTATCACTTTAGTTTATCACTTTAGTTTATCAATTTAGTTTATCAATTTAGTTTATCACTTTAGTTTATCACTTTAGTTTATCAATTTAGTTTATCAATTTAGTTTATCACTTTAGTTTATCAATTTAGTTTATCAATTTAGTTTATCACTTTAGTTTATCACTTTAGTTTATCAATTTAGTTTATCAATTTAGTTTATCACTTTAGTTTATCACTTTAGTTTATCAATTTAGTTTATCAATTTAGTTTATCACTTTAGTTTATCAATTTAGTTTATCAATTTAGTTTATCAATTTAGTTTTGTACTTTAGTTTAAAAGACTTTAAGTTTAGGTCAAACTTAAACTTTAGTTTATCAAAGTAGTTGCCAAAAAACTATTTTAATGACTTACTTTAGTTTATCAATTTAGTTTATCACTTTAGTTTATCAATTTAGTTTATCAATTTAGTTTATCAATTTAGTTTATCACTTTAGTTTATCAATTTAGTTTATCAATTTAGTGTATCAATTGAGTTTATCACTTTAGTTTATCACTTTAGTTTATCAATTTAGTTTATCCATTTAGTTTTGTAGGAAAAAAAGACTTTAAACTACCTCATCGGGCATGTATTCCTTTAGTCATGTCCCAAAAACTATTTAATGACTTACTTTCTGTACGCTTCAAAAAACGCCAAAAAGTAAGTAACTAAATAGTTTTTTATACATGACCAAAGGGAAACACACATGTTGAGGTAGTTTAAAGTCTATTTTTCTTACTAAACTAAAGGGATAACGTGTATTGACCATGTGTATACTGGTCTGACTGGGTATGCTGGTCTGAGAAAACAACGGCCATTTACCAGGTCCGCTAATGCTAATGCTAATGCTAACAAAACAAATCATTTAACCTAACTCCTCTAAAGAAAAGCAGCAACCTCTGCTCGCCTTCTGAGGACATTTGCTTCCTTAAATCTGAAGCAATGTTTTATTTTGTTCTTGTTTTCTTTCTCTGTTATAAAAGAAAAAGATTTTCTGGAGCTGCTTGGATCAGACGACGTCTGAGCTCCATCTCATGTGATTTCAACCTGTTTCTGATGATAAACAATCCTTTCGCCTCCATATTGGCATCATATACTGTCCAGAAGTTAACATTTATATACCCTGGATCCATCTAAAAAAAAATAAAAGACAATTATTATAAATGATTGATTTAGTTTTACAGTAGCAGCCATTCAAAATGGCCCTTCCCAGTCAAAAGTTTGCTGGATGGCAGTCGAATCCCCTCCAACTTCCAGCCTCTGCAGTTTGCACTGCATTACCGGGTCTGACCAGGAGATAATGCTTCTCTTAAGATCTTAATGTCCACAAATCATAACAGAAATAATATTTTAAATGTTTAAAAAGGAATTATAGGGAACCAGTCAAGGAAAGTGGGGAATTTCTGAATGACTACTACTGTAGTAAAACAATGACTTTTGTTGTCTACAACTCTATAATTTCGCTGGATGTATTATTTTTGGGGAAAAAAAATCAGCATCATGAAAAAAACAAGTTGTAGCTTAAAAGGCATGTGGATATAAAACAATATTTAATATTTTAAACTGCAATATCTCCTAAATATAGCAGTTGTAAGAGCTTAACTAGCAGCCAATGAATGTCATGAATATAGCTGGAGAAATACACCCAGCTACAATTTCTGGCTGCTCTGCATGCCTGCATGGCTCTAAATTACCCACAAGATGTACAGCCTCTTACATCGGAGGGGAAAACACCACAGGCTTTAGTCTATAAAAGAGATGCAGCCATAGTTCAGCATGCATACATGTCCAGTAAACAGAGCCTGATGAATGTCCACGCCGAGCCCTACTATTTATTGAGGCAAAGAACATAAGTCACATCTAATCAGAGCAACGCAAGCAGGCCGGGGGCAACGGCAATGCATAAGAAATGTTATTGACATCCCTCTGTAGAGTCAGAACACACGGCCATGGTCCTAATCGCACGCCTTGAAAGGGAAGCTGGAAAACATAAAATAGAAGTTGGGCTTTTAAAAAGCATTTCATGCTTGTCAGAGCATCCAGTTTTTTAAAATCAGCTGACAGAGATTGCTTATGATGGTCTCACTGTGATAGTAGCCATCAGACCAGTTTAAAGGTGAATCGGCCTTTTTTTTTTCTTGCAAGAAGTTAATGATTTAATTTGCTCTCACACCAGCTTATCTCACACAGCTGCCTGTGTTTAGACAGCAGATGAACCTGCCAAGAGGAAAAGAATTGAGCTGCCAGGCCTCTACTCACCCCTGTTACTCCCACTCACCCAGCCATGTGTCAGCTAGTCCCAGGCTGGAATACGTCTCGGACTCAAGGGTAGAACGTGATTGCTGAAAACACGGCACCCAGAACCATGATGGATTCAAACTCTTTCGGTCCATTTTCACGCCGCACACATTCCTAAACACATGCATGTGTTTTTTCTCTTTACTCATTTGTGATTAAGGCTTTTATAGCCTTCTTCACATGCAAAAATGCTTAAATTAAGCGTATTTACCCTTAATTTGAGTAGAGATAAATAAGATGATTCGCCAATGGAATCACTTTTTTAACTCTAAAATAAGATATTTAGATAAATAAGACAATGCAGTTGTTTTTCTCGTATTTTAAATGTAAATTGTTTTGCTCCATCTGCAAAGTGTCTCACTTCCCTCCCGCCTGCAAAAAAGAAGCACTTGTTTTGCGAAATTAGATGCACGAGCAGGATCAGTTTCATTCGCATCGTGTCTGAATACGACATCGTTGTTCTCACCGAGTGATGGGTCCCTGATTTAAAGCTGAGTTTCTAAAAGTTCGTACAAATAACATTGCTGTTTTCTTCAAAAATTTTGTGCTGCACCAAAAAACTTCTAAAGATGAGGAAAATATATTATAGGCTGTTGTTTAAAAACAGCCATTTTACTACGAAATAAGGCGTTTCAGGTCAGCAGTGCCAGCTTAAATCCCCTGTGCTCACGCAATATTTGCCACAGTTTGCCGAAGGAGTTGACGCCGCATCGCTTGTTTACTAACAAAATTCATTTAATTTCAGTAGTATCATTTAGTAGCTTGTAACAGAACTATGGCTATTGTTATTTTGAAAGTGGTCAGATTTATACCGCATTTTTAAAAAAATCTATTGATATCAGCATAGTGAAAATAGCAGTTTGAGCAGGTTATTTCGCAGCCAGAATGGATGGAATAAATCAAAGAGTTTTTCACGACTACTTATTTTTTTGTCCGCTTAACATCAGAGTTGATATGAGCCGGGTATCGTTGCTGAGCGAATATCAAGAGAGCCGATATCGCCAAAATCCCTATATCGCATCCCGCAGAAAAATGACTTATTTAACTTTTCATTTTTCCAGTGCAGTTAAAAACCTGAGTACCTCCCTTCATGTTTAAGTCGCCTAGGAAGACGCAGAAGATTCCTAACATCCTGCTAGGAATGCACGATATTGGGATTTTGGCCGATATCCGATATGCCGATATTTTAAAACTCATGTAGCCATGCTAACCGATATCGATACAGATGTTAAAGCTGGACAAAAATAAGTAGTCATTGAAAATAGCAGTTTTGTTATCCATTTCTGACACTTTGAAAAATAATAAACTAAATATATTTTTATATGCTGATATCAAATTGATTTTTAATAACGCTGTATCGCATCTGGCTTTTTCTTTCAAAATCTCGCGGAAATTTCATCGTTTCTGTTACAAACTCGTGATATTTTGCAAATTCTTGTGAGATTTTGTTAGTAAATAGATCGATACCGCTGGCCAATATATCAACATATAAAAATATGGCAAAATTTTTTGGATTTTCGGGGATTTTAGCATAACGATGACATATAGCAATATTTTCAATAGTAAAAAGAGATTGATATGGTGTTTTTAAATGGCAATATATCAGCATATATGAAGATATTGGGATATTTTTAATGTATCAATATATTTTCCCTCGTCTTTAGAAGTTTTAAGTCTGTAAAAAGAAGTTTTTGAGGAAGAAGAAAGAAGTAGTATTTTTATTTTTTTTTTTTGACTTTAGAAACTCAGAAGCTGGGATCAAATATCGGGTTAAATATCGGTGGGGTGGCCGATGTCCTGATATTCAGTTTTAAGGCCGATATACGATAGGGGCCGATTATATCGTGCATCCCTATATTTGACATATGCAACCCTTATAAGATTGTCTTGAAATGTATGTTTTATTAATTTTAGGTTAAACAAATGAATAAATAGGGCTTATTTAAACCCCTTTTAATACCCCGTTTTTCTTTTCTTTACAATACTTTGTGTGGGTGTTCATGTGAATGTAGCATTAGCAAGATTAGCAGCTTTTCATGGTTTGTTCAGTATCTGTTTCCGGCCTCTTTTAAAATAGTTTCACAAGCAACAGTTGCTGCAGGTGAGTCCCTGCTTGGTGGAATCTTCCCTTTGGGTGGAATAGAGACAGGTGTGGAGATGCAAGCAGAGCTAATGTTGCACCATTCCACGAGTTACGTTTATTAAGGACTAGCAGCAATAGTGCGCTTTGTACTGAATGCAACGTTTGGGCGCTTTTGGTTTGTACAAATACCACACATGAAAATAAATATTTGAGAAACATACTGGATTTTCTAGCTGAACTAAACTCCAGATTTTAAAATGGAAAATTCTGTGATGGCTCCTTTAAGTAAAAAAAAATGTTGCAGCATCACCTTTATACCCATTTAAAGGTTATGCAATTATATCTCCAGGTAAGATAGGCTTGGCTGCAACTAGTGGATATGTTGAAAAATTCAATCATTTCATGTTTTAAGCGACATGCAGCCCTAATCCTCCACATTGCAATAAACTGGACATTTGCAGCTTGTTGGTTTGTTTTGCTCATATTCTGTCTTGTTGCACAGAAAATAACCTTTTCACTATTTCTGGTGACAAATATACAAAGTACTGATTGCTTTTCTTTTCATTTCTCAATTTGAAGAATTAAGGTGCATTGCTATTTCCTGCAGTCAGAGCTGTGATTTTGGAGAGCTGGAGAAGTTTTCATTTCTATATTTCAAGTTAGATAATTTAGATAATTTAAAATTATTCTTTTGAAATTAAAATGTCCTGCAACAAAATGGTCCACAGCCACACATGACTATGACTACACAGTGTTTATGCCAGAGCAGATGACTGCACTGCATGGCCCTCATCAGCAAAATTAATTTGTTTCAATCAAAAAACATGTTTTAGTCCTAAAGTAGGTTAGAGAGAAAATATTTTCCAGAAGCAGAAGCGGACTCTGAGGCGAAAATGTAAAGATCGTATCTTCAAAGGAAAGCATGACTGCAGAGCTGAATCCCAGCTGACAGGATGCGTATTGTACCAGAGCCGATGCTTATTACGGCCTTAAAGACCAGCCTTCGTTATCATTTTACAGAGAGCAATAGCGTCTTTTGAAATAAGAAAATAAAGTGTTTCCTTTATCGTGCTTGACCCACTCCACCTGGCATTCATCAGCGGCGGGGCCAGCGCGTCGGTCCTGTCAGCGTCTCTCCTCCCTCGGCCTCTTTTATCACTCTAATGGGGTGCTATCTTCCATCCCGCCCTGCCCGGATCTCCACCGCCGCGGCTGGATCCCTTCACTGCACATTCCTTCCGCATACGCCCTGGCGGATTTAACACATAATCAGGCCGGACGGGAGGGCAGGCTGAGAAGAAAGGGGAGGCCTGGCCCTGACAGCACTCATCATGCGCAGACCGTGGAGACGGAAGGGCCCAACGCTGCTGTGGCTCCGGCAGGCTCCCAAAAACAGAGGGAATCTCCCATTCCCTCACACTTGATCTCACTTTTAGCCCTGTCCAAAGCAATATGGAGACAGATGTGGGGAAATTTAATATCCCTGAGCTGCTGCTTTAACCAGTGCCTCTTATTTGTGCTTATCACCAATAAGCTTTTTTTGTTCCACCTTGATTGGTCTTTTGCCTTGTAAGCAAACAGGAGAAGTTTGTTTACAGCGTCTCTAAGAGACAGAATAATGTCCACAGTTATTTTTGTCCTGGAACTGGTGTGAAACCGCAGCTTTTTCTTCCCTCGGTTGCTCAGTTTTTTTCATTTTCTCAATAGATTAAATTTCATTCTCTCCATCAGCCTTTTGCAGCAGAGCCCTGAAGTCAAACTTTTTTTTCCTTTCCCGACACATCAGCAAACCTAGAAATAATCTAATAAGAATGTGATTTAGCCTCTGTTATTATATGTATCACTGGAAACCCTTAAACATTGTCCTCATTTTTGATACTTGCTTCTGGTGTGGATTTCAATTATTTCAATTCAGTTTATATGAGTCAAACTAGGATGTGCCTTTGGACCATCCCTGTTCTCTACACCCTGCATTCGCTCGCAATGCTTTTTAAAATAGATTTTGAGGATGTTATTGTTTGGTTTTAAGGCTTCAAATCGTCTCGATACAAAGTATTTGTCCTAAATTTGAATTCTGCAGGAGCACAACTGGTCATCTTCAAGTCTGCTGGTTTTGCCATGGTCAAGGTATAGGGTGAAGTGATCAATTCAATTCAATCTTCATTTCATAGTTCATAAGACTTGTCAGGCACTTTCCAGTTCACACCAGATCATCCAGTCAGATTGATTCAAAGTTTTTCTATCTAAGGAAAACCAGCTGATTGCATCGACTCATTGACTCTTCAGCAATCCCACTCACACTAAGCATGCTTGTAGCGACAGTGGAGAGGAAAAACTCCCTTTGAACAGGAAGAAACCTCCAGCGGAACCAGGCTCAGTGTGAGCGGCCATCTGCTGGATTTGTCTCTACTAAGCCTTGTTTGAACAGAACCTCAAAACTTATTTGGTCAAACAAGGTTCGGGAAACTCTGGGCTTTACCTTCTTTAGTTTAAAGCGTTGCACGCAGCTACAGCTCACACTGTACAACGAAACCTCAGGGTTTAAAAGTTCACAGCTCACGATGTATGTTCTCACGCTGCAACCCAACGCTCTCATGCGATCTACCTGCTCACACTGTACGTCTAAAAACCACATGGGACTCAGCTTAAGCAGTGAGATAGCGCTACTCGGTCTCGTCTATCCAGAAGACAAACCAGTAGAAGAGGAATATGAAGCTCACTAGAGTGAAATGCTGCTGCCTTGGCAGTTTGTGCAGTTTTGTGCTGGAAACCCTAAAAAGAAAAGGAGACGACATATTTGGACAAAGACATGGCTGAGCAAACATGGCTACTACGGTCTGTCAGTTTGACAGAAAGACTCCGCCATGCTTCTGGGTTATCATCTGAGAGGAGGATGAAGAAGAAGAAGAATCCTTGTTTGCCCACTGAGTGATTTGCCCACGACCACCTTAAGATGGCAGACTGAATTTCAAAGACATTTTTGATTTTTCTCCCGACCTTATACGAGTCCTGATCGGGGAGTTGATGCGTGTGAAGAGGCTGATCGTACCATGTTACCATCTGTATACGTAAAGCTACAGTGTGTAATTTTCAGCGATATCTAACGTCCAGACTGCAGAGCCGCATAGCAACATGAACATCCCCCGCACCCCCAACAACTACGGCGGCGTTACGGGACAAAAATGTCTTCCCACGGCGTCCGCATCACCTACCTTCTCAAGTTGATGAGGTTTGTTTTACATAGATTATTTTACAGATAGTATTTCATTAGTCTGTGTAGGGTATAGATTTCAGTACCGTCTCAGATCATCTTTCTCAACTTGCTGTAGTTACTTTTCGAGCTTAATGGGCGATCTCGCTTGTCGCTAGTTTGTTGGCTCTGGCTGCCGTGGCGCAAAGATGTCTGCCTCCATGGCTGCGAGACCAGCTCCTATGTAATTATAAATATATATACTTGAATTCTAAGGCAAGCATAAATGTTAAGGTTAAGAGGCTGAGCTCATAGATGATGATAAATAACATAGTTATGTATAATATATTACATTTCTGACTGCATATCCCTGTAATTATTACACACTGTAGCTTTAACGGCGCTGCAACGCTTGATCAGGCTGAAAGTCGGACGATCGGAGAATTCTCGCTCAACTGGAAAGTTGTCCCGAAAAAAAAAACGCACAATCCGGATAAGCCCGGGTTTAAGGGTTACATGGTCCTGCTTCTGGACCTAACGAATGACTTGGCTAATTTCACATTTTCACCTAGGGGGATCGTAGCAGAATGCTAAGCCGCCAGGATTAGAGTTCCAACTCATGTTTCTGTAACCTAATGTGTTGCTTAAAGTCCTATCAGAGAAAAATCCCAGATTGCACGTTAGTTTGCAGAAATTAGGCTATTTTTCCAAAAAATACTAATAAAAGATGTTTCCAGTTAAGAGGAAACATCTTCTTTTATGGTTTCCATCTGTGCTTCAAACATATGCTGTGGAGGTACAGATCATAACCAATATAATTAGTTAGATCATTGAGACTTTGTATTAAGGTTCCTTAGAAACAGGGTAGGAAGCTCAGTGATGCATGGGGGCTGCTCCCAGTTCTCCACATGGAAAGGAGTTCATAGCAATCATAAAAGCATCTACATCTGGAGATCCTTTAGCAGATGGAGAATTTAATGAAAGCTGTACATGTCTGCTCTGGAATGAGGATGTATTGAACCCCCCCTGACCAGCTGCAGAGTGTCACTAAGGAGGTTAATGTCCTGGTTTACCTCTTGAACCTACCGGACCAAAGCTATGATAAATGGAAGGCAATGGACGGACGGATACTTGGAAGTGAGCTGTTTGGTAAACGATGTAGCAATGAGCTGCTAATGAAATAGTTCATCTCATCTGTGCCATGCAGAGGCATTCCTTCTAAGCTTAGAGGTCAGATTTAGAACACAACATGTCAGCAAAAGCAGAAGATTACGACAAGAAATAAAGCCAGGAGTGCCACTGGGTCGCCCCCAGAGAAGGGAACTGATTATTTTCTATTAGAAAGGAGTCGATTCTGCCTTTTTTCATCCTTCGCCGTCCATCATCCAGAGAGTCACTGCCAAAGTCTGAGGAGAACTGAATACAATTCAGGAATTTTAAGATGCCGAGTTTCGAGGACAAAGGAAATGAAGCCGGTCTTTGGAAAATGCTAAAAAATCCCTTCCTCCCTGTATTGTTTATGTGTGTCTGCGCAAGATAAGAAGACTTGGTCCTTCTCTCCAGGCCGTGATGGAGCCACTGTAGCCACAAGAGTGTTTGATTATCTCTGTCCCACTAGTCGGAGGACCTGTCCTTTCTCAGGCTCTTTGTCCTCTCTTTGTAGAACTGCTGACTGCAGCTTGTCCCCCCACGCATGAATGAATGAAAAAGCGTGACCAGTGGAAAGTACATTTCAGACTCTTCCTCTTTGGCTCAACTGCAGCCTTATTCTTTTCTTCTTTCTCTGCTAAACCTCAGCCTGTTCCTCAAAGGACTGACTTATTTGTCCGTGTTGTAAATAAGCCTGTCGTTGGATCTGGTTCGGAGCTTTTTATAACCGACCTCTTGTCAACAAGAACAAGGCTGCCGACGGCTTTTATCTGCCCCGAGAAGAGGAGCAGGCTCGGTGCCGTTCCCCAATGAAACACCATGAACACTTCATCCTTATTCGTGTAATTACATGAAGGACTTTAAGCCCTGTTGTCAAAGTCATCACAAGTATTAAAGAGTTGAGCTTTGTGTGCACTGCTTTAACATGTTTGTGTGTCATTGTTTGCCTGTAAGGTGTCAGTCATTGTGTCAGAGGGGAAGGCTACCGAGTAAACACGGCCCGTGTAATTGCTTTGCAGCTATTTCTGCTCAGATAGAAAGTGTTGCTGCAGGGACAGTCAACAAAGAAAGCTCTCACTTTCTACCAGCTGGCTTTGACGGAGCGCGTTCCTCCAGCATGCAGAGGCAGGGTGAGGGAACTTTCCAACAGAGAGCCAGCGCGCTGCTGTTACTGGGACTGGAAGGCTGGGCTGGGACTGCTATGTTTGTACTTGTCACTCAATGCGCTGCCAGTGGTGTTGAGAGCTGCAGAAACACTTAGCTGGCCGTGTCATACAGACGTTCGATTTTTGAGACCTCATTTGACGCCTTGTTGGCTCTGTAAACATTTCCGGTTGCTAAACTCAGTTGGGTGCGCTGATAAACATGGACTGTCAGTGGAGCAGAAGTAGCAAAAGCAAATACGGGTAATAAACAGATCTCTACAGCGTATATGTTCGGAGTTATGAATATTTATCGGTGATGTGGTGGAAACATGGTAGAGTTCTCAGAAAGTGGAACCGATTCAGTAAACAGTTAAACCCTGAACCACATAAAGGCCAGGCCACTGGATAGGAAAACCATCGGAACTCAACAGTAATCAGCTTTTTCTGAGAAATACTGAGAAATATTCTCTGTAGTTAAGAGCAACAGAAATTAGGGTTGTTTGCATTTTATTAAATTACCCAAAGATGGATTACTAGCTGGATTTGGGTTAAATTAGATTTTAAAATAAAGATGACCAACTTCTAAAGAAAAAACACAGACAGTGTGACATTTTCCTCAAACTGTAATCCTAAGAAAATATTGAGTTTTTTTCACATAACGGCTGTAAAAATGTGTCAAAAATAAAATAAGTGTGATTTTTCTTTTTTTAACCAAAATCACAATTTTATTTCAAATTTTTTTATCCCAAAGCTCAGCATAAAATGTGCGATATTTTCAGTCGTTGCGCTCAGCTACAGCTCAAACTCTAGATCTATCTATCTATCTATCTATCTATCTATCTATCTATCTATCTATCTATCTATCTATCTATCTATCTATCTATCTATCTATCTATCTATCTATCTATCTATCTATCTATCTATCTATCTATCATCATCTATCTATCTATCTATCTATCTATCTATCTATCTATCTATCTATC